>CM027570.2:2172343-2772343 GCA_015852605.2 Populus deltoides
ATTATCTCGGAAATGTGGTCAGAAATCCATAATAGAGTCCGACCACAACGACCGAATTGATTATCTTCATGCATAAGGATACTAGATTACCTAGTATAAAAGATTTCAAAATCATCACGAACCTCCTTTTTCTTTTCTATTGCAATTTCTGGATTATTATATGATGATTTTGAATCTTTCCATATATATAGAAATAGAATATAGAAATAGAAACAGATAGACTAGAAATGACATCTCTTATGTCAATGACACCAAAGAAAGGGGATATTAAATGAATGGAATTGGGATATGGATGGAATATAATGAAATAGAGCCACTTTGAGGTTCCTATGAAATGAGGCATGGAACGAAGGGGGCTAGCGACCTCAGCAACCATTCCAATCATTAATATAAATGAGTGCTAAAAAACCCTTTTGCTATAAACATGACGAAGAAGCCTATGCGGGTGCCATTGAGTCCAGAGTTAACAATGTGCTTTGCCCATCATCACTAACATGAGAAATACCCTAGCTTTATCTCTGACCTTTCAAATGAACAAACTATCATAAGGAATCTTAAAACCAACAAACACTCTTTTGAATTTCAGAATACGAACTATCAAGCAGTCAAGTAGATGACAAGCCTGCCAATAAGGCATTGGTATAGTAGCCAAGGAGTGCTCAAGGATGACTCCTGATGCATCAAAAAGTTCTCACTAAACTTTAACTAAATAAAGCAACGATAATTAAATTTTAAGCAAAACTTACCGTTCCCATGACAGCAGCCCCTGTCAACCCTCCAAAGAGCGACCCTTTGCTTCCTGATTTACTGACTTCATTCACAAAAATGCAAACTTTATAAGAAAAACAAAGATAAGGAAATAAAGGGCCAAAAAAGAAAAAAGATGAGATTTTTATTTGTTTTTACAGGCAAAGAGGCCACCGCCAAGAAGAATGACACCATAGGCAGCAGAGGTTACGGGAGCAATATCTGCCAACTGACATTTGCAGCCAAGACTTCTTCCTCTGGAAAAAGAAGTAGCAATGGAATTGGATCTTCTTCTATTCCTCAAACAAGAAAAAGAAGAGAAACCCAACAAAGCAGTTGAGTTTATGTGTTTGCTGTAACTATTCAATGTGGGGAATTTCGTAGGAATCAGTAAAAAGGAGCAAGACATTATCACTTTGTTGTAAGCTGTAACTCTCTCACTGTCTGTCTCAATGCTTACAATAACTATCTAACCTGGTTAATGGAACTGGCTAGAGAACTGTGAATTTATTTTATTTTATTTTATTTTATCCAATTTGATTTTGGGCTTAGTCCAGTTATAAATTGTAGTGCTGATTTTGAGTTCAGCTTGATTTAGTTTCTCTGGATATAATTTCCCTTTTATAAGCATGTAGAAACGGGCCACAGGCCCACGCTTCTGTGATCGGAAAATAGCCTAATTGTCAAATATGTTTAGAATAACAAAATAGCCCAATGCAGTGTTATTAAACCAGCTAATTTTGACAAGTGACCCGCTAACCTAACCTAGGCTTGATTCAAGTTATATTTGGGTTGATCTAGTATACTCTAATCAACCCGATAAATCAACCAGTGATCCAATCAACCTAATCACCACATGATAGGTTATATTTGGGTTGATCTAGTATACTCTAATCAACCCGATGAATCAATCAGTGATCCAATCAACCTACTACTCACCACATGATCAAATTTTTTTTTTATTTTTTTTTCAATACTAATGTAATTATATTTTTTAAAAGAAAAATATTAAAAATTAACCAAACTAATTTGTAAATCAAGCTTTAATCCTAGTAATGAATAAAAGCGAGAGAGTGATCAACTTTCATGTTAGGAGTGATGGGCAAAGCACAATCTAAATTTGGATGAGAGCAGAGCAGCATCATGGGCTCCCCCATCAAGCTTATGGCAAGAGGGTTCTTTCGATTCTACACTCATTCATATTAAAAATTTGTAATTTAATAATCTAATAAAAAATAATACATAATTTATTTATATAAAGGTGAGAATTGAGATAATAAAAAGAATATCAACATAACTAGAAAAAATAATTAAAATCTAAAATTAACTGAAAAATAATTAAAACATAAACAATATTTTTTAAGTTTGATTTGAAAATCTTTTAGATCTCGGTTTATCATTGTCAATCAAATCGAACCCTCTAGAATTAGATAAAAATATCATAATTAAATTTGAGTATCTAACAATTAAATTAAAAAATTTAAGTTTTTTCTTAAAAAAAATCAATTCTTAATGTGTTTAATTTTTTTTCTTAAAAAATATAAGACGTGTAGAATTCAGTTGAGGTCGGGATTTGTGTTCCAATGGCTATTCCACACATGTGGCTCCATGGTTGCAGGCTCGAACAAGCCGCCCTCTCTCCTCCCATCAAATGGCTTGACCAAAAAACTCCATTAGCCAAAAAAGAGCAGGTGGCTAACACTTGCACAGGATAAAGCATTAAGCATAAAAGGTAACGGCAATAATAAGCTAAATACAATTGATACTAAAACTTTAAAATAGTAAACTAGAGATTTAGGCTCGATTGTCTCTTGAAAAATAGTTTTTTTTTTTAAATAAATTTTAGAGAAGTGAATTATTTTTTTATGTTTGGCAGTATAATAAAAAATAAATTGGACAATATTTTCGAGTGTTTGGTTATGTCATGAAAAATGAGTTGGAAAATAACTTATTAATGTTTTATTTTTTTCAAGTTTATTAAAATAATGAGGGACAAATCTTACAAATTAAAAAGTTGAATGAGAATGAAATTGAAAAAAATACAATTTCATAAATTATCTCAAATAAAATAAATAATAATCAAAATAATAGAGATTAAATCTAAAAAATAAAAAAAATTGAAAGATAAAGAAATTAAAATAATAATAATTAACATTTCATAAATTATTTCAAATAAAATAAGTAACAATCAAAAAACTAATAACCAAATTTGATAGATAAAAAATTTTAATTAAAAAATAATAAGGGAAAAGCAAATAACAATTATAAAAATAAGGACCAAAATTAATATAAAAATTAAATTCTAAGGGATAAAATTAAAAAAAATATTCAAAACAATATATATATAGCAATTAAAAGTTTGAGGACTAAATTTGATATAATCAGCAAATAATATGACATTTCTAAATTTTTCACAACTTCCGGAAAGTGTTTTCCGCTCAAGATAAAAAGAAAACACTTTCCTGAAAACCAGGTCAAATTTTCTATGTTGACCAACTTTTCTAATAGCAAATAAATATAAAACAATTTTAAAAAAATATTTTTTAAAAATTATTTTCCAGAAAATAAACACAGGAACAAGAAGATAAAGGAAACTAGCATGCCAAGTTCACAGTCCCCTTAAGCAACAGCAACATCATCGTTGAGCAAATCTGTAACAGCAACATCATAAGCACTCAAAGAGAGCCCATGGAAGTTTGCTCTGCCATATTATTTGATAACGGTAGCCATTCTAATTCTGCACCTAATCTTCTGCAGAACCAAAAGCAGAAATAAAATCCATCTCTGCAAAGCTATAACAGCAGCAACATATGCACTCAAATAGACACAAGGTATGTTTGCACTACAACCTCATTTGATAACAGTGACCATAGATGCGTCGAATATTCTGCGGAATCAAATCTGAATATGGCACTTATAGAGAATAGCTACTGTGCTTGAAGTGCTCCCAGCTCTAGCAGTCAAATGATTCATTCTAATACTGAAGATTATAAATCATTGAATGAGCGACAGTTGCCCTAACAAACCTCTGTTTCCCTCCATGTTTAGCATACATAATCCCATCAAGAGTGTCGCAACAACACCAAAAAGGTACTCAATGCTGCAAGTACTTCTTGGCCAGTTAAATTCAACGAACCAATCACTGACCCCATCGACTCCAGACACACTACTGATTTGGAGAAAGTTTCCAACTTCTTTTGATTAGCATGCGAGCCCATACAAGTTTAGACCAATCTAAAACTTTTCCATTCATCTTCATTAACATCCCCCAAGAGCAATTGCAGAAAACTTCCCATCTCAAGTTGATTAAGATTTGATGATTCCACGTACAGTCCATTATGTTTCAACCAAGTTACCTAGAACTTGGTACACTGTGGGTTGTAGTATGATTACAGGGGACAGTGCACACCACTTAGCATCGTAGGTTTAGCATGGAGGGAAGGCTTAGTTGGTTCAGTATTTGAAATGGTGGCATGCTTTAAAGTGCTCGTTGGGGTCGCTTATTGTTTGTTATCCGTGAAATCAATAAGATGCCCCTAGGAAAGCAAGTAAAACTATAAAAGAGGCATCCACTCTTCTTTCCTTCATCCCACACCTTCTTTGACCATGTATAACACCTATATTATAAATTGGGTGGTCAATTTTGGCAGTGCAGTCCATAATTCAGAACAGAGACCAAGATTTGCAGTTCCAGGGGGGCTAGCGACCTCACCAACTATTGCAATCATTAATATAAATGAGTGCTAAAAAACCCTTCTGCTTTAAACTTGAAGAAGAAGCCTACTCGGGTGCCATTGAGTCCAGAGTTAACAATGGGCTTTGCCCATCATCACTAACATGAGAAATACCCTAGCTTTATCTCTGAGCTTTCAAATGAACAAAACTATCATAAGGAATCTTAAAACCAACAAACACTCTTTTGAAGTTCAGAATACGAACTATCAAGCAGTCAAGTAGATGACAAGGCTGCCAATAAGCCATTGGTATAGTAGCCAAGGAGTGCTCAAGGCTGACTCCTGATGCATCGAAAAGCTGTCACTAAACGTTAACTAAATAAAGCAACGATGATTAAAATTTAAGCAAAACTTACCGTTCCCATGACAGCAGCCCCTGTCAACCCTCCAAAGAGCGACCCTTTGCTTCCTGATTTACTGACTTCATTCACAAAAATGCAAACTTTATAAGAAAAACAAAGATAAGGAAATAAAGGGCCAAAAAAGAAAAAAGACGAGATTTTTTTTTTTTTTTACAGGCAAAGAGGCCACCGCCAAGAAGAATGACACCATAGACAGCAGAGGTTACAGGAGCAATATCTGCCAACTGACATTTGCAGCCAAGACTTCTTCCTCTGGAAAAAGAAGTAGCAATGGAATTGGATCTTCTCCTATTCCTCAAACAAGAAAAAGAAGAGAAACCCAACATAGCAGTTGAGTTTATGTGTTTGCTTTAACTATGCAATGTGGGGAATTTCGTAGGAATCAATAAAAAGGAGCAAGACATTATCACTTTGGTGTAGGCTGGAACTCTCACTGTCTGTCTTTATGCTTACTATAAATGTCTACTAGAACCTGGTTAATGGAACTGGCTAAAGAACTGTGAATTTATTTTATTTTATTTTATTTTATCCAATTTGGGTTTGGGCTTGGTCCAGCTCTAGATTGTAATGCTGATTTTGAGTTCAGCTTGATTTAGTTTCTCTGGATATAATTTCCATTTTAAAAGCATGTAAAAACGGGCCACAGGCCCACTCTTTTTTTATCGGTAAATAGCGTCAAATATGTTTAGAATGCTAAAATAGCCCAGTGAATGGTAGAACCGGATAATAGCCCAAGGCAGTTTAATATTCTGAGTTATATTTTATATATAAAATGATTATTTTAATTTTAAAAACAAACTATTTAATAAATATTTAAAATCTATTTCTCTTACCTATAGATTTTTTATATGATTATTTTGTTTCAACAATTGCTATGTAAAATAAATTATATTTAAGAGATTAGAAAATTCAAAGATCTTCTCGGTACAAATGATCTTACAATTAATTAATGAATTTAATTAACTTAGTGATTAATTTTTAAAGTATTTTTTATTTAAAAATATATTTTTTAATTTTTAAAAATTATCTTTAACATTAAAATGATCTGGAAATATTTTTTAAAAATTATATTTTAATATTTTCAAATCTTAAAAATAAACAGAGTTTTAATAAAGAGAGAGAGTGATCAACTTTCATGTTGGGAGTGTTGCACAGTCTAAGTTTGGATAGAGCAGAGCAGCATCATGGGCTATCCATCAATCTTAATGGCAAGAGGGTTATTTTCGATTCAACACTCATTCATATTAAAAATCTGTAATTTAATAATCTAATAGAAAATAATACATAAATTATTTGTATAAAGGTTAGAATTGAGATAATAAAAAGAATATAAAGACAACTAGAAAAAATAATTAAAATCTAAAATTAATTAGGAAAATAATTAAAACATAAAATAATATTTTATAAATCTAATTTGAAAGTTTTCAGGTTCTACTTATTATTATTATCAATAAAAATTTTATGATCAAATTTAAAAGTGATGGAATAATCGAATAAAAAATTAAGATTTTTTTTATATAAGATTACTTTTAACATGTTCAAATTTTTTTTTTTTTTTTTTGGCTAGCTTTTACTTGTTTATCTCATTTATAAATACATTAGCAAAAACAAAGATAGAAATTATATTTTTATATATTTGAAAACGTTCAAAACTAATAAATTAATGATAAGATAGAAATTATTTAAAATTGTGGTAAGGGCGACAATTTAAGTATTTTTTATTTAAAAATATATTAAAATAAAAATTTTAAAAACACTCGCATTCCTAAATAGTCTCCAAATGAATCTTCTCTTGGTCATTTGATCCAGCTTCTTAAAATCATCATTAATCTTCTTGCCAAATATGTGAATCTGGCATAGACTCGAAGCGCTTAGGAAAAAATAGGAAACAATAATGCGGATTGTCAACCATGTATTATTTTTTTATATTTGATAGTATTATAGAAAATAATTTGAAAAATATTTTTCAGTATTTGGCTATACCATGAAAAATAAACTGAAAAATAAATTATTAATTTTTTCAAGTTTATTAAAATAATGAGGAACAAATCTTATAAATTAAAACGTTGAATAAAAATAAAATTAAAAAAATCTAATTTTATAAATTATCTCAAATAAAATAAATAATAAAAAAAAAGGATAGATAAAATATAACAGATAAAAAAATTAAAAAAATTATGAAATTAAAAAATTTTACAATTTCATAAATTATTTCAAATAAAATAAATAACAATTAAAGAAATGAGAACCAAATTTGATAGATAAAAAATTTCAATTAAAAAAATAATAAGAGAAAAACAAATAATAAAAAAAATGAAGATCAAAGTTGATATAAAAATCAAATTAAATCAATTCTAAAGGGTTAAATTGAAAAAAAAAATTAAAATAAAATATATAACAATAAAAAATTTGAGGATCAAATTTGATATAATCGGTAAAAAACATGATATTTCTAATTTTTTCACAACTTCTGAAAAATATTTTATGTCAAAAATAAAAAGAAAATATTTTTTCTGAAAACCAAACTAAAATTTTTTAACTAAAAAATTATTTTTATTAATTAATTTTTTTAATAACAAACAAATATAAAAAATTTCCTCTAAAAAAACGGGTATAAATCATAAGTAAAAGATTAGAAAAACTCTGAGGGGTATAACTTAACTGGTTAAACTCTAAGTTTGCTTCGCAGAAGTTATCAGTTCGAGTCCCACAAACTTCAAGGCCATTAAAAACTTATATGGTCGTTAACTTCAAAATTTGTAAAATTAGTTAAGGTATAGCCAAATTAATCTTGATATTTATATTAATAAAAAAAAATTAATAAAATATTAGAAAATTCAAATATTTTCATGGTACAAACGATCTGACAATTAATTAATGAGTTTAAACAATTCGTCAAGGCCTTGGCTCATTATTGTCAACCAACCCCTCTGAAATTAGGTAAGAATTTTATGATCAAATATGAATGTGATCTGACAGTTCAATTGAAGATTACAAGCTTTTGTTTATAACACTCTTACTCTTAACATGTTCAAGTTTTTCTTTGCTAGATTTGACTTCTTTATCTGATCTATAAATACATTAGCGACACGTTACACGTAAAGATTGGCTACTCACTCAAAACAAAAACAAAAGCATCATATTTTTATATATTTGAAAAGACTACTTCCACCAACAAAGCTAATTGAATATAGAATCTTCCCTTTGGTCATCTGAACGAGCTTCTCAAAAACATCAGTAATCTTCTTGCCAAATCTGTGGAATCTGGCATGGACTTGAAGTGCTTAAGAAAAGACAGGAAATTACAATAATGCAGATTGCCGGCCGGCCGGCCAGACAAAAGATATAATAAAGGGAAGGGGAAAATTATCATTCAGATGCGTGTGCTACTAATTTTTAAACGATTCTGTTCACAGTGGAGAGCAATGGGGGGTCGAATTTAGCACTTTCCGTTCTCTTTTTGTTTTGTTTTTTTGCCTTTCATTTGTCACTTGAACTAGTCCTTGCTTAACTACCAATCCTCCTTGAAGACTGACTTGTATGCATGTTACAGATAGATGATGTGAAAAATATTGAAAAAAAATTATATAAAAAAGGTTGTATGCGTATGTCATTTACACCGATTGATACAATCAAATCATCCCTGTAATTCCTAGCAAACAGTTTCTACACCTAATATCATCAATTTGACAAGTCTTTTTTCTGTGTGGAGATGAAGGAAATGGAAGCTATATTCTCCTTGATAGTATGCAAGATTTGTGTTGCAGATGGCCTAAGACTTGGAGACTGTCCAAGGCAAAGAGCTGCAAGGGACAGCATAACCTTGACTTCCTTGACTTCAAAGTCTTCTCCCAATCTTGGATCCACCATTTCTGCCACCTCCAACGCTTTGCATTCATTATCACTGGCAATTATGTCCTTCAAAATGGGTCCCATTATTGATGACAGTAGCTGGCCTTGCTCTCTTTCCTCGCAAAACGCCTCCATTCCTGTCACAAGTTCCAAAATTATGACTCCATAGCTGTACACATCGTTCTTTTTTTGATGCTATTCCTGTTCTGAGGTAGTGTGGATCTGTGTAACCCGGAGAGCCCATCATCACTTGCTTCCTATTATTGGAAGTCATTATTGTGGAAGAAAATCCCATCTTTGCAAACCCAAAATCACATAGCTTGCAATTCATTTGCTCGTCGAGTAAAATGTTTGAAGGCTTGATGTCACCGTGTACGATTTGGAGAGGACATTTTTCATGTAGATATTCAAGAGCTTGAGCAAGTTGGTAGGCTATTTCCATTCTATTTCTCCATGGAATCACTGAACTACTTGATGAGTTCTTAATTTCTCTTTCCCCACCATGGAGTTTATCTTGCAAGGTTCCATTGGAAACATACTCAAATACCAAAGCACCTTCATCTGGAAATACAACAGAGAGATTTTAGAACACAAGAACTTGGAAAACAACCGGGCAACCAAAAGTTTTATTTCAAGTAAAACCAGACACAAACCTTGAACATCACAGTATCCTAGGAGCTTGACAATGTTGTCATGTTGGAGTTGAAGTAGTATGTCTAGTTCTTGCTTGAAGACTCTATTGAGATAGTCACTTGGGCAGTGAATCTTGATCGCCCCAAGATTGGAACCAGGCAAGTGGCCCAAGTACACCGTGCTAAACCCTCCTGATCCAACAATCTGAGAGAAATTCATTGACAGTTTCTCTATCTCACTCCAGTTGTATTTCCTTACACAACCATGAGTACCATGATCGGAATCCTTTTCCTCTGTGGGATCAAGATCATTACTCCCATTTGAAGCAGCACCAACCTTCTTGGCAAGTCTTTTGTGTCTGAATCTGAGTCCGAGAAAGCAGCCCATGATGATGACAAGCAAGAGAAGAAGCAGTAGAGAAGCAGTGAGAGGTATGGCGAATCTATGGTCAAATAGAGGGTGGTGGTGTTTTAAAGGAATAGCTGTCGGTGGACTGGGGGCGGCGGCAATGGTGGGCTGCTGAAGGGAAGCCACGGAGAAGGTGAGAAGAGACAATAAGAAAATACTTGAAGGGATGGGCCAACAGCACCAAAACCTGCAGACAAATAGATCTTTGGTTGGAACAGGTCTCATACTGCCAGAACTCACAGAAACATCATCTCCTATGCAGTAGTAGTCTTAGATTTGTGTATGGTAAGCGAGGGCTTATATGGAGTCAGAATCTGACAGCCTTCTTTTAAAAAAATATATACTTGGAAATTAAATAATTATTCATTAACTTATTAGCATTGGTTGTTTACTTGTCAAGCAAAATTTTGTCCTATTTTTTAAAAGTTAAACAAGGACTTCATCTCTATTAGCAAATATTGGTCAAAAGACATGCTACATGACTTAATGATTGTTTGAAAAACAAAAGGTAATTCTTGTAATATACAAGTTACATGGAAAAGATTTGTGATCTTCAATATCACATTAAAAGTTAATAAATTATACCCACTTTAATTTATATTTAACTATTAATTACTCTTATTTTTATTTAATTTCCAGCATGTTTGGTAGCGTTTAATTAATGTTTTGATATGTAAAAAATAAAAACAATTGAAAAAGGGAGGATAAACTTCCATTTCTTTTATGTTTCACATGAATTTATTTTAAAATTATTACAAAAAAAATTTCCTTTTATATATTTATCCATATCTTTCAAACCAAACATGCTTTTATTTTATTTTATCTTTGTCTTTTTTATTTTGAGGTATTTTTATATTAAAAAAATGGATACAAAAAGAAAAGCAGCTCTCAAACCTTTCAATTACCATATAGGTTTCAATTTGATCTCCCATCTACCAAAAGTTCAATTTCACTGCTAATTACAGTTGAAATAACTTGTACCTAATTAATCTGTTCACATCAGATGCATAAGAAAGTAAAAGTAAAGTTAAAAACACTCAAATCTCCAAATCTGTATTAACAGTGAGGAAAAAAAAAACAATGTTAAATAACCCCACTCTATATATGAATTGATAACCAATGAACTGATAATCTAGCGATTAAAACGCTGTTATATCTCTATAAGAATAAAAATACAAGTTCCATCTTTAGAAAGTGTATTTATTAGGAGGGGTAATCACAAACCCCGAACGAAACTAGTATCAACTTTTAAAAGGGTGTGAGAATACCTCAATAAAAAAAAATATGAATTGATAGATTTTGTTTGAAGGGAAATATCATGAACATTACTCCTATGTGCATTTTGATACAAAGATAAATAGTAGTATTCCAGGAAGGCTGACATTACATCAATTATTATTATTATTATTATTATTATATATAATAAATTTGTTATTGAAATAATTTTTTGAATGAATTTTTATATTTTTAGAATATAATAAAATACAAAAAAACATATTTATCTTCTTTATTTATTCTATCCCGAGACAATAACTAAAAGCTACCTAAATTTTTTTTGTAAACTCCATTTATTGCATGGATATTATGCTATTTAAAATGATATATGTAAATAATTAAAAAAGGAAAAGAAAAGAGAATTGTAGATACAAAGGAAGGTAACAGAGAGACATGGGAGATGAATTATACTATAAAAAATGCAAAAAAAAAAAGATTAATTTAAAAACAGGAATAATATTTCTGTAACAAAATACACTCCACTCGTGGGAGGATTTGAACACAAGAAACCAAGACAGCAATATTTTAATCGTGAAAGGCATGAGAAAGGGAGATTGCTGCGTGCTAACAGCAACACGCAATTACTCATAATTAAAGTAGAAAGAAAACAAAAAAGATTGATTCTTTAAATCCAATTATCTGAAAATAAAATAAAAAATAAAATAAAATTGGCAAGTCAAATTTAGGTTGCCGGTTCTTTTCATTGCCATGCTTTGAATTCAAGAAGGCAATCAATCATTCACTCGGAATTAAATATAATAACAGGCCGGCATTTTATCATCCACAAATTTGGACCTTAACCTCGAGTAAAGTGAAGTGTTTTCCGTAGCTTTGTTGTTTTTTTAGGTTTTTTTTTTAAGTTTTTTTAATTTAAAAAATATTAAATTAATGTTTTTCATGTTTTTTTTATGGTTTTAATGTGTTTAAATTTTATTTTAATATATTTTTCAACAAAAAAAACTATTTTAAAAACCACAACAACCACCCTCTTAAAGCAATCCTTCAATGGAAATTAAATATAATAATAGGCCAGCATTTTGTCATCCACAGGAATATTTGGACCTTGACTGGATTATGTATGTTTGAGCAGTGAAATAACAATTTAAAATGTTTTTTATTTAAAAATATATTAAAATAAAATTTTTTATTTTTTAAAATTATTATTAATATTATTACATCAAAACCATATAAAAATATAAAAAAAATTATTTAAAAAAAACATAATTAAACAAATTAGTACCAGAGTTTAGGGTGATCATTTTCGGTTCGGTTCGGTTTTTATCAAAAAAAGTAACCAAACTGAAATTTTTTTTTGAAAAAAAAACCGAAACCGGGTCAAACCGGCCGGTTTCGGTTCGGTTCGGTTTTTTAGGGCAAAAACCGGTTCAAACCGGTTTGACTCAGTTTTTCCGGTTTTGGCTCGGTTTTCTCGGTTTTTTCCGGTTTTGGCTTGGTTTTTTCGGTTTAGCTCGGTTTTTTTGGTTTGGCTCGGTTTTTCCGGTTTAGCTCGGTTTTTTCCGGTTTTTTGTCGGTTTCGGTTCTGTTCGGTTCGGTTTTTTCGGTTTTTTGTTTATAAAACCGAAACCGAACCGAACAGGCCGGTTTTTTCAAAAAATTAATCGGTTTTTTTTTCGGTTTGATTTTTTCAATTAATTTTCTTTCAGTTTTCTCAATTTAATCAGTTTTTCAGTTTTTTTACTCACCCCTACCAGAGTTTTGACAGCATTCCAGAACAGACTAGATTTATTCTTTCCCTAGGAGGTTCTAATACACTGTAGGTGATAAGATGGTACGTTAAATGTCATTGTTGGGATTAATGGTTGATTAGTTGTCAATTTGCAAGTCACTGTTTTATTGAAATTATCAGCATGCAATTATGCATGGCTTTTAATTAATGCTTGTTAAGCTAAATGGGTTTGAATTTTCAATATGGGAATAGTGATCGATCAATTTAATTATTTTAATGAGAGTCCTCCTCAAGTTTTTCTCTGAAATAATTATTTATATATATATATATATATATGTTTTTTTTTTCATTACTACCTTTCAAATTCTACATGAACACTCTTTTCTGCTTTTGAATTATCAGCATCATGAGACTTTTTTTAAGATGGGGGCTCTAATTCATGTTCTTGTATCAATTAGCTTCTCAAAAGGATCACCGGAACACGAAAAGATTTGTGATTTTGGAAGAGAAACTTATATGAAAGAGGTAATAATGATGTAATTGCCGATAAATGTTTTTTTTTAATGAGATGCCACGCGTTGAAACAAGGATTTTATGAAATTTTAAGATTTTAATTGTTTTTATTCTTATGAAAATCCTTGAAGGAAGAGTCAGTAGAAAAATTAAATTAAATTAAATTATATAATATGGTGAATGATTGCAAGTAATATTGGTTATAATTAGTGCACATGGTACTTTTTTATCACTCTTAATTAGCATAGATTAGTGGGTGATGATTTCATGGAAATTTACATCAATTTTATGAAATATAATTATTTTCCCCATCAATTAATAATTAACTCTGATTATTTTTTTAGTGAATTATAAACTTTCTTTTGCTTTTCAAATGCACTTGGCATGAAGTAGATTTAGATAATGAGAACAAAAACACATGAGAATTATCATTTTTGAGGATGCAAAATTTAGTTTTGATATAGTAAAAAAATATTAAAGGATTAATGATTATGGGTAATGTTAATCTTACCCAAATTCTCTTATTGAATTCATTTTTTTAGAATTTTAAATTAAATAAAAATATCGGTATTACGCGATCTAGATTAGACCCAAACTTGAATCAATGGGTTGAAAAAAATAAAAAAATAAATTAACAAACATTGATCCATGACTCGTTGATTTTTGTTTTTAAAATAAATTTTGATTAAAAATATTATTTAATTTTTTTTAAAAATAAAATTATATTGATTAATCGAGTTAATCTTCTCGTGATTTGAGTCTTGTAGTCTATTGATATATTCAAATTAGGTTTAAAAATTACACCTTAATGTGAGAATGATTTCTAACTCCATTACTCTTTTATGAAACATATCCTAATTATTTATCTATTTTTTGTTTTATGTTTCTTGGTAGTAAAATCAATCCTCTTCCAAGTAAAGAGATCGTTTAATTTTAGAATCTGTTTGAGAATACGATTGCAATTACTAAAAGAAAAATTAAATTTTTAAAAAACGTGATTTCCACCGTATTTCCAAACAAAATGTTAGCAACACACTTCCATATCTCTTTGTTTTTTTATCAATTAGAGTTTCTACCAAATATTCAAATATTCCTGTTGCTATTCCATCTAATCAACAAAGTTTATAAAGTAATAGGCATGTGTTTAAAGGGATTAAAGGAAAAAGAATTATGGAGATGGAATTAAGTCGGATCATTTTAGAATAAATCCAGTGGTCATCATCATATCAACTCACTAAACTTGACAATTAAACCACTTAAACTTTATATTAATGGGGTATTAATTGATGATGTAACATTGATATCAATCATCATCCTCAGCAAATAAAATTAAATAAGATTTTTGAATCCATATCGTGGTCATTATCATGCATATCAACTCACAATTAAACAAAATAAAATTTATAATTTATTATTATTAATTGATGATGTAACATTGATTTCAATCAGCATTACCAACAAATAAAATAAAATAAAATAAAATACAAAAAAATGTAAAATCATATAAATATATGATAAATCCTTTGATGCGAAAGCAATGTGAATAAATGTTAAGGCGTTTATATATAATTCGACGGGTGTTTTTGTTTTTATTCTCTAAAAAGGTTCTGGGTTTCGCATCTTTTCTTTGAAAAAAAAATACATAATGGCATAGCTGTAATAATACANAGCTTCTTAATTATTTATTTCTATCTCCATCAAGAATTCATGTGATGAATTATTTCTCTACAAGAATTCATGTGCTGGGAAAAACATTTATTTATTAATTTTGTAATGTAAACACACGTGTTCAATATTTGCTACTGAATATATATATATATATATATATATATATATATATATAATTTTAAAACTATATTAAAACTAATATGATTTTTATTATTTAGAAAAAAGAGAAATAATACATGAAAGTTACAAAGAAAAATCCCAATTCTTTTAACGAAAAAATATGTCAATTTTTTCATGTAATTCATGGTATATATTTTCTTTTCAACAATATTAAAAATTTTAAATTAAAACAAGAATAAAAATATTTGTTAATTAAGTAGGAGTTGATGGTAGATCAATAGTGTTTATGATTGTGGTGCGTGGTATTTTTTAAAATAATTTTTTGTTTAAAAATATATCAGAATAATTTTTTTAAAATTTTTATTTTATTTTAACATCATCATATTTAAGCAATAAAAAAACACTAAATAAATATTAATTTAATATTTTTTATAAAATAAAAACTCTTAAAAGTACAAGAGAAACTATGTCAACCATCCAAAAACCTGAATAATTTCACAGGGAGAAAAGAAAAAGGAAAAGAACAAAAAAAAAAAAAGAAAAAGGAAAAAAAAGAAAAGCAAAAGAGCTAGGGAATTTCCAATACTTTAACCTGTTCTCTTGGCTCTTTCCTGTTGGTTTGACTTTTGTGTTGCAGGAATATTAACATTGGCCATGGATTAGTTATTTTATTAATTATTATAGAACAGTCTGCCGGTAGATTCTGTCAAAAAAAAAAAAAAAAATTAAACGTGCAAAAAGCATCAAGAGGCAGAGTGATTTATTTCTCTAGATTGCAGCCATGCCATCCGTGTCATGAATCTCTTACCGAATCCTGAGCAACTATTAATCAATTATTTATATATATATATATATATATATATATATATATATATATATATATATATTCCATGTTTATTCTAATCTAGTTTCAATCACAATAAATAATCACTAAATTCAATTTATAGTTATTAAATGATAGAGATTGGATGAGATAATCTAAGTTAATATTTAAAATGGTTTAATTTTAATTATTTTTTTTACAATTAATAAGTTTTTAACTAAATCGTTCGACTTAGGATTCAATTTGATTTTTTTACTAGATTATATTAAATAAATTCTTTTTACAATTAATAAGTTATGTCTTAAATTAATTGAGACTAACTTGTCAAATCGAGCATCATTTAAAAAAACTTGTTATTTTATATGTAAAATGACTTCCTAATGGTTGTGAGAGTGACTGACCATCTACACCAAATCGGTAGGATTTCATTGTCTTCCCTGTGCCAAAACAAGAGACTAAGTTTAGGGTTTTTTTTTAATATTTTTTTCTATGGAGAATAAGAATCAATTACAACAGGAAACGTGCTCCATGCATGTATATTCCCGAGAATTCAACCTGCCGAAAGTGAAGAAACACAAGGAAACAAGATAAAGGGCAAGCACTCACAGCCAATATAAATTAAGCACCTTAAATCAACATGAATTCAATGGTTTCTCAATAAAGATATTCAAAACATGAGGTTGTTACTATAGTGTATTCCATGGTGACTTTTTTTTGCAAATTGTTGTGTTATATACTATTTCAAGTGTCTTTTGAGATGTTTTAACCAAAATTTTTTTAAAAGATTAATTTTTTTTAATGTTTTTGAATCGTTTTCATATATTAATATTGATATCAAAAATATTTTGAAAAATAACCGATATTACTGTGTGTCGAGCATTCTTTTTATTCTTCGATGGAGGTTTGAAATGGTATAATATTATGCCAAATGACTCTTGTGTAGCTAATAAAAGATTGATTCAAGTTGTTAGGTTGATGTGGATATTCTTCAAATATGTGGGGGGCTTCAATATACATTGGCCCAAACATTTCATTTTTTTGCCACCCCTTTGGGTTGTGAGGAATACCAATTGGACCAATTGAGGGCCCATAAACTCCCATGAAAAAACATTCATGCTGATTTTTTTAGTGGTTTTTATAATAATAATAATAATAATAATTAAAATATTTGTCAAACCATAGGCACCTAAGACCAAATCCCTATCCAAACCCAACTCCAGTCATGGTCCGAATCTTGAGTACCCTAGATCTAGTCCTGGATGGCCACCGAGCACCCTGACCCATGTCCAAGCTCGTACCTCAACATGTCCATGCCTTAACTCTTGAACCTGAGGTGACTCCAAAAATATATGAAGCAAAATGTGTATGCAATAAATGAGAAGGTAAAGTGTGGTAACCGTAGGGACAGACACCCAATTGCTTAGTCAACCATTTTTGTTTTTTAAGTTTTCAAATATGAAAAAAAATATATCAAAATTAAATAATTATATTGTATTTTTAAAGGGATACCTACTTTAGTTTTTTAAAAAACCAAACATTATTTTTAAATAAAAAAAAACTAAAAGCATCAATTTTAAAGGAAAAACAATACCAAATTAATATGCACAGTCGTTGATTCATACTTCTTGGAGTGACTAAAATGTAAATAGAAAAACAATAACATCAAATGCCCACGTGGGAAGGGAGGACAAGTGAGCAACTATTAAATGAGCGACAAAGACACGACACAATTTGTTTTTATTTTAAAAATGTATTTGATTTAAAAAAATAAGTTTTTTTTTTGATAATTTTAATATCAAAAAACATGTTGCACCGCAATTCTAAACACACACAACAAATAGTCAGTTGCTTTCACATTGTTGTCGAGAACTTTTCGGTAATGTTATTAAATTCTGTCAAGCTTAAGTTTTAAAGTAAACCAAGTGGGAGAAGACCCAGTGTGATTCAAGTGGCCTGACATGTGCGCCTATAACTGAGTCGACTTAACCAAACCAAGTGGTTTGCTTTTTTATTTTTTAAAAATAATAATTTCAAAATGATGTTGATTTAACATTTTTTTATAAAAATATATATTGAAATGATGTTGTTTAAGATTAATCTAGGTCAAACCGGGTTAACTCGTCCAACTCATGATCTAGGTCATGGTCTTGGTCAGGTTTAATAACTTTGTTTTTTTTGAAATATATTTTTTTATTTAATTAAATGATTATAGAAAAAAAAACATTTTCAAGAAAGACAATAAATAAAATTATTGAAAAGAAATGTATTTTTTTTTATCAAAATTGACTTCCTGAATCATGTAATTTTTTTTAACAACAAAAAATATTATTTTTATTAGGAGCATAATTCCATGAATAAAAAGGCACAACAATCAGTAAAAAAAAGCTTGGAAAAACTACAATGATTACAAATAAAAAGGAAAAAGTGTATATTTTTAATAAAAAAACCAATTTTCTTATTCATGCATTTTTTCCACTATTGATAAAAGCGTGTTTTTTAATGAGAATCATCTTTTTTCACAACCAGAAAACCGGAGAAAATCAACGGAATTACCGACGGAAATAATTCCATCTCAAAATTTGCTGGTATATACCGACGACCTAGATCCGTCAGCGAAACGGTTGGTATATACCGACAGAAATATTCTATCGGTATATACCGATCGTTTCGTCGACGGGGTATACAGTTTGTCTGGAAATATGAAACAACGTGGTGACGTCAGACGATTTTACTGATGGAATGACCGAGGGATTCAAACTGAGATAGTCGTATAGTGACGTGACACTATCACCGACGGAATCACCGACAGAAGTAATCCGTCGGTGATTCCATCGGAAAAAACCATTATATACCCACCCACCTGCTGACACTCTCTTCCTCTGTTTCTCCTTCTTCTTCTTTCCCATCCCACCTTTCCTCTCCTAAACTGCAGCCAACCACCCATCCCAACTCTCTACCATTCTGAACACGAGCACTCAAGTTAATTTCTTATATCTTGTACGTGGTCACAATATCTGTTTCTTGTAGATTTTATTATTTTTTTGTAAGTAAATCTATCCTTTTTAGTTTTAATATTTAATTGTGAATTTTATTGTTGTAGTATATGTATTTTGTTAACGTTTGTACTTGTTTAATTGTTATTTGTCAAAGAAACTTGTAGTATGAATGTATAATTTTGTAGTTGTTATAGTTTATTTTAGATTTTGTCAAATTATATTTGTTTGTAAATTGTTGAAATTTTGTTTGAATTACACTGAATTAAATGTGTCGTTGTGATGAAATAAATAATTAATAGCTTGTTTAACGAGTCTTGTTTAATTGTTATCAGTTCTATTTCGAAGTTGTGATTTCTGTAAATTTATATATGTATAAATTTGTATGTATGAACGTTGATAGTTGATAATTGATAATGAATATTTAACATAAGTGTTGTTTTAGTTTGTTGGATAATGTTGGGGAAAACCAATATTTTTGTTATGTTTTATAGAGGTTCAATAGAAGTCATGGATGATCGTTCATGGATGTATCGGGACTCACCCCAAGGATTGCAAAGGATGGATTATTGTAACGGTGTCCAGGGTTTTATTAATTTCACAACATCTATTCCGAGGAATTTTACTGATGGTGGTATTAGGTGTCCATGCAGGAAGTGTAAAAATTTAAAGTTTCTGCATCAAGATGTTGTAACGATGCATCTTCTAACCAAAATGTTCATGAAGGATTATCTGTGTTGGTATGCTCACGGAGAACTAGATTCCAAGAACTTGGTGTCAATATATTCTTCTTTTAGAAGTGTTTTGAGCTTAGAAGTTCGTTTGTTAAGATTCTAATGGTGCTTTTAGATGTCTTTATATAAAAATAGGTTGAAAATGATTTTTTTATGCAAAAAACCGAACTTAATTTTTTAGTCACCTCTTTGGTAATAAGAATTTAAGCAAGCAAATGACGCTCTCCACAACAAATAGTTAAACATCAAGTTTATTTTTCTTGAAAAAAGTACATAAAAAAAGAAGAAGAAGAAGGCTAGGCACATGACATTTAAATTATTTTTTAATTTCTAATTATTTTTAAATAAAATTATAGGTTTTCTGGGAATTTCAACAATTTGTTTTTCAATTATTAAAACTAATCATTTATTTTTTTTTAATTTTTAATTGAAGCTTACTTTCTCAATCATAATGAGTTTTTGCTTAAAACACTACACCATTAAACAGTTTTACAGACGGACTAATTCCGTTGGTGACAGGGATGAACTCCGTCGGTGAAATAATTACTGACGGCCTCACCGATGGAACACGTCCGTTGGTATAATAGTCGTCGGTAACTCCTATTTTCGTCGCTAATTCTGTCGCAAATAAAAAAAACACTCAAAGACGGTTTTAAAGACGGATACGCGCGCGTCAAAAAAAAGTTTCCCGCGGGAACATTACCGATGGAATAAATCCGTCTGCAATTTCAACGGTAATTACCGACGGACTATCCGTCGGTAATTATGGCATCGGTAGTAATTGTATGCCAACCCAGTGTGAAATATCGACGGATATTATTCGTCGGTATATCCGTCTGTATGTAATCACCGATGGCATATATCCATCGGTAATTATGGCATGGCTGGTAATTATTTGGCAACTCTCTATGAAATACCGACGGATATTATCCGTCGGTATGTATTTTGAAATATATATAAAAAATAATTTATTAATAGTAAAAAACCTTAATAAACAAATAAAATTGGATTAAACATTAAAAATATAAAAGTAATGTTAAATAATATTCATTACAAATTTAATGTGTTTAAAAAATAAAATTAAACTAGGATAGCGACGGAGCTCGAGGAGGAGGAGGAGGCTGGTTGTTCCCGGGACCATACGGCCAAAAAGAAGCTGCACAAGTATGGTCACCCATCTTTGATCTCATCTCCATGACTATTTGATGGAGCTCATCATAATTCGTCGAGAGTTGTTGATATTGTTGTTTCAACGCAATGAACTCCTCAAACTGGGTGTTCGATACTGATGGAGAGCTGCCAATGGTTGAGACACTACGAGCTGAACGCAAGTTTTCAGCCGTAGTGTTGGATAGCACGTAGACCCGATTTTTATCGGGTCCACCAAACAATCCCACCATCCACAAATCTTGATCGAAATCTGGATGGGTCGACGGATTGTCCCCATATCTCTCCCTCAACCGGCTATTATAGGTCTCCTGAAAATTCCGTCAGTAAAAAAATCATCAAATGCAATTCAAGATGAAATTCAAGAAAATAATAACTTACAAAATAAAATGAATGAATGAACATACCACGAAGTGCTGAGCACGGTTGTCTACGAACTGTTGCACCCCCTTTTGGCGGTCTTGACTCCGCACATACATCTCTACAAATAGCTCCATTGGACTCGATTCACGTCCAAGAGACGCAGCCTGTAAGGAAAACATAGGTTGAAAGTTAAATATATTATAAGAAACGACAAATTAATTAACAATATATTTCATTAAAATTAATCTTACCATCCGCTTTGCATGTGCGCTGAATGGGACGGATCCGTCAGTGTGCGTGGTCACCGAACCATGAATTTGGCGGTTCTGATTGTCGACGCCGGACTGTGAGCGCCGTGAGAACCACTCTGAGGTCACGTGCTCAATATATGTCGTCCATATTTCCCTCGAGATGAATGGCGGTTTGAATTCCTGCTAAACCGCCACCTCATTCTATCCTTCAAGATCGTTATCCCTCACATGTATTTTTGATTTTTTTTGGGTGTCATACCAAAAATCACGCAACCTACTTTCATAGTAACAAATTAGAATTTAAAACATAAAATTATAAAACAAAAATAAATATTATTTTCGATGTTACCTAGTTGCCGCGTAATTCTCCCATACCCTCTTCACCACATTGTTGTTCGCCCTATCCAACTCAAATTTGTTCTGTGTATATAAATAATTCATATAAAATAAAAATAGTACAAGATATAAAACTATAAAAATCATTTATTAAAAATAAGCTGGAAATTAAAAATTAATACCGACCTGAAATCGCTTAAACCATGCATCGATATTAGGTTTTCACTCAGGATGTCTGGAAACCTGGCTCCATTGAAACAATGGAATCTCCATTTGAACGTCAATGTTAAAGTCCTTGCAGCCTCAATGTTTGTGAACCTGAAATTAAATAAAAGTAGTAATATTAATTAGTTGTTCATAAATTATGTTATAAGTATATAAAAAAATAAACTAAAACCTAAACAAACTTACATTGAGAGGTCATCCTTCCATTGTGCCTGGTACTTGCGAGTGAATTGACCCCGTTGTGAAGGCACACCGCTTCTGCACTGTGAAACCGCGCTAGAAGAGGTAGCATCACAAGTTAGCGTAGATTCCTCGCCGTGATCAGCACCTAAGGATACGTCCTCCTCGCTGCTAGAAGAACTAGATGCAACAGTCTTCTGACGACGTGTTGTAGATTTCATTCTACGCATCTACACAAATTTATACGAATAATTACATAATTAACTTTGATTATTTTAAAAAAAAATCGACAGAGTCTCCCCTATACTGGGGGTCCCAAGTTATCGACAAAATCATATTACACTTTCAATTTTATTTCACATCCCGATCTAATTATCCTGGATCTCAACTCAACTCATCATCATCAACACAACATTTTATTCAATAACATCATATAATGATATTCAAGTAAAAGAATCAATTTCAACTATGAACATTCATTGTTAAATTGGTACTTAGAGTTACAAACATTAGATTAAAGTCATACAATTAAATTTACGGATTAATATTACATTTCAAGTTTTAGGAGACAAGACTCTTAATTTATAAATAATTACATGGTCAAAAGCAAAAGGTAACTAAATCAATATCATTCCTAACACGATCGACCCTAATGGACCTCAAAATAGAAATTAACGTGTACACATAAATATTGAATTGTTATCATCAGCTTCATCGCACTCTTCAATTTCGTTATCATCTTCTTCAACAACATTCTTTTTTCCACTAGTAGAGCTCAGAACAACATTCAACTCCTCTACGTCAACATCAACAAGACAATCGTTGAAAACACAAAAATTTGAATTTTTTTCTAAGTTAATCGACAGAGCAACTCAGTATAGTTCAACCAACTCACTAGCTTGAAAGACTTCATCTATCACACTTGTGTCTTCGTTCTCGTCCTTAACAACCTCGACACGACCCTTGGATTTTGTTTTTAAAATGGATAACCAATCAACTCTTGATCGATCCTTTCTAAAGGAAGGGGTGTATATGTAATAAACTTGTTGTCATTGCTTTGCGAAAACAAAGACGTCGTTTACGTTGCGGTGTCTAGCTTTTGAGTTGATTTCAACGAGACCATAATGAGGATCTACTCTGATTTCTCTGTCAGTTGTGTGATACCTATAGCATTTGAATAAAAACACTTTATTTTGCTCGCTATGATATTGCAGTTCGATGATCTCTTCTAATCTATCGTAGTAGTCGACCTCAAACTCACTAGAAGTCGATCCCTTAATACAAACACCGCTGTTGTATGTCTTTCTTCCATGCCCGTATTCTTCAGTATGAAAGACATATCCATTGATAAAATACCCGTTATAGCACTTGACTCTTCTTTCAGGGCCCAAATATAGTAAAGACAGTGAAATAGCAGCACTACCTCCCATTTGATAAACCTAGCTTGTAAATTAAATACAACAATAATCAATAAACGAATATTATGTAACATTGACTACAATTAATTACATTGCAAGAGATAATGAGTTTGTGATAGGACTTACATGTGTTCTAAACCATGTGGAAAATTGTTCATCTTGTAATTGAAAGATCTGGTTCGGTCAGCTGTGAGTTATTGGACAGTAAGTATCGTCGATGTTGCCTGTAAGGTTGTTTCAAATTATATGAGTGTATGGTATCACAAAACATAAATAGTACACTCTTGATAAAGTTTAAGTCGAACATCTACTTACTTAATAAAAGGTCTCATCTCATCACAGTTAAATAGGACATAATTGTGTGCTTGTCTGAACTCTATTTTAGACAAATATCTTCCCCTCACGACATTTTTAGGTGTGGGTCGTCCAGGATTGGAGAATATTGACAAATTTCCACTTGAAGGCACTTCACTACCATCATCATGTTGTGGAACACGGTTTATCCTCGTTCTCAAATGAGGTTCGAAATAGTATGAGATAAATGTTAAGATCTCCTTAAGAATATAGGCCTCACATATTGACGCCTCAACATGCGTCTTGTTCTTAACCTTTTTTTTTAAGATTGGACAAGTACCTGCATATATATATATATTAATAAAAAATTATCAATTAAAAACATTAAAATAAAAATAAAAACCTTTAATTATAAATTACATAGCTCATGTAATATCTAACCTCTCAAATGGATACATCCATCTGTACTGGACCAGTCCTCCAACTTTTACCTCAAACAGTAAATGTACGGGTAGATGCTCCATTGAGTCAAAAAATGATGGAGGGAATATCATCTCAAGTTTGCATACTGTCTCAACGATATTCTTTTCAAGCCTTTCAATGTGATCAACATTCAACTTGTTGGAGCATATATTTCTGAAGAAATGACTGATCTCTATTAGTGCATCCCATATCCCCTTTGGCAACAAATCACGAAAAGCTAATGAGATGAGTGTTTGCATAAACACGTGGCAGTCATGACTCTTCATTCTATATAATCTGCATTCCTCCGTATTAACCAGTCTTGATATGTTCGAGGCATATCCATCGGGGAAACGCTAACTCTTAAGCCATTTGTAGACTAGTAGTTGTGCGTTTTTCTCTAGTACGAAGCTTGCTCTTGGTTTTGCGACCCGTGATCCATCACAAACCAACTCCATATTTTTACGATTACAGAACAGCGCTACATCTAATCTAGCCTTGATGTTGTCCTTTGTCTTCCCCTTCACATCCATGACGGTGTTGAAAATGTTCTCAAACATGTTCTTTTCAATGTGCATGACGTCAAGGTTATGGCGGAGAGGATTGGTCTTCCAATAAGGAAGCTCTCAAAACATACTTCGCTTCACCCAATTATGGGTCAAACCAAAACCAGGAAACTTCTGCTTACCTGATTGGAGACCAAACACAATGTCATCGTACTCTAACACAACATCAAACAATTCTTCACTGGAAAGACACGGGGGTGCAACATCATTTTCAACTCTGCCAACAAAGAAATCTTTTATGTTCTTTTTGTACTTGTAGTTATGTGGCAAGAAACGATGGTGACAGTCAAAAAAAGAAGCTTTACCCCCGTTTGTTAGCGTGAATGCCTTGTTGTTCTCCATACAGTATGGACATGCTAGCTTTCCATGCGTGCTCCAACCAGAAACCATTCCATAAGCTGGGAAATCATTGATAGTCCACATCAAAGCCGCTCTCATACCAAAATTCTGTTTCCTCGAGATGTTTAAAGCTCCAGAGGACCACAACTGCGTCAACTCATCAATCAATAGACGAAGACAAACATCTACATTCCGCCCCAGACTGCTCGGACCTGGTATGACCATAGATAAAAACATGAACTTCGGCCTCATACACATCCCCGACGCAATGTATAATGTTGATATTGAAAAAAATAATTTAGTGACCGAAATAAAGAATTCTTCAAAGATAAAAAAGTAAAACATGATAAATTTTTAAAATGATACATGCTTTGTTTTCAAAGCAAAAATAACATGTATTCATATATAGTAATGTGGTGCAATGTACTTTCATAAAAGTATTTTTCTATTGAAAATATATCAAAACAATGTTTTTTTATATATTATCATATCTAAATTGTCACACCCGGACATCGCGGCGACCCGTTAAAAATTATCTGGATATGGAAAAAGAACAGATATTTGACATCTTGTTCTTTGGGGGAAACAATCTTGTTCAAGAAGTCATCATCTAGTATTATGGTTAGTAGGAACCCTAACTGGTCAATAGAGATTCTATGGTACGTGACTTGTTACGCAAAAAGGAAGATGCAATCACCTCCTAAGCGTCCTACCTGATCCAGGCTGCATTGCTGGTTTTGTCTAAAATTGCTAAGAATTTATTTTCCTTTTTTTCTTTTTTTATTCTTCCTTTCATGTTCCTGACTCTGGCGTCAGTGAACAATTACTATGAATATTTCCAACTCTGGCGTTGGTAAATATCGCACAAATCCAAAAAATACGATACTCCTGACTCTGGCGTCAATGAATGTTTTCGCAAAAAAATGAATTTGAAGAAGAAATTTTCTATATCATTTTTTCTTGTTTATCCTTTATTATTATTTGCCCTTTTTAGATGGAAAAAAAAAACATTGTATGACAAATTTGCATTTAACAATAATAGACCACCGATTGAGCACATAACTTAAAAAAATACAAAACGCAAAGAAAAAAATAAATCAAAGTGCAAGGGGCCCACAAATAAATCAACAAAGATCCCCAAATATTTTTGGAATTTTTTAATATCGAAAAGGGGCTCGTTTGACCAAATATCAAACTAAAATGGACATAAAAATTATGGCATAGACATAAGGGTGTGTTTTGCCAAACACACCCTCAATAAACATAATTTGGGTTGGCTGGGCCTAAAAGCCTGATCCGGCCCACTAATTACTTTCGCAATGTTTTCTTGCGACAATTACATAGAAACAGAGAGAAGAAGAAGACTTTACCTGGTGAAGCTGAAGGTAACAGTGTAGGCACCAACTGGAGAATGCTCTCCTCCTTCTTTTTTCAGTCTCTCCTCCCTCTGTTCTTGGTTTTTTTTTTTTGGTTCTCTCTTGTAATGGCCTCATCTTGGGGTTTTTTGTGTTTGTTCCCCTCAAGGGTTTTTTTTTTCTTCTCTCCCCTTCCTCTCTTGCATCACCGAGGTCTTTATTTATAGTGACAGAGTCTCTTCGCGTGTGAGAAACAAAGTTTCAATCAAACTCACTCTCTTTTTTAAAGTTTGAATTTGATTAAAAATCAAATTTAAAAGCGAATAACTATCATTATCTTGAAGACAAGGATTATCTTTAAGATAGGGATAGAATGACAAAAGTACATTGTAGTCCCTAGTTTTTCAGGCAAGTTGACACATCACACTTTTCATCGAAATAAATCTTTGATATTTTAATTTTACATTTTAAATCCTGTAAAATTAAATTAAAAAACCAATGGGCCAAAATTGGGTTACAACAAAAACTATGAAAAAAAAATCTAAAAAACATCAATTTAATATTTTTTTGATGCAAAAAACACTTTAAAAAGCTAATTGCACCACATTAAGAGCCTATTTATTTTTTTATTTGCTTTAAATTAATTTTTTGTATGTTTTCATATCATTTTGATGTAGTGGTGTCAAAAATAAATTAAAAAAAAAACAAAAAAACTTTATTTTGATATATTTTCAAGTGAAAAACATTTTAAAAAACAACCGCTACCACAATACTAAATAATAGTTAAGCATTAAAAGCAAAACAATATCAAATATACACAAAGTCTTCGATTTATACTTCTTGGAGTGACCGAAATGTGTAAATTAGAAAACAACAACATAAAAAAAAAAAAGAGAGGAATGGGTACGTAGAAAAAATTAATTTCCACGCAAAATGTGGATGCAATAAATGAGAAGGTAAAGTGTGTAATTATTAAATGAGGGACAAACACCCAATTGCTTAGTTGTTTTAAGTTTTCAAAGACTAATGATGCAGTATGATTAATCAAAAAAGTATCGGATTCGATATATGTATGAAATATTATCGACTGAATAAATGGCTTTAAATTTATTTCAGTCTTCCATGTATTTCACGTAGACTAGCACACGTGGTTGTAGTTCTCCATGAGGTATTATTACCTTCTATATATATATATATATATATATATATATATATATATATATATATATATATAATTTTTTTCCAATTTAGCACTTTTTTTCTCGATCTTTTCTATGTTTTTTTTACTTTAAATTCATTTTTTCTTCTAATCTTATTCTCAGACTTTTTTTTTTTTAATAATCATGGGAGTTATCTTTGGTTGGACTATATGTATTAATTGATTATATCATAATATTTTCTATATTATTTAATTTTAAACCAGACTAGAAAAGAAATAAAGTTGAGTCACTTTATCTATCAATTTTATTATTTTTCTTTTTAATTTTATTTTTATAATATTTTTACTGGTTAATAGAATTATTTTTAGACCGACCAAATCAATCAGGTCATATAAGAAAACTCTTACACCATGTAATCCTATTCTATGTAAGAAGTTGGGTCATGAAATTCTATTTTTTTTTGTTAATTTTTTTTAATTTTATCCTTAAACTTTCATCAACCAAGTTTTAACATTGATACCCTAAATTTAATAATAATATTAAATAGTTTTATACGCTTGAATGTTTAAGAAAAAATTGATATAAACCACATCGTTGTGCATTTATGTAAACTATTTATAATTCTAAAAAGTCCTCAATCTACTCCTACCTAACAAGCCCTTTTTTTGGTGTGTTGTGTTGGCCTGGAAATTCTTGCTATATATATATATATATATATATATATATATATATATATATATATATATATATTTGTTTTGTTGTTCTGCACAAGCATTAAAGTAAGACAGTGATCTTGCTCTTAAGTTTACCAAGCTATCAAAAGCAAGAAAGACCAAGGCATGGCTAGGCTCTCACACAGCATAGCGATTCTTACTAAGTTGCAGGTTTCATGCATCTTCATTTTGTTAACAACTGTAATTCCAAATGTGGAGGCTAGAACCCACAATCTCACATGGAAGGTGACGTACGAGTACAAGTATCTCGACTGCTTCAAGAAGCTAGCTATTGCCATTAATGGACAGACTCCTGGACCTCATATAAATGCAACAAGAGGCGATACCATTATCGTTACTGTTCTTAACAATTTGTTGATGGAAAATGTTGCCATCCACTGGCACGGAATCCGGCAGGTAGCTTGCTAGCTAGAGTCTCAACTCTTTTTTGCAATATTGTTTTAGTTTCTTAATTTATTTCCAAGTCACAATAAATACACTACAAAATCTAAATACTGGTATGCGTGCAGCTTGGTAATGGATGGAATGATGGAACGGATTCAGTCAATCAATGTGCAGCAATGCCAGGGGGGTACTTCACATACCAATTTGTTGTTGACCAGGTAATATTAATTTCTGATTATTTGAATTACAATATGATATTTTATGTATATAAACATAGTTAATTCCTTTATTTATCATGTAATTTTAGGCAGGCACGTACATGTACCATTCGCACTATGGAATGCAAAAATCATCTGGGCTCTATGGATTAATTACTGTAAATCCTCTCCTTGGAGAAGAAACGCCCTACCACTACGAAGATCGGGAAATTATCCTTAGTGATTGGTACCATGACTCTGCTTATGAACATGCCGTTAAATTGTCTTCAAAACCATATGTCTGGATTGGAGAGCCTCAGGTTAGAAAATGAAACTTGACAATCAGTCATTGTTTTTTTTTTTTTGAGAAAAAAAACAACTGGAATGATCCGGTCTGACCTCTTAACTAACTCATTCGGTTTAATTTGTTGTGTTTCATCTCAGTCCCTTCTGATTAATGGAAGAGGGAGGTATCAGTGTGAGCTTCTCGGTGTCTCAAACCATGATCAATGTAATGGCAGCAGTACAGAATGTACTCCAGATGTGGTGAAAGTAAAGCCTAAGCAGACCTATCGATTTAGGATTGCTTCTTTGACTTCCCTCTCGGCTCTTAGTTTCCAAATAGAGGTAATTATTCTTGAATAAAGTATAGAAAAAGTTGAGTCTGTATGATCTTATTTTCCTAATATTCTGTAAGAAATTCTGCTATGCAGGGTCATAAAATGACTGTTGTCGAGACTGATGGGGTGCATGTGGTTCCGTTTGTTACTGATAACTTGTACATTTACTCTGGTGAGACATTCTCCGTCTTGGTCACTACCGATCAAAATCATTCGAGGAATTATGGGATTAGCATAAATGTGATTGCTCGAAAGCCTGAAACTCCGAATGGATTTGCCATTTTAAACTATGAACCTAATCCCCTCGATGCTCAGCACCTACCACAGCCACCACCTGGACCTCTTTGGAACGATACAGATTCGCAAAGAAACCAAAGTCTCGCCATAAAAGGTCTCCGAGGTTATGTTCCGGCTCCGCCGAAGACAGCAGATAAAGTACTTCACCTTTTGACCACGCAGAACACCGTCAATGGCTACAAAGTTTGGGCAGTAAATAATGTCTCACATGCTCTCCCAGATACACCTTACCTTGTTGCACTCAAGTTAAATATACCAGATGTCTTTGATCCAACTCCAGCCCCAGAAGACTACGACCATAGCTATAATATCTATGAGATTCCTGAAAACACAAATGCTACAACTAGCACATCCATTTACAGGTTGCCATTCAATAAAACAGTGGATATTATACTGCAGAATGCAAAAGGTATGGGAGGTGATAGTGAGACACATCCTTGGCATCTCCATGGACATAATTTTTGGGTCTTAGGATTTGGGAAGGATAAGTTCAATCCATCAACGGCTTCCTTGAACCTGGAAAACCCAATCATGAAGAACACAGTGCCACTTTTTCCTTATGGATGGACTGCCTTGAGGTTTCGAACTGATAATCCAGGAATATGGCTTTTCCATTGCCATATTGAGGCTCATTTCTACTTAGGCATGTTAGTGTTGTTCGAGTCAGGATCAGATATGGTTACAAAGCCACCACAGCAAAATATGGGCTGTGGAAAAACCAAAAACTACATCAACCCTTAAGGCATTTGCTTGAGGGTGACAAATTCTCTACCTCCATATGTATCAGTAGTTTTTGTGCTTTCCCAGCTATGGGGTTTTAATTTCCATGCCAATAAATAAATAAATAAACGAGCAGTGTAAGCTTGTTTTCGAGTGTACACTAACAAAATTATTCATGCATTTCTGTGGACAATGCGAGAAATCTCCTTGGAATTAAATAAAAAAAATTAAATATGAGGTCTAATTAAATTCAGTCAAGTAAAACATTTAGGGATGCTTATATATAGGGGTGATTATTTTTTATTCGATTTGGTTTTTATAAAAAAAAAAGTAACCAAATCAAATTTTTTTTTTAAAAAAACCAAAACCGAACCGAAACCGGTTCAAACCGGTTTGACTCGGTTTTTTTCCTGTTTTTTTTCGGTTTGGGTTCGGTTCGGTTTGGTTTTTTCAATTTCAAGCTTATAAAACCGAAACCGAACCGAACCGGTCGGTTTTTTTAGAATTTTAATCGGTTTAATCTGTTTTTTTCACAGTTTGGTTTTTTCGGTTATTGTTTTTCCGGTTTTCTTGGTTTTTCGATTTTTTTCTCACCACTACTTACCTAGCACACTTTCTAAGAAAATCTTCTGTCAAGAAAATTCATAAAAATATTTTTATATCTATCAAAACTCAAAATTCATATTTTTGTAATACTAAATAAATAACAAAATTTATAAAACCACCATTAAAAAATTGAAAAGCATCGATGGAACATCCGCTGGTGTTTAGGAAAAAATTCCTTCGGTATTTAAATTGCCTACAAAATCTCCAATAAAAATCTGCCATTAACAAGTTGCTCCTCAGAATTTGCAGGTAAATCTTGTTTTGTGTTTTTTAAAATTTATTTAAGTCCATAGAATTCTCTCTTTACTTTTACTCCGTCATGTATAACATCCTCTACGACTCAGCTAAAATGAATGAATAAAATCAGTTGTATTCCAAATGCTTAAGATTTCCCCTTCACAACCCATGTTCAAATCAATTGTTATTTGCACAACATCCATGTAGCTTGCTCTGTAGCACACTTGTGGTTGAGTTGTTGAGCAACAAGTAAAGTTCTAAATCTATCACAAACTACATTGACCTATTTCTCTTACATTTCTTTTTATTCATTTTAGGCTTTAAGTATGAGGATCCAAGGAAGAAAACCATAGACTCAAATGAGATAGAAACAAAATGATTGATTAAAGTAACTTGTAATAAAAAAAAGGTGTTGTCCTACCATTCTCACGAGATGTGATGTCACAACGACACTTTTCAAGTTGATTTTGGATAATTTTTAGTTGGTTCAGGAGTTGCCACATAATATTATAATTATTAAAAAACCTAGATGTCTTTTAGAAATTCTAAGCAAGTGACTGATTATGTAAAAGAAATGTATTAATACTCCTAGTACGTTTTACATGAGCTAAGTTGCATTGTTTTTTTTTCTATTAGCTATGGTTTGATGGTGTTTCTATTTCTATTTCTATTTCTTTATTTGCTTCATGATTTTTATATTTATTTTTTATTAGGTTATTCTGGTCTCATGACCTGAGAATAATACTTAATGGGTTAACCCGAGTTGACTCGAGTAGTTTTTTTTAATTAAATTGTTTTTCAATTTTATCATTTAATGTTAGATCGGTTAGAAATTGAGTTTTATAATTGACACGATCAAAGAGTTGATGTCTTCTCCCAAGTATAGGAGTGTCAAAGTAATAAATAAGCCGGCAAGACATGGTTCGAACCACAGGGAGGTTAACTATAATAATAATAATAATAATAATAATAATAATAATGAGTTAAAGAGAATTTAGAGATGTAAGATTAATGTGAAGATTAAACAATGATACAAACAGTTGTCAAGGTTAGAGGATCCATTAATGATATTTCAAATAAGTATAATATAAACTCTTTTTATTACTCAACTAGAAACCACACAGAAAGGAGGTTTCAATCGGATGATTTGTCATTAATAGCTCATTATAAATTATTAACATGATTATATTAATTATCTTATTCAAGTAACACCAACTTTTAAATATTTTCAGGAATTCATGATGCTAACTTATGTTAACAACAAATCAAGTTCCTTTCATAGCACATGTGTAGGTTATACCATACGGTTGGTTATGAAAGTGTCAAGCATTTGTTGTACCAAGTGTTATACAACACAAATCTAGATTAACCATTTAACAAGTAAGGTATTAAGAATTAATAAGATAAAAATTATAAACATGTTAATAACAAGTTGTTAAGGATATAATCATTGAAGTTCATATTGAGTTTATATTATACTTATCAGAACACCATTAGTGAAACCTTTTCATATTGACATAATAAACTTAACTAAACATAATGAAGAAAAGAAACATAAATAAACAAGAGGAGAACATGATTATATAAGTATAGTAAATGAAATGAAAGACATAAATAAGAGATTAATGAAACTATAACATGAAATAAAACTAGAACATTAAAACTACAAAGAAAAAAAAGCAAGGAAATGATCTTGATCTGAAAACCAAGATGCCTAAATACATGGCAAATGCTTCTTTTATAAGCCAAAATTCAGAACTATTGATTTGATGACTAATTGTTGAGTGGGTGGCCACCTCTTGACTTGGTAACAATCCTTATCTTCTTGTTTGCAGAAAACGTCATTGCTAACATCAGAATTTGAGCAGATAGTCCTCATGAAAGTTATGAGAAATTATCTCAGCTTTCCAATAAAATAAGAATCAGTGCATTTGGACTTCTAGAACTCGAGATATGGGCTGAACACTGAATAGTATCTGAGCTGTAAGACAGATTCTGACTTCTCTGTTGTTGCTACAATTTGAACTTTAAAACGGTTCTTTTGAATCTTGGACTCTTCATAAAAGTTTTCGGCTTACGTCTTAACTTTCCATACATATAAACTAGATCTAAATCCAAGTTTTACAACTCCAGTTATGATTCAATAACTGAATGGTGTTCCAATTTGAATTCAACCAGCATCTCTTTTCTAAGCTTAGCCCTCTCTTTGTCTTCTCAATTTCAGTAGTTAAACTCATCAATCAATCTTTTGATTTATGTGATAGGCCTGCATTTAAAATGAACATTTACCATAAATTAAAGGTATCTTATATTATCAGACTTGTTATTATAAAACATGCTCTAGTTAAGAAGTTATTGATACTTCAAGTGCAAAATGATGATATAAAACCTTGATAAAAATGCACTTTTAAGTATCAATCAATAATCTATTTTGATTTTATTTTTCTATGGTGATGTGCTAGTCTTATGATCAGGGTTGCGAGTTTTGGTATTTTAATCCTGGTTAAATTAGGGTGTTTTGTTTTGCTTTTTTTCCTAAAAGGTTATCTCGTTCTCATGTCATTCAACATTGGATTTGCTTTTTATTGGGTTGTCTTCATCTCTTGAAAAAATTTACAAGTTTGATAGGTTAATCTAGTTGACTCAGTTTTATTTTATTTTTTTCTAATTGTTTTTTTTTTCAATTTCATCATTTAATATTGTGTTTGATTGAGAATTAAATTTAATGATTTATTTCAGTTTAATTTTTTTGAAGTTATCTTGAACTCATGACCTGAGAAATTTACTTAACGTGTTAACCCATATTAACTTGACTCATTTTTTGCATATTTTTAATTAAAAGTTTTACAAATTTCATCGTTCAATATTGGGTGCAACAAGATCAATTGAGAATTCAGCTTCATAATTTTTTTTTATTTTTTTATGGGGTTATCCCATTCTCATAACTAGAGTCGCAGAGTTGACAAGTTAATTTGGGTTAAATTAGATCGTTTTTTGTATTTTTTTCTATGAAGTTATCTCAATCTCATGACCCGAGTTTTGAGTTTGACATATTGACTTAAGTTTTTTTTTTGTTTTTTTTTTTAGTTTCAACAAGAATTGAACTTAGTAATTTGTTTCAGTTTTTTTTCTATAGGGTTATCTCGGTCTTATGACCCGAGTCGCAAGTTTGACAGGTTAACTCAGGTCGTATTTTTTAGATCTATTTTAATTAATTTGTTTTAATTTTATTTTTCAACATTTGGTTGATTGAAAATTAGGCTTTATAATTTGTTTTGATATGCTTTTTATAAGGTTATCATAGTCTCATAACCCAGGTCACCTATTTGACATGTTAACTTGAGTTGCCCAAGTCAATCTAATATATTGTTATCTTTATATTAAAAAAAATATCATCTTGAATTTTTTTAAGTTAAATTATGTTTTGACATGTCTTTCAGGTTGCTTTTAAACCTGAAAAGTCAATTAGATCATATCGAGTCAACTTTCATACGATTTATTTTTTATTCACTAAAAACAATTTTAGCAAAATCTAAATATTCTTTTTACATATAAGAGAATTTTAACATAATCTAATATTCTCTTATCAACGCGTCCATTAACGAATATAAAATGTGTTTCATGTGCATTTGCACGATAAAGATTGGTCCATTGAATAAAATTAAATCTATGGCTTTACATTTCCTTTACCTTTTGTGGCATGTGAACACGAGTCCAAAAGTATAAACTTTTCTTGTGTCTCTTACTAATTAGTCGATCTTTTCCATCATCATCTTCCTTTATATGCTCCCTATAATTGCTTTAATTAAGAATATATCCTTGTCATTAAGGAGATAATATATTATATGCCATGCCTTGTGCCTTCACGTTGGATAATCACAACGTGTCTCCAACACGTACGTTGCAAAAAAGTTGTTCTACGAGCGTGTTTGACAGTGTGGTTGTGAGTGCTTTTCAAATAACTTTTCGTGCCAAAATGCATGTCAATGATGTTTTTTCATTTTTTTAAAATCATTTTTGACATCAGCACATCAAAACGATTCAAAACGTACAAATCATATTAAATTTTAACAAAAAAAAAATTTCAAATTTTTTAAGAACACAACCACATCCGCGTTTCCAAACGTTACGTATCATTAGATATTGTCCGAGATTTTTTGGAATTCACTTACATTAAATGAGATTCATAGATTATTATTATAATAATAAATTTTGCTCTTATTTACGGTAACTTTTCCGGCTACCATTTAAGAAAAGTGGATATAAAAAACCATTTTCAATTATATTTTTTAAAAAAATATGTATTTAGTTTAAAATATTTTGAAAAAAACCATTATTTTAGCTTCTACAAAACTAAAATTTAAAAAAAAATTATGTGCGAGGCCAATTAAAAAAAACAAAAACTATTTGACTAATTAAATAGGTTTTTTCTATGTAATTGGACAAAAAACAGAAGCTATTAAAATACTAAATAGTCTCTAAATTTAGCTCGGTTGTGCAAGTGGATTTAAAATCTAGTAATCCTTGAGTTAATCTAGATGTTAAAAAAAGTTAACATAAAATTAACTCAATTTAATTTTATTGATCAATTGATGATTACATGACCTGATTAATAAACAAATTAATTTTTTATTGATTCAGGTCAATTAAGTTCAATATGTTCGAACCATAACCTAGATTTTATGTCAAATTGATATCCTAAATAAGTTTAATAAATATTATGTTTCAATATTAAAAACTCAGATTAAACGGTTTTTGTTTCTTCGATGTTGGATTGGATAGGAAGTAATTTGCTATTTGCGTTATTATGTGTTTTTCAAGACTAATTAAGCAGAGAATGTGAAGAAAACGTTTTCTTACAAATGCAAGGAACTTAATGTTAACTCAAGCGGCTCCTCACATATGGGAAGAGAGAGAGAGAGAGAGAGAGAGAGAGAGAACATACATAGACAGAGATTTCTCCGAAATTTTCAATTCAAACAAAACAGAAAAGAAAAGAAAAGACAAATACTGTTCGAATTTGAAGTGTTCGCGGCAGGGAGCTTGAGTGGGAGATTCTCGTACTTGACTTCTAGTTCTTGTGAACTTCTTGCTCCTGTGGGCATTTCTGGTCTTTGGTCGGTGGACTCGGTACAGTACAACGTTTGTTCAAAATATATAATTTAAGCTTTTTCAAGAATGACAGTTCCTTGATGCTAAAAACAATTATTAATATTTATTTATTTCAAATTTGTTTCTAAAGAGGCACTCGATTATGTATTTAAAATAATCTTACTTTACTGAATCAATATGAGAAATCAGTTTTTTTTTTTTATGTTAATTTCTTACAAGTAAACTGGTTTTATTGCACCTAGATTTTGATTTGATTGAGATTAAAGCTCGATTTTTAATTCCTTAAACAAAATTAAAGTCATTAATGGTGTGTTTGTAATGTGGTTCAATTTGTTTTTTAAAATGGTTATTACTCGAAAATAAATATTAAATTTATTTTTTTATTTATTATTTTAATATGTTAGTGTTAAAAATTAAAAACAAATTTAAAAATATTATTTCAAACATCCTACAAGGGGTATCTCCATTCTTTGAGGCTCACCAGAGGCCACTGGGCATTTGAGACATAGTTTAATAACTTTTTATTTTTATTTTTTTGGATCATATGTAAGAGAGGAAATTAGAAAATAAATATTTTTGTTATAAAAAACAAGAAAATCAAAATCAAAATCTTTTAAAATTGTGTTAATTATTCTTTAAACTAGTAATTAGCGTTTCAAAATTATATTCTAGGAAAATAGTTCGAAAAGAAAAATTGTCAGCAAAAATTGGAGGTCTCTCTGATCAAGATTAACAAAAATGAAAGCTAGAATAATTGAGTTTTAGGAAAGGGCTTGTGGGCTGTGGCACATACTTTGGCATTTGGAAAATTAAAAGCTAATGTACATTCGAGATTGCCATAATGGTAATGATAATAATTTAAAATATTTTTTTATTTAGAAATATATTAAAATAAAGTTTTTTATATTTTAAAAATTATTTTTAATATCAACATATTAAAACGATCTAAAAACACAAAAAATATTTCATTTTACATTAAAAAAAATTAAAATTTCATTAACACATCAAAATAACATTTTCTCTTTGTCTCAGTGATCAAGTTTCATCTTCTATGATAACCCATTTTTGGATCCAAAGGGGGGAAGACGACCAACGAACTAGACTACAAATTTTACTTTCAGTGGCATTTCATTTTAGCTTCCCTGCATGAGATAGTTAATTACCTGCAAAATTAGCAGAAATATCATAAATTTTTTTTTATCGGTGGATTATAGTGAATTTTATCAATAAAATAGTTTCTCATTGTATATAAATAAATATTGATAAAAATATTTTCTCAGAATATATTAAGAAAATTATAGTAGGAAAAGAAGGAATAAGAAAAAAAAATCCAAAAAATACAATGATGTGTTATTTTTACAGACAAATTTATCGACAAATTTAAATATGATGATTAAATCCATCAATAAATGTATCTGAAATATTTAATTTATGACTTGACGAGCGACTTTCCTCTCTCCATCCCTCATTTCTTCTTCTCTTTCTATTTTTTATGTGCAACAAACATTACAATCTGATTTAATTTTATCACAAATCAATATCTCACTACAAATTCAGCCACCCAACACCTAATTTGTCAGTATCTCTGTTCTGATTCAAATTTTATTAAGAATTCTCAACTTCAAGTAAGCAAAATTATCCATTTTTTATTTGAATTTAATTTTAAAATATTAATTTTTATTACATATTTTTATAGTATATGTATTTTGTTTCGATGTTTACTTGTTTTTATAGCTTTTTTCCATATAAATTTGTATTATAATTGTATGATTTGTACATGTTAGAATTTGTTTGAGAATTTATAAATTTGTATTTGTTTATAAATTGATGAAATTTAATTTGAATTTTATAACTTAAATGTTTTCTAATGAAATAAATAATAATTTATTTAACTAGTCCATTTTATAAAACATGTAAGGAATGTACTATTTATTGCTATAATATTTTCCCCAACAAAATAAAAAAAATAAAAAGGCTATGTGTTGCTAGTTCTGAAAGGCAGACCCACCCCATTTTGCTAAGGTGCATGCTTGATTTTTTTTTTTTCATAAAAATTTAATTTATTAATTTTTATTTTAAGTTATTTGAAAATAAAAATCCGATCAAATCCAATCAAATTTGCTAAATTCAGATGAGATCCAATCGAGTAAACTTCAAGATGTTTTTTTTTTAATTCTAATAAAATAAACTATAGCTATTAAATTGTTTAAATGATTGAGTTGCTAACGAACTTGATCTAAATCAAGTTTTATTTCAAACGAGTTGAAAATTAACTTGTTAAATCTGAACACTAAAGCTAAATTCAAGTAAAACTTAATAGGATGAATTTCAATATTTTTTAGTTTTTATTTTAAACAATATCTTTTATTAAAAAACGAAAATGATATGGTTTTAGATTTCCCGGTAAATTGGTACCCAAGATTCGGGTGAAGTGAGCCCCTAGCAAAGTTTTTTTTTTTTTAAATAAAATCCATTAATAATTAATATATTCTATCTCAAGCTTCTTAAATGAAAATTTAAATTTAAAGTCAAAAACCAAATCATCATCGCACTACCAAAGACACTTAAAATACCCAAAAACCTCTCCTTAATCTCTCCGAACAAACCAAGTTAGAAGAAATATCTCTCTACCCGCAGATTCTCTTTTTCCGTTCTCTTATGAGACGGAGATGATTTGTTTTCAGCCAAGCAGCACAAAATCAGTATGGATTTTTCTTCCGCCTCCGCCTCCCCTCTCTGCCGCTCGCCGCCCCGCACTCGCAGTCGTAGATGGCGTCAGAGTCGGACTTGTACCGCTGTTGTTGTGGTGGCTGCACTTGTGATTACCACTACAGCCTGGCTGTCTCTTGTTTTCTCCGGCACTACTGCTCGGTGGTGTTGGCATAGGCTTAAGAACTGGGAAGGCAGTCTGCATACGCTCCCGTGGAAACCACCAAGTCAGAATCCAAATGGGGTTGAGGAAGAAGATAAGGATTTGTCTCTAGAAGGAATTGCTCCGTCTCTTCCTTTAGGAAGAAACAGAAGCCTATCGGAGGAGGAGAGACGAAGAGATGGAGCAGGGCTAGCGTTAAATCATATAGTTTTCGGCATTGCAGGGTCTTCTCAGCTGTGGAAGAGAAGGAAAGAGCTTATAAGGCTATGGTGGAGAAAGGATTCTTCAATGCGGGGTTATGTTTGGGTGGAAGAGCAAGTGGATGATAAAGAATGGGATGAGTCATTGCCAAGGATTATGATTTCGGAGGATACTTCTCGGTTTCGGTACACGAATCCGACCGGACATCCTTCTGGGCTTCGGATTGCGCGCATTGTGTTGGAAACTTTTCGACTAGGTTTGTCTGATGTTCGATGGTTTGTTTTGGGAGATGATGATACTATTTTTAGTGTAGATAATTTGGTTGATGTATTGAGTAAGTATGATTGTCATGAGATGGTTTATATCGGCGGTCCTTCAGAGAGTCACTCTGCTAATACTTATTTTAGTCATAATATGGCTTATGGAGGTGGCGGGATTGCTATAAGTTATCCTCTTGCCAAGGCGCTTTATAGTGTTCTTGATGATTGTCTTGAGAGATATCATAGGTTATATGGAAGTGATGATAGACTCCTCGCTTGTATTTCCGAGCTTGGCGTTCCTTTATCAAGAGAACATGGGTTTCACCAGGTTTGTTTATCTACTACTGCTGCCCTCCTGCTCTTAATCATTTTCTAATTGTCACCTTTTAGAAAACTTGTATTTTATTAGTAATTATGTGTTATGGCTTGTGCTGCTAAGAAGTTAGTGGTTTTATGTTAAAGTCTGGAGAATTAGACCCCTTGAATTCTAGGATTTAAGTTGTGGTTGGTTTGTTATGGCAGTGGGATATCAGGGGTAGCGCTCATGGTCTTTTATCTGCGCACCCGATTTCACCCTTTGTGTCAATTCATCATGTAGAGGCCGTGGAGCCTATTTACCCTGGGATGAGCTCTTTGGACAGTTTGAAATTGTTCATTAAGGCCATGAAGGTTGATCCTATGAGCTTCTTGCAGCGATCAATCTATTATGACCATGCACGCCGCCTAACTTTTTCTGTCTCGCTTGGTTATGCTATTCAAGTGTTCCCAAGCATCGTGCTACCCCGGGTCCTTGAGCGCTCAGAAATGACTTTCTCTGCTTGGAACAAGATTCATAATCTGAATGAGTTTGATTTGGATACTAGGGATCCCTCCAAATCTGTTTGTAAGAGTCCAGTCCTCTTCTTCTTAGAAGATGTGGAAAGACAAGGCAACACTACTCTGGGTACATATGTGCGGGCGGGGAGATTGAAAGATGATTTGAAAAGAAAAGTTCTCTGCTTTCCTCGTTCGGCTCCTCTTCCTTATGTGGGGCGTATTCAGGCTTTGGGGTGTCCTCTAAAGAACTGGCATTTGGTGAGTTCCCTTTGTATTTTTTTTTTTTTATTCTCAGCATCGTCTACTCTGATTTTCAAACTTTTCCTTACAAGTTAAATGTTGACATTTTAAATATATATCATGGACAGTCACCACGTCGCCTGTGTTGCAAACTGAATCAAACAAGTGATGAACTCCTTACAATATCAGTTAGACAGTGTGGGAAGGGATCTTTTGGTTCTTTTGCTGATTCCGTGTGAATATGAATGGTAGCACTTCGTCTACTCGATATCATTGCTGGGGGGATTATTTTATGCTTGAAGAAGGCCCTTTCCCAGCCTGTGCTTTATATTGTACAGCATCATTGTTTGTCTCCTTCTTGCAACAGTGGTTTACCGAATAGCATCTGGCATTTTCAAAACCATGCTAACAAATTGAGTTTAAGATGAGATCACAGACCTTCACTTCATGGACTACATTCTGTGCCTTCCTTTTTCTTCGGAAGGTAAATAATTTGAAGTCTATATCTAACTTGTAAACATTGCTAATGATGTGAGAGCCAATTTTTGTTAGTTTACAAATGAAAACTCCAAGATTCATTTGTCCTATTTTTAATTGTCTGTGTTTTGCTGTGAACTCTAGTAATTTTATTTTTTTCTTGTACCTTCAACTCTCTGTTGAACACTATTGTTCGAGCAATTAGATCTTTGATTGTGCCACCCACTCATCGCAGTAGATGTTCAGTTAAATATCATCCCAATTATTTGGTGTTGGTTTGATATGTCCTTTTTACTTTATAAGGAAAGCCCTTGATAGGATTTTCGTGCATCTGTTTGGCATTCTGTTCTAATTAGAACCTAGTTGACTATCTTACCACATTGTTCTGCTTTTCTGCAGATGTGTTGGATCCAACACCATGGGTTTTACCTTAACCCCATGCAACTCTTTGAGCACATCCCTTACAATCTTGTATTCAATTTGTGTACTTTCAGTGCTCATTAGTGCATATTTTTTCTGTATTATTCAGCTTGTATCATACTTATTATGGTCTAATGGTATGGATAATACGCAATATTTGGAACTAGTAAATTTGAAGGGTTTGCTGATCTACACAAACCCCCCCCCCCAACCCCATTACTCTTTCCTTAATCTCGTGCAACTTATGAGCACATCATCATATGGATTCATATGAGTGCATCATACACAACTCAACTTGCATCGTGTCTCCAATTTGTGTACCTTACAAGGACACGTTAGAAAAAAGAACAATGTGTCAAAAGTTATGTCGCCTTGTGCAGTTTTTCTCTTCTACGGTGGACCTACAATGACTTGGAGTTCATTGCCTCCGGTCAGCTGTTGTTATGCTAAAAAGAGCTAAATCATCCAATTAATTCATTATGTTTGTTGCCTTATTGGTCCAATTACGATCTTACGGAGTTCATTATGCTAAAAAGAGCTAAATCATCCAATTAATTCATTATGTTTGTTGCCTTATTGGTCCAATTACGATCTTACGGAGTTCATTATTCTAAAGCTCTCACGCTCTCCAATTGTGTCATGTTTTCTCTTCGGAAACCTTGGTAGGTTAGGGATGCAGGGTTTTTGTGAGTGAGATGAAGGAACATTTTGGTAATCTTGTCAACAACTTTTTGTAATTTGTGATGATTGTATCTCATTCTTTTAGTCTGAATCTTTGTTTTTTATTCTATGAGTTGCTAGTTAAAAAATGCTTTAAGGCATACGTTTTGACTTTTGCATTAAGGAGTCTCTCTTACCTATCTTTGTCATAAACGAATGAGATATTTGGGCATCTCTTAGTTTGTGAGAAATTGTTTGAGCTAGACCCTAAGAAGCATGGAAATGACAAAGTTCAAGGAAATGACAAAGTTCAATGGGTCTACGCAAAAAAGAATAGTCAAAGTCATGTTTCAGCTCTTTCTTCATGAAACCTATCCTGTTTCTAACCTTTTCTGGAGTGATATCAAAGGCTCAGACTAGCATCTTAAAGGAGCCTTTTTTTTTCTCTTCTCATTGATTGTGTTGATGTGGTTGTCCTCTTGCGTTATAGATGTCCTAGGTGGTTTAACTTTGAATAATCTCTCCGCATAGGACTGTCCGTATACACAGCTGGTTCTTGATTTGATCCGTATACCATTTCCAATCATTCTTCTTGAGTGAAATAGACAACTAACGCAAGATTCTCCGTGTAGCCGTGTTACTAGAGGCCCTGTCGGTTTTATTAATTCTTTTCTGGTGTAGATCTTCCATCTTTTCTTCCATATGGATCTTTACTTGAGAGTTCTCATGATTTTGGTTCATTGGGTAAATTAATTGCATGTTCTTTTTTTCTCGTGCAGTCCATCCTATGTCAATACACCTGTCTCAAACTACAAATGCAAGTATAAACCATAGCATGAAGGAGAAACTGTCTAACACCAGCGATGCTTTTTAATAGCTTTACATTTCAGTGCTTTAATCTTTATCCATCAACTTATATGGTTTAGTTACTTCCAGATTGCATAACTAGCAAATCAGGTGGGATTTGTGGCCGAGAACCTCTCTCAGGAACTGGGAGGTTAGCTGCATTTGAAGTTGCAAGTTGAGTGTGAACTAGTGCATGCACTGTACATCCATTTCATTAGTGACTAAAGCCAGGGGTTTAAAGTGGCTTTTGAAGGGCAGAAACAGTTTGATGGCACAGCAAAGCATTAAGTGCCAGAAGTGCAACTTGTTCATTCTGATGGGTGCAAGTCCTTTTAGTTCTAGTGGGAGCTGTCGCCCTGATAAAGTGGACAATTAACGATGCTTTAGGAGTCGTTAATAGATCACTTCAAGTGATGGTGACCCTTTTTTGACTTGATGGGATTTTGCTTGGGAACCTGAATTTTATCCTTATTGTTTTCTTTTTCATCCAAGAATTTCTTCCACTCGTTCACAACTTCATAAGCATGTTCTTATTTTGCTGTCTAATCAACCATGGAATTTACTTTCAAGGGAGTCCAAACTCCAATGGTTAAGACTCGAGATTTCTACCTGGAGATCTCACTAATGTTTTGGGGATAATCTTTTCGCTACAGTCATTGCTGCCGTGGACATGCAAGACCATTAATGTATTAGCCCAGCAACGCTCGTTGGGTTTTCTTTCCTGGAAAAGAAGACTCGCATGAGTTGACTGCTGGCTACTAAGGGTTAAAGAGTGTTACACATTCTTGTCAGAAGAGAACATGTTGGCTAAAAACCTGGAACACAAGCAGCTGAGATACCGAAAAGAAGAGGAGGTGGGCGTGGGCAGTGTCATGCGGCGCGGCCGTGTAGGACAAATTTGGATTTCAAGCAGCGGGATGACTAGGCGGGTTTTTTTTTTAATTATTATTATTTTCTAGTGTGAGGGATGAACCCTATCCTCAAAACATTGAATTAGGGTCATCTTTGAGTTGCCGTAGGTTTTTTTCTCTCCTTGGAAAAGGAAAAAGACCTTCGTGTTCTGTCGATTGTGTTCTGTCGGGCTTGCATTTTTCACTCCAAATGCACGGAATATGTCGTTGTGATATGTTTGGCAAGGTCACGGTGATGGCAAAATATTTATGTGGTAATTAAGTTCCGATACATTTCAGATTTTATTTGTATTATTTATGTGGTAATTAAGTTCCGATATTTAATATGTCATTTTAAATATTAATTTGACTAGCTTCATCTCAATGAAATTAAAAAAAAAGTATCGGGGAATATATTCTTAATCAATCAATCTCAAGACGACATCACATTTGCCCGTTTCAGAATCCACATGTCTGCCTTGAATTCGTGGCCTTGCATGAACCAAGTAAATCTAGGAGGACTTTATACATCACACAACATGACATTTCTATTTGCTATTATTATGACTGCCTTTCAAGCAATAACTTTCAATCCTCTAATCACATATTAATTAATCGTAAAACCATTCGTACTTTCATTGTCATTTAGGATTATAACATCTTTTCCTTGACAATTACCTCTAATCCTAATTGTATTAAGAGCATAACTCTAGGCTAGATCCTTGAATGATAGCCCAAATTCTTCAATCATGTTATGCAATCCTTTATCATTACACTTCAAGTCCATGAATAGTTTTGAGAACCCATTTTAAAAATATAAGTACAACAAAAAACTTCCTGATCATTATATATATGATCGATGTTATAACTTAAAGTTTTGATGATTTTAGTTCTTTTATTGATTGAAATCAACCATCAAAATTCAACGAGGATGGTAAAGATGATGTTGAAGGAGAAGATTTAAATATAACCTTTTGTTTTGCTTAAAGTCTTCTTTTTTTTTCTAGCACGCTTGTCTTGACTTTTTATTGTTTTTTATAAATTGAAGTGAAAAAATATCTTTAGGTTAATTTTTATACATTATTTTTTTTCAATTATGTTTTAAGTATGCCATTGTTTTAACGAAAACAAATTCTTTTAGTATTTTCTTAAAATTAAAACCAAGTTTACAACATGGGAACTAGACGAAGATAATATGTTTGAGATTGTGGCAGCGGTTGATTTTCAAAGTATTTTTTGCTTGAAAATATATTAAAATAATTTTTTTAATTTATTTTTGACATCAACACATCAAAGTAATATAAAATCATAAAAAATATAATTTGAAGCAAAAACAAATTTCAAAAATATTTTTTGAATCCAAAAACAAACACACTCTTACTATATCCAAGTTCATTGCTAATGACACAAGCTATGAAAAAGAAAATTACTTTATAATCATGATAGGAATGGATTAGAGGTCAACATTGGTTCTGGTTTAGATATAAAAAAAAATCCAAATTAAACCGATATTTTTTTCAATAAAATTTTGAACCAAGACAAGTCGAAACGGTTTAGTTCATCATTTTTAAATGTTAATTAAGTCCAATTTAATTAATGGGTCTTTTAGTTGAGCTATATTTGAAGAAAAAAAAACTGAAAATAGGTCTTTAGTTTATAATAAGATTTTTGGTTTGTTATCATTTGGTTAAATGTTTGGTTCGGTTTTATTATTATTATTATTATTTTAAAAACCAAAACTAAAACCAACATGATTTTTTAAAAAAAAATGAAAAAAAAAACATTCAATTCAGTGAATTTCCAATCAAATTTTTACATATATTTTAAATAGTTTGACAAGTGGGTGTGTTGGCAAGAAATTTGAGACAAGGGAGGGTTTTACAGGTAATATGAAGTGGATGAAAAAAAGAAGGGGAAGCCATGTGCGCACCCATTTGGCCAGAGACTTAACGGAGAGAGAGGGGACGGCGTTGGTGGGCTGCTGCGAAGGTTTCACAGACCCAGGAGAAGCGCCACGCACGTTCTAACACCTCACAAAATGGGCCCCTTTTCACAGCTGTTCCAATCTGTTCCTGTCTTTTCCTCCTTCTTTTTTCCACTCTTATTTCATCCAATTTTTATTTCTCATTTTCTTGATCCGTTGAAGATTTCTTAGGTGAAATGGAGATTAATTATGATAGATTTTGGGGAATTCTTAGAGTAATTAATGATCCCTTTATATATTAACCTTATTTAACACTGCATTAATCACTTTTATTTTATATACCTTTTACATATATATTTTTGTTTTTTATATACATCCGTCCATTAAATTTTATTTGTAAGATGAGAAATATTAATTATACATGGAATGGTTGAAAGGATCCGAGTTTAACTCAACTCGAGTTCATTCAATTCATTAAAATGATCATTGAGCCTTGAGAATTAACCAAACAAGTTAAATTTAATTATATTAATGAATTAATGCGAATAATTAAAGATTAGATTCGAAATATATATTCCCGAATGTAGAACCTATTGTTTAATAAAAAAAACTCTAAGTACGCAATGCAAAACCATAGATGTATCTATGAAACTAAGCTAGCACACGCAAAATAAATAAATAAATTATATATAATTAAGAATTATATAATATAGTTTCCAATTAAGTGGAGTCCACAAATCTTGAAATCATGGAGGCAGTAAGCTCGCTCCTCCTCCTCATCATGTAATGCTCACCATGTTATATATTCTCTTTTAAACCCTAATTTAATCTGCCCTAATTAGTGTCATGTGGGTATGATTAGAGGCTTGATGAAACAGCTTCGAAAAGTATATATATAGTAGTAAAAAAGATGGGGGGAAAGAAAGAAATAAAATAAAAATAAATAAATAAAAAATGGACAAGAGCAATGTGCTGTCAAGAATTGTGTGTGTGTGTCATGTTCTTGAAATTCTAGTTAAAAATGTGGTGATGATGAGGGCTACAGAAGAGCAGTTGCCCACAGCCATTAACCTACAGACCCAATCACATGGAACTTATTAGGATGGGTCCGATGGGACCAGTCTGAAACTTTCCTTTCCTTTAACTTTCCTCTCATGATTTCAACACCAAAATTAAATAATTCAATTTTACTTCTTTCTTTCTTAATTACTCACTTCTCTCTCTTTTATTTTAATTATTTTCAGAGGTGATTTGAGCAAGGTTGATGTTAATGGTAGTTCGATTTTATATATATATATATATATATATATATATATATATATATATATATATATATATATGACAATCCCCTTGATGTAAAGAAGGATCTTGAGTGATTTGTTACATACGTGTTTATTTTTCTATAATCATTAACTTAAAATATAATAAAGTAGTTGTTAATTAATGGGGGTATATAGAATTTTTTTAATATTTTTTTTTTATATATATAAAAATTCAAAGTGTGAATAGAGAATTTTATGCAAATATTTAATTAAATAAATCAATAATCATCTATGTAAATAAACAAAAAAATTGTTAATAATAACTAAAAGAGAAACTGGAAAAACTAAGAGATGACTGTAGACCAAGATATTTGATTCTTTAAAATGAGACATTTAATTGTTTGTGTCAACTAAATTTTTTCTTAAAGTTAATAAAAATATAAACACCTATGAAACTAATCGAATGAAATAAAAAGAAAAAAATTATTATGCAAGGTTGAACATATTAAAACCATCATTTCTTTAAAAAAAAATGTAGAATGATAAATACGTAAAAGAAAGGATGTAACAATCTGGCTCTTTAATCTTTCAAAAACTTTTTCACCGTTTAAAATCGATATATATATATATATATATATATATATATATATATATATATATTTTTATTACTTTTAATTTTTTTGTTTCATCCTTTAAAATCTGGTTCTTTAAATTAAATTTCATCATTTTTTTCATTTTTACTTCAATCAAGTTATTTTGTTTGCATGATCCAGCTTCTGTGTTTTGGTAGCCTTACTTGAGTTTGTAAGTGTTTTATTTTTTTGAGCTTCTTTTTGTTGATTGATTTTTTCTTGACTCCATCTTTCTACATTAAGATTGTTAGGGATTTTTCATCGTTATTTTTTTTAATTTACTTTCTATAAAATTGACATGACCTCACGACCTAGGTTGCAAGTTTTCCTTTCAAGCTTGAGTTGACTTGAGGAGCTTTATTTTGTCATTTTTAATTTTTTTAATTTTATTATTTAACATTGAGTTATCTTGGAATTCAACTTTGTAATTTTTTTCTCTTTTAACAAACCGTTCATTTTCTTTTGGTTACCGTTATCACCTTTTCTCTTTTAAAATTTTGCCCATTTAGTGTTATTGCTTTCTCTATCGTATAATTGAATGGAGTCATCTTATTAGAATGAGGAGGGTCTATGACTCAAGCTGCAAATTTATTTTCCTTCTTTAAAACACATTTGCAGCACCTAAGTATTTTTTTAATGTTAAAAAAATAGTCTAATCCACAGCGAAACATGAACCACTTATCTAGTTTACTACTAAATAAAAATTGAATAAATTGGACATGTGTAATGGATCCAAACACCAAATTAAATATGCATAGGCATGGGCCTAATTGATGTAGGTAGTTTTTAGGAAAAGCTATTTTTCTTAGTTATTATTATTTTCTATTTAGTTTAGAAAAATACTTTACTTTACGATGTTTTTATATTTTTTTTCTTATTTAGTTTAGGAAATCAAATATTAAGATTGGTAATTTTATTTTATTTTTCCTTTTTAGTTTATGAATCCCTAAAATAACTCAATAATTATTTATTGAGACTTTTTTCTCTGCAAAGTAGATCTAGGACTACTATAATTAGGGTTGTAAAATTTTTATGAATTAGGATTCTGTGTGATAAACTTATTCAATTTCAATTATGTATTTCTAGCTTGTTGCCTTCTTGTTTATGTTTTTATCTATATTATTTGATATTAGAGTCTAATGAACCTAGTTGTTATTTGCTTGTTGTGTGTTGAAATAATCATGACTAAAAGAGATAACATAATGACATGCTTAAGTATAAGAAGATAAGGAGGTTCCTTATCGAGAAAGAAACGTTCAAGAATTGATGATAAAAGAAATATAGATACAAATTATAAAATTGAAAATAGATGCTTAAGAACTAATGATAGAATATATGTGAAGATAGATTGCAAAGTTAACATGTCAATTGACAAAGGTGAGGAACAGGAGATTTGTGAGAAAAGTGATCACAAGTCCATTGATAGTTTTGAGAAACCGTTTCAAAGGCATAAGCATAAGAAAAAACTTCTTGATCATGATAGATACAATATTATAACTGAAAGTTTTGATGATTCTAATTTTTTTATGGATTGGAATCAACCATAAAAAATCAAAACGAGGATGATAAAGATGATGCTGAATGAGAAGATTTAGATGTAAAATTCTTGGTTTGTAATGTCCATGAGAAGACAAACAAAATAGATATGGTTCCATATGTGACTTTTGATGAAGCATGTTGTGAAAGATGTGCCTCACATTTGTTTGAGGAGAATTTTGGAACTGACAAGGTTAAAATTGATATTCTTGTACTATAGATAAAAGTTGTGAATCAGATTTTCAAATTTTCTCCTAATTCTAAGATTAATTTTATTGTTAGGGATATGATGTTTTTATTAGAAAGGTTTATTATGTAAAGGGAATGAAAAAAAAAATTTGGACATTCACGAGATCGAGGTAAGAGCAATTTGAACTTGAGGATAAGTTCTTTCTAACATAAAGAGATTGATGTATAAAGATTTTTAGGAAAAAAATAGTTTTCTTAGTTATTATTATTTCCTATTTAGTTTAGAAAAATATCTTACTTTATGATGTTCTTATAGTTTTTCTATTTATTTTTAAAAATAAAATATTGTGATTGATAATTTTATTTTTTTTCTTTTTAATTTAGAAATCCATCAAATAACTCAATTGATTAGGATTATTTTCCTCTTCAACATTGTATGCCTATGACTAGTATAAATTAATGAGGTTGTTTAATTAACTTGTATACGCGTTTACTTTCAAATAACTTCTGGTTTTCATTATATTAAATAATATTAGTAATGGCTTTATTAACATATTATATTATATTAAAGACAATAACTTTTTTTATTACATGGGAAATAATTACGGTGGTGAATATAACAACAGTGTTTTTTTTTTTTTTTTACCAAAACGTGTAAAAAAGAATCTTGTATGATTATTTATACTTTCAAAATAATAATTACGGACTAGATATATAAGACATGCAATACATTCAAACATCAAATCATATAGGCTTAGAAACACAACCATTCATGTTGTATTAAAAAAACAAAAATAATTGTTTCATTAACATAAAAAATAATTACATTAATGTGTGATTAAAAAAAAAAACTCAACGATCCATACGTGTAAGGAATAATCTTGAATGATTTGTTATAGATTTATTTATTTTCAAATAATTACTAATTAGACGAGACATTTGCAATACATTCAAATATTGAATCAGACATGCATACAATCATATCATATTAAAAATAAAGAAACAATAATTATCTTAGTGAATAAAACAATGTGTGATTATTATTATTATTATTATTATTATTTGAAAACACACTCATGAAATTAAAGAAGAATCTTGAGTGATTTGTAATATACTGACTGTATGTGACATATTTAATACATTCAAATACAGAATTAATTATTATTATTATTATTATTATTATTATTATTATTATTATTATGCCACAATAAGATATCAAATTAGATATGAATAGACACACAACAAATCATATTATTTCAAAAAATAATAACTTATTTTTTAACATGAAAAACAATTATAATGTTGAATATGAAAACAATATTGTGTAGTTTTTTTTTTCAAGAACGCACACTATAAAAGTATATGTTTTGTATCGTATTTTTTAATTAAAATAATATTTTTTTATTTTTAATATAATCNCATTAAAATTATTAAAAAATACAAAATTATTATCGGTATCTAATCCATGAGTCAAATGTAATACCTTCATACCAAACATAATAATGGTTTATATATGTGTTTTTTTTTCAAGTGATTTATTATACATTTATTTATTTTTAAATAATTACTAATTAGATAGAACATACATGATATATTTAGATCGGGATCGAGAATCCAGCTCATTACGATCATCGGTATGATCTATATACATCATTTATACACTAACAATATATATTTTTTCGTTTTGTAGTTATTACATACCAAGAACAAACGGCTATTTAAGGTGTGTCCAGAAAGGATGCAATATGGTATAAATTAAATTAATGAACAGACATTTTAGCCTGATTTAGTTGGTTTGGGTTGGGTTAATTTTGAACTATGGTTAAGTTGGAGCGTACATATTATTATTCTTGTATTTCTGTATCTTTGTCCAGCTCAAATCTTACAAGGAAAACACATAAAAAAAAAAGGAAAATAAAATAATATTAAGTTTGAATTGAAATTCTTTAAGAAATCAAAGAAAAAAGAATATTGTGTTGCCGATCTTAATAAAGTTAAAGCAATGGACCCAATCGGACATGGCCATGTCAATGCTGGTGGAATTTATAGGTAGATATTAAATATTTATTGGAGATGAAAATGGAGATTGTTTGCAGAGAATTTTAATCTCAGAGATGAGGTGATGGGTGTGTACTTGTGGGGTGACCGATCCTTTGAATTTATAGGTAGATATTAAATATTTATTATCTTTTTTAAAAAATAATTTTATTTTTTTCAATTACTTTAAGGAAACAGGATAGGGAATTAATCTTTGTTATATAACTTAATATATGCTGGACCTTCAAATAAATAAATATATATATATATAAATTATTTTTTATACTCTATAATTAATGACATATTTCCATTGTTTTTAACTAATTAATTATAATAATTTATGTCAATCTTCATGAACCTATTTTTATTTTTTGATATTTTACCAAAATATATTTAAAAGGGAAAATTCACCACAATATATATTCATTTTTTTTTCCATCTTAGCCCAAAAATACTTCCATCCAAGCCCCCCACCCCAAAAAAAAAAAAAAGATTTTTACCTACAGAAATGCATTTATATTGATCCATCTCCAATTGAATAGGATCATATACTATACCTTGGATAAAACATTTATTTATCTTGAGTAAATAAAAATAATGATCAAGAAAATGTTGGTAATAAAAAAAGAGTCAGAAACAATTATTAGCTGCAAAGTGAGAGAGAGAGAGAGAGAGAGAGAGAGTGAGAGAACTGCTGACAACACAACACACAAACTCTCTCTCTCTCTCTCTCTCTCTCTTAATCATCAACATCCTCATAATTTGCCATCTCCATTCATTCATCTCTCTCTCTCTCTCTCTCTCTCTCCAGCCCCATCCTTCCATTTCTCTTTTATTTTTTACACACTGTCATGCTTTGTACCAGTGTATAGTGCAGCTGATGATGATGATGATTATTATGCTCTTCTTCTGATATTCTTTTTTTTTCTCTTCTTTACTGCTGGCTTTTTTTTTCCTTGAATTAAAAACAAGAAAAGGGTTGTTTTTTTAAAGAAAATAATAATAAATCAAATCTGAAGAAGAGGCAGCAGCTGCAGCAGCAGCTAGCACTAACTCATAGGAATTCTTTCTTTCTTTCTTGGCTTTTATTTTATCTTTTCCAGTTGTCTACTCTCTCCCTCTCTCTTTTTTTTGCCCTTTCTTTTTAACATCACCTCCATCTTTCACCAAAACTTCCCTTACTCTCTCTCTCTCTCGCTCTCGCTCTCGCTCTCCCTCTCAATTCTCTTATCTTCTTCCTTAATCCCTTTATGCTCTAGTGAGGGAGGGGACAGAGGGATCAATAAACTATTGCTTGCTGAATTATTATCATAGATGAAGAGAGATCCTCAACCTCGAGAATTGAAAATTTAATATCAAGAAAAGTACTGGAGAGAGTTAAGTTCAAGGATGCAACAAGGAGGTGGAGAAAGAGGGTCGACATCACAGTCACAATATGCAGTGTCACAGCAACAGCAACAGCAAGGTGATATGCCTTTACCTCCTTCTACATCTGCTGCACTGGCAACCCACATGCAGCAGCAGCAACAAGTCGTAGAAGAAGCATCACCCATTAGCAGCAGACCTCCTGCCACTGCTGCCACAACAAGTGGTGGTGGTGTTATGAATTTGGATGAGTTTATGAGAATTTCAGGTGCTGGTGGTGGTGCAGAAGAAGATATTGCTGGAGAAGATGCAGATCGAACAGGAGGTATTGCTAGTGGCAATAGGTGGCCAAGGCAAGAAACACTTGCCCTTTTGCAAATTAGGTCTGAAATGGATGCTGCTTTTCGTGATGCCACCTTAAAGGGTCCTCTATGGGAGGATGTTTCAAGGTAAATGATAATGATAATGATAACAACAACCCTTTTTGCATTTTTTTTCGAAAAAAATAATATTTTTATACCATTTTTGTCTTAGATCTCCATTTCTCTTTAATTCTGTAAACAGAAGAAGCACATGGCTTCTTCTATCTCTTTCCATCATGATTCACGAGTTAGCCTGGCATCTTTATTTAAAAAACGAGAAAAAACAAATTATAGGCTGCATGAATTCTAGCCAATTGGCTTATAACCCATCACTTGCTTTCCCTTTCTTATCAATCTCAATGGAAGAAAAATTGAAAATCCCAAGAGGAATATGAAAAAGATCGATTCGTTTTCTTTTGCAATTTCTCATTTTTGTTTTTACTATTAAAACCAGCAGCTTTTTTTTTTTTTTTTAGTTTTATCTCTCTCTGCACTTATTAAAAGGATTAGATAATTGGTATGGGAAGTGGAGAGGAAGTCAGTGGGCCTATAGCTATGAAAGTGAGTGAGAGAGAGAGAGAGAGAGAGAGCATCATCTTCTTGTTTATTAAATTTAAATTAAGGTCAGAATTTGGATTGCATAAGCAGAGAAAGGGTTTATTAATTTTGTATGATTGGATCATTGGAAAAAATTAATTTTCTTTCTTTTTTTTTATCATCGAAAACTACTCTGGTACTACTTGTGGTAATAAAGTTGAAATATGATGGAACAGGAAGCTAGCAGAGATGGGATACAAGAGAAGTGCCAAGAAATGCAAAGAAAAGTTTGAGAACGTGCACAAGTATTACAAAAGAACAAAGGAAGGTAGAGCTGGTCGTCAAGATGGGAAAAGCTATAGGTTTTTTAGCCAGCTTGAAGCTTTGCAGAATACTGGTGGTGGTGGTGTTCCTTCTAGCATCAGCAATGTGTCTCGTGTTGCTCCTCAGCTGATTGGCACTGCAACAACAAGCAGCCTAGATGTTGCTCCTGTTTCTGTTGGGATTCCTATGCCTATAAGAACTCCTCCACCTTCTTCTCAGGTGCTTCAACCAGCTTCAAATATTGGTTCCATGTTTCCTCCTGATTTGGGGGCAACAGTGGTGCCTGCAGCTGCTGCAGGTGCCCCGGTTGGAATCAGCTTCTCGTCGAATGAGTCTTCTTCCTCTCAAAGTTCTGAAGATGACGACGACGATGAGGATGAAGGTATGTTAGGAGGACAAACATCAGCCATGGGTGCTGGTACAAGTCGAAAACGTAAAAGGGAATCATTATCATCGTCGAAAGGAGAAACACATCGTATGATGGAGTTTTTTGAGGGGCTAATGAAGCAGGTTATGCAAAAGCAAGAGGCAATGCAACAGAGATTTTTGGAGGCGATTGAGAAGAGGGAACAAGATAGGATGATAAGGGATGAAGCTTGGAAAAGGCAAGAAATGGCTAGATTGAGTCGTGAACATGAGATTATGGCTCAAGAACGGTCTATTTCGGCTAGTCGAGATGCAGCTATTGTTGCCTTTCTACAGAAAATTACTGGCCAAACTATTCATTTGCCTACGCCTGTATCAATTGCTCCTCTAGTTTCACAACCACAACCACCACCACCAACACAGCCACAACAGGTTCAAATAGCGCCATTGGTCACTGTCTCAACGCAACCACCACTGCAACCGCAACCCATGCCACTGTCACAAGTAACACCACAACAAAATAAGCAACTACCCCAACAGCAACATCACCAACAACAGCAGCACCAACAAGTTCATCATCAACACCAACCACCATCCATTTCTTCAGAAATAGTAATGGCGGTCCCGGAACAACAAATAGCACCACTGGAACTTGGAAGTGGTGGGAGCGAACCAGCATCATCAAGATGGCCAAAGCCAGAAGTTCTTGCACTTATAAAGTTGAGAAGTGGGCTTGAAACTAGATACCAAGAAGCTGGGCCTAAGGGACCACTTTGGGAAGAAATCTCAGCAGGGATGCTAAGGTTGGGCTATAAAAGAAGTTCCAAAAGATGCAAAGAGAAATGGGAGAATATCAATAAGTATTTCAAGAAAGTTAAAGAGAGTAACAAGAAACGGACAGAAGATGCCAAGACTTGCCCTTATTTTCATGAACTTGATGCCCTTTATAGGAAAAAGATACTTGGAAGCAGTAGTGGTGGTGCGGGAAGCACCTCCACTAGTGGCTTTGACAGCCAAATTAGTAGGCCACAAAAACAGCAGCACCAGCATCAAGAGAGCTTAGAATTGGATCCAATGCCACCTCCAATGCAGCAGACAGTGCCACAACAGACACAAGCCACAGAATCACAAAACAAAAATGGGGCTAGTGTTGATGTTCAAGCAAGCAACACAGTTTTAGCGGGAAGCCCCTTTGGAGAAGGAAATGGAGGAGCAGAAAAGAAGGTAAACCTTAGTTTTGTTCAACAAAAAAAAAAGAAAAAAAAAGAAACGAACTTATAGTGTTATTTAGTTATATTGCCTGAAGTAATCAATGCTCAGTTATTTGATGCCTACTGATTCTTGCTTTCATATTGAAGCCAGAAGACATCGTGAAGGAGCTGATGAAACAGCAGGGGACTCAACAACAACAACAACAACAGTTAATGGTGGATGACTATGATAAGATGGAGGAAGGTGACAGCGAAAACGTAAATGAAGATGAATATGATGAGGAAGACGACGGCGACGAAGATGAAGAAGAAGATGAGGCATTGCAAGAGGAGAGGAAAATGGCATACAAGATAGAGTTTCAAAGGCAGAACACAAGTAATGCCACCAATGGAGGAGGGTCTGGGGCACCCTCCTTTTTGGCCATGGTTCAATAGTACCATTGTCAATATCCTCAGATCCCAAAATGTACCATATGTGCGCAGAAGCTCAAATCAAACAAAAGTTATCTAACAAAAATATTTGAGTTCAAAGCCTGACAACCTTAAAAATTCTTCCTTTTTGTTTCCTTCCCTCCCTTTAATTCCATTTCCCTTCACCCCATAAATTCTTTTCTCATCCTGTCCCTTTCCTTTCCCTTTTCTTCTATCCTTCTTCGCCATAGTAGCTTTGTTGCGATGAAATGTCATTTTGCATGGCAATCATGCATCACCACTATTTGTATCACTTTTTCTTTCAATTTATTGATTTGTTGTTGAATAAAGCACCTGTTTGTTCAAGACAAGACAGGAGGATTGATCAAGGAATTAAGACCAAAATAAGCTTGCCTAGCCTATCTGGCTCGCTAGCAGCTAGCCAGCAAAAGCTTAGTCATTTATTCATGTCAACATCATCAAAGAGATCATCAGACTGAAGACAGCAGCTAGCAAAGACGCAGCCCAGAAGAAGAAAGATGTGGAGTGAGAGCAAGAAATTATACAAGTTAATTAGGGCAATTAATATGCATGCTGGTAATTTGTGATCTTATAATCATTAGAAGAAGCTAGCAGATCTTGTTACTTAATTAATTTTAATTTTCTTTGATTCATAAGCATTGCTTAAGTACTTTCTCTTGCTTTGCATGAGCTTAATGACCAATCTTGGGTGGTTTTCTAGGAATTCTCCATCTTTATTTACAATGTAATCAAACTCTCTTTTTTCTTCTTCTTTTAATTCAGCATTCTTACAGTGATTAATTTTACAATAATTATTCTCTGCTTGCTTATATTAAATCCATATTAGATTTTTCAAAAAGATAATATTTCATTACTCTCCTTAATTAATTTTTGAGTTAATTTAGTGGTGAAGTGGATGACTAATCAAACTTCTAAGATCAAATTCCATTAGAGCATAAGTAAATTAAGCCAATTTGATTTGGTGTTATTAATTAATTAGTAATAACTGTGGTTTCCTAATCTTAAAAAATTATTGTTTCTTTTTTGTCTGAGAAAATACTTAATATATTTTCACGTATATATACTTAAGAGCAAGATATAGTAAAAATTTGTGAAATTTCAAGTATAAAAATTAAAAAAAAAATCTCTGAAATTGGCAATTTATTTAAAGAAATCTTATATTAAAGGGTTTTGTTTTTATGGAACTTGTATTTACTGGTGGCATGCACATTGTTGTTCTCTGTGGACCTGTTGAGTAAAGCCACTGCCAGATGTTATGTCGAGTGTCGACATATAACTAATAAAATAATTTGTTTCGGTTGATATACAAATTAATTTGAGAATTCTTATTGTATTTTTCAAGTTTATGAAATTGTTTTTTATGCTGTTTTTTAATACAAAATTAAAGGATCATGGGAACAAATTTTTTCATTAATACACTATTAATTAAAGTGTGTTACATGCAATAATTATTAATTTTCTTTGATTAATGTAGTAGTGGAATACGGGTGGAGAGATTTTTATTTATTTTTTGCATTTAAGTGTAAAGTGTGAGAGGTTATCCTTTAAAATGTTTTTTTTATTTGGGAATATATTAAAATAAATATTTTTTTAAAAAATAATTTTTAATATCAGCACATCAAAACAAAACAATCCAAAAACACATTAAAAAATTAATTTAAAATAAAAAAATTCAAAAAATAATAAAACAGCGGTTCAACTACAGCCAAACAAGTGTTACGTAAATTTTTTTTAACCTAATTGGATGCTTTGCATTAAAGAAATCACAATTTCGTACTCCATTGGCCAGAGTGAATAATTCAGTAGCCTTAATTGGTAGTATTGGCAATTCTTAGTGCTTCGATACCAGCATGTAAATCTAAGAAAAAATTAGATTTAATTAATTAATATAGATAATCCATCTCTCTTGTTTAGTGTTAATTTAATTTATAGGATTTTTAATGAAGAAGGGTATGATATATGTGTGGTAGGAATAGTTAAGAAAGTATATTGTACATTTATTTAAAGAAAAATAAATAAATAAATATTGCACTATCATGGTCTGGGGACAAACAACATCATTGACGCATACAAACATTATTATATTACAAACAAAATAATGTATTTCCAATCAAAACAGCTGTTGATGGACTCTTTTTCTTTAAAAAAATTAATTAAATAAATTAATTAATCTCCAAAACCTGATGATCAGCACAGATTAAGCAAGGAACTGTCTCCCTCGATCACTTTCTTCCTCTAGGGTAGAAATGAAGTTAGGAATCTGAATTTCAGTGGTCCAATTTATTAATTAACTGATGATGGCAAACACAGCGAGGTATAGTTTATCCTTTAATTAATTATTGTCTGACAGAGAAAGAACTATTTCTTATACTATGTTTTAAACTGTGTTTGTGTTGCATTTTAAATTGTATTTTAAAAGTGTGTTTATATTGAATATTAAATTGTTTTTTAATTATTTAAATAAATTATTTTGATATATTTTCAAGCAAAAATTATTTATTAAAAAACAATACACACCAAAATATTAAACACAATAACAATCTATTTGGGAGTCCAGCTTTTAGATGTTTTTTAAATTCAACTTGAAAAATTATTAAATTGATGTTTTTCAAGTGTGTTTATCGATGATTTTTAATATAATTTATTAATCTATTATACTTGTATTGAACTTATATTACAGTACCTGATGGGATATAAATATAGTTTGAGCTAGAAACTGAGATTGAAGAGAGATTAATCTGTTTTTAAAAATACGAAAAACTAATCAAAATTAAATAAATATTATATATGGTGTTGGCTAAACTTCAAAATAAAAGGCAAAAAAAGGGAAATAATTAGAAAATGGAAGAGCTTAGGAGCAGTGTAATAATGGGGGATCTGCATTAATTTTGACAAGAACCAACAGCAACAGATGTGGGTAGCCATGTTGAAATTGCTGTCCCATAATTCCCCACTCACTACACATCCATCCACACTTTGGCCAACTAGCAAGCAGCTACAACCATGGCTTTCTCTACATCTCTCTCTCTCTCTCTCTGCCTCTCTCTCTCTCTCTCTCTAATCCACTTATCTTGTAAATCTTACATCAAAGCATGGCATGCCCTACCCACATCCACCCATGTGCTTTCTTATTTTTCCTTCCCATCACCACATTCCCCCCACTTCTTCACCCTTTCCTTTGTAATTATTTCTTTCTTTCAGTAATCTAGCTATTAATTTATGCCTTTTTATTTCATCAATTGCTCCCTTTATTATCATTGACATGTATATGTTGTCAATTATGCGATATTTAGTTGCGTTTCGTTCGTGTTATAGCGTAAAATTTTTTTAAAAAAATTATGTTTAGTTGAAAAAATAAAGATAAAAATATAAAAATAAATCTGTTTTTAAAATTCAAGTATCCAATAATGATGCCTTTATTATCATTGACATGTAAATGATGTCAATTATGCGATATTTAGTTGTGTTTCGTTCGTGTTATAGCGTAAAAAAATTAAAAAAAAACATATTTAGTTGAACAAATGAAGATAAAAATATAAAAATAAATCTGTTTTAAAATCCAAGTATCCAATGATGATGTCCACAGCACATCTATCTATATGAATTCAGGTATATTCCACAATTATTTTAGTGCTGGCAGATGTAAGCAAGAAATAATAATAATAATAATACAAATACCAACAGTACCAATCATACAATTTTAGGTTCAGCACATGGGAAAGAGTAGTTTGGTTGGTGTCGGCTACCACTTATTAGGGTTTATATATACACCCAGCCTGGACTTTTCTCCTAATTAGTTTAATTTAAATATGCATCAAAGGTTTTATTTTTCAGAGAGGAAGATGGGAGATAGAGTGGGGATTGGTGAAATAGAGAAGAGTGGAAGGAGCAAGCATGCATTAACTATTCTTAGGGTTTTGCCAATAATGACTGAGTTTATTTCTTTCTTATTAAATTATAGGGTTAGCTTATGACTAAAGTTATTTATAATGGGAAAGGCCATAAAAGTTATTTATAATGGGGAAAGGCCGCAAAAGTTCTAGTAGCAATTAAACCGTACGTCTTCCATGATTTTCTATGTTCACACAAAAAAAAAAAAAAAAAAAAAAAAAAATATATATATATATATATATATATATGAATTTATATATATATATATATTAGTTTTCAAATCCAATATAGTGACTGGAATGAAAAGGGATTTTGAATTAATGGGTCAACTTTTTTTATTAAAATAAATGTTTTTTATTTTTTATATTTGAAAGTGTGGTTGCGGTTGTTTTTCAAAGTGTTTTTCACTCAGAAATATATTAAAATAATATTTTTTATTTTTAAAAAATTATTTTTGACATCAGTGTATTAAAATGATCTAAAAACATAAAAAAAATATTAATTTAAAGTAAAGAAAAAACAAAAAAATTCTAAACTTTTTCAAAGATATTTTTGAAACGCAAAAACAAACTTGGATTAAATCTGTTCATATCAACGGAAATTATTATAAATTTTATTAGTTTATTGAGATTTTTATCTGAACCAATATTTAGAAATCTACTCCAACAACTTAGGTTTTGAATTCTAAATTTTCGTGATCGATCGACGTGACAAACCTAAAGTTTAACAACTATGCTATTTTGTTAATTTTCAATCGTCATAATTGAGGTGGACGTTATCACATAATAATGAAGAACAAATCATAACGGGGCTGCAGCTGTCAGGAGCCTACATATATGAAAGCACCACGCACACGAAGATATTATTTTTTTTCACTTTTCCAGTGCTGTAAAGATTATAATTTTCCGAAGTTTATTCAATGATGAATTCAATTCAAATCAGTTCATTTAATTACCATGAAGTTAATTTGCAGGCCGATTTAAATGTTTGAAATACAAGATATTCGTTGTTAGTCCAATTAATTAAATTAAGCAGAGAGAATGCACTGTGGATTCCAAGTACGCTCATTTGTTCCAACTTCCATGGATATGGTATTTTTTTTTTTAATGTGAATGTCCAGGTTAGCTTGTGTGTATTTCAACTAATCTCACAAACCCTGAAATTAACGACCATGTAAACCTTTACTGGTCATCATATTAGCAACTATAAGTCTCGAATATGAGAAGGAGCAAATCTTTTAGTCTCACGTTCTTACCACTGGGTCACCTACTAGATAGTTGTCTATAATGAATTTTATTAAACTCGTCTGATGTAACGGTTAACCTCGTAAGCTTGTGGATCTAAAGTTTGATTTTAGTGGGGTTTTTATATTAAATTAGATTTTAAAATCTTATTTTTTATTATCTTAATTACTTTTAAAAAAATTAAAATAATATTATTTTAAATTAATATAGATTAATCCACCTAACCCATAATTCAAACCTTAACCCATAATTCAAACCTCAGACTGAATCATGAGTCCGAAAGGATTTTATAACTATGGCATATGCTTGGTTAGCTAGTGGATATCGACACCCGAACAATTGATGGTAACACTCGCAATTGTTGATAGCATTAATTTACGAAATGAAATCAAACATTTTGGATACTTTCAGGAATTATTTAAGAAATGAAATCAATCCACTTATACAAGCAAGGAATCTCTTTCTTGGGTTACACTCTTTTGAATCGAGTGATGTAATCCCAAACAGCTTTCTTCGAAGGCTTCGCATGGGTAGAGAGTACCATTGGACCCAAAGGGCATTGCCCTATTTCTTCAAATTGGTGACGCAGGCCTGTCAGATCCCACAATGATTGTAAATAAATAAAATTCAAGCCTCGATCTGCCGGTCACGTCACTTGTTCTTGGAAGAGAGGATATTCCCTCCCACGCAAAAAATCAGAGAGACAACCAGCTCAGTCAGCCGCAAAATGGAGCAAGCAAGCGTCTTTTTGTCAAGTTGACGAATGGGTTGGTTTTACAAGCAAGCTCTGCAAAAAGCCTCATCAGGTTCCGGAAACACAATCACTTCTACCCACGAAGCCCGGAGACCGTACCATCACCTAAATTCGATACCTGGCATTCACAGATGCCCACTTTCCGGTCTGACGATAACTAATCAGATTTCGACAAGGCTGATGATGAGTAGAGTTGCACGTGCAGAGAAAGAACGAACATTTTGTACTCTCGCATGGCATCCACTTTATTAATGTCAAGACCAATCATTTAATGATTCCCGTCACTGCATTTACCATTCCCCACACTGCCGAATCAATACGCAAAATTTGAGGGGGAAAACTGCAAGAGGAAATCACCGTGCTTTCCAAGCAAAGAGGACACCGTGACTTGATCAGAGGTGGAGAGGACGTGAGCCACTTAACGAAGACGACAACACCGATTCAGTCAGGCTGACTCTCAATTTTTTTTAAAAAAAATAAAAACTAGCACAATTATCAGTAAGATTGAGCGCAATCTTCACAAGAAAAATCTCAAGTTGAACAAATAAAATTCGTGGAAATTTTGTTCAATGAAATACACGCTACTAGCACAACACTTGAGAAAATTAAAGGGTTGCACTACTCCCGGTAACACAATCTCTTTATAGCTGCTTTTCTGAAGAGTGATAATTTGTAAACAAAAACTCAAGATTCTCGCCTATGATAACTTCGTAAATAACTTGTCATGGACAAAGGACCACGCTTTCATTATGCAAGACTGAAACTCAGACCTCTACCTAAACTAAAGCCAAACAGTAGATTACAGGACATATGACAGATAACTAAGAGGGTTTTATTGCTGACCGTTTGCATCCATCTCTCTGAGTGATCAAGTTCACTTCATGGCCAGGTTCCACGATTAGGATGGGAGCTATAAACACGTAAATGGCAAACGGTATAATGAAATGTGAAGGCCTAGAGGAGAAACTTTCATTGCCTCAGCTTCAACAAAACATGTTTCGAGACCCACGAAAGATCATTCCAAAATTGAGATTCTATAGAGAATGGAAGGAGTGATCCTAAAGGTTAGAAGTGCCTCAATCCATTTCCTGCTTGCTCTTACTTTTCATTTTTGCCTTAAACCTTGACTTCACCATTAGTATCTCTACTGTGTTTAAGAAGTTCCCGACTGCCATAAAGACCAGAAGGACACCACAGAAAATAACCTGCCAGAAACGGATTCTGTCACCAAATTGAATGCTGCAAATTTGTACGGATGTAGATTGCTGGATCTTAAAATGGGGGGAAGAAAGTTATAAAAGCATACCTGCCACTCGGAGGTGACCCCCTTGTATGCAGTCCTGAGCAGCTGTAGTCCAACATATGCCTCAAAACCCTATATCAAGTCCAGAAGCACATACAATTATTCAGGTCAAAACTCAATTCCAGAGGCACTACAATATAATCAGGATGAACTCAGGCCATCATGCTTACTTCAACAATTCAAATGTCAAAATTTCTAGTAGCAGATCACACTAATTGCATTATCATTTGAAAAACCTAATGCTTCTTCAATTTCCTTCAAACAAATGTGCAGCTGAAGAGGAAGCCTGTTGATGCTTTGTTAAACGAGTGCAAAGCCTGCCAACCCAAATGAGCCACTCATGATTAAACTAGAATTTCCTGCCTTTTGTGAAACCTCAGAATTTGGTAGAAATGAAATCAATTCAACACCATTTACTCAATTCCAGGGTTTGGAAAGCTCTAAGCAACTGATGAATTCCACAACCCGTTGGAACCATTAATTTCTGTATGATGGCAAATTGCACCATTAGAATTGACCACTAAGCACATACAAAGTCGGTGCAGTTTGCTTCAGAATTGACCGTTGAGAACTTTATCCCAAAAACAACCTCCTCGTCTGCTTCGCAAAGTTTTTTTTGTTTCCCTTCAACACCAATCTTGTCCCAAAGACACCTTCGGAGCATGGGAAGATGGTCACAGCAAATTAATTTTGAGTTGATTTGTTGGTGGCAGTCATGATTTTGTTAGGTTCAATTTCTTTTAGTTGCTTTCAATCTCAATACAGTTGGTTTACTCTTTAATGATAGAGGCACATCCTATACGTGGAAATCTGGATCTTCTCACAATCAAGTTGCTAGTGGTAGTTTGGATGTTAATTTCTCAGAAAGAAAGAAAAAAAATATCTATGTCTGAAAGATTCAGGCAAAATTGGTTGAATGTTCACTCTTGGTTTAAGCAATCACAGAGTGGTTCTATAGTGGTGTATCATCTGCCATGTCTATCCAAACAGAACCCTCTTTTACATGGATCTCTGCCCTGCTCCTTGGAAACAATTTGATCCTGCATCTATGGATACAAGCAGTTCATTGTCCCCTTCCTTTCCGCTCCGGCCTTGAATGCTACTAATAAAGTCTACAGTAATGGTCCCTTGGACTTGGAAAGTAATACAGCTAGCCCATAGAATATTTGTTTAGAATTTATATCCTGCACTTTCATCTCTAGTCTATAGCTATCATCTATTGTTGTGGAGGATACAATTTGATCCTGCATCAATGGATACAAGCAGCTCATTGTCCCCTTCCTTTCCACTCCGGCCTTGAATGCTACTTATAAAGTCTACAGTAATGGTCCCTTGGACATGGAAAGTAATACAGAAAATGGCTAGCCCATAGAATATTTGTTTAGAATTTATACCCTGCACTTTCATCTCTAGTCTATAGCTATCATCTATTGTTGTGGAGGATTGGCAGGCAGGTAGAAGATTAGTTGCGGTTTGGTTAAGTTCAAATAATAAAATAAAATTTAGATACAGGTGGCAGGTATAAATGATGCAGGAGCAGCATCAAAGCAGAATGTCAAGTTTGTTGGGTTTCTTTTAGTTGGGTTTTTATCCTTTTCTATTTTGGTTATCTGTTATTTTATTAGGATTTATTGGAACAGCTCGGATTAAGTTATTTTTAAGGCTAGGATTTCTTTTTATAAGGGTTTGCATAACCATTTAAGGGCTACCACTGTTGTAAGGGATTATAACTATTAGTACTTGAGATTTTATAAGAAAGAGTTATTTCTTTTCCAGGCCATATAGTCCAGTAGACCAGCCATAGCCATAGGCTGTGTTGGATCTCTTTCACTCTCTTTAATCACATCAATAAATGAGAGAGATAAGACAGAAAATGATGGTTGGGAAGAGGGCAAGTTGGGTGAATGATGTATTTCGAGTAACTCAATTCAAATGAATACCACAATTTTAAAACAAATTTCAAATCCAAGAATTCAATTAGAGAATCAATTAACTCAATCCACTTAAAGCATTGAAATCAATTCTAGTTTCTAGTTTGGAATTGATCCCAAACAAGTTGTTCATTATGCTCCTTAGTCTACTTCATTCGAGTAGCATGTCTTTGCATAAAACTCAATTTCACAGCAAAAGAACATGAATTTCTTAGCCCACCAAAATAATTTAGTGAAAACTACAGCCTTTGTCAACCAGGCTGGAATGAGTTCATGTTTGTAGTGCAATATTCAATTGCTATCAGATTAACACTTTGCTTCATTTGTTCAAACCATACAAAGCATATACAATATTAGGTCTAATCTTAAGATTAGTAGAAAGATGCAAAGAGCAGGCCAGTTCCATCTGTATATGAGAACACCAGTTAAGAGGTAGCATAAATACCTGCAGAATGAAGAGTATAGGACACAACAGCCACAACTGCCCATCCACACCAGCTGTTTCTCCCCACACAACATCCATTCGCTTAGCCTAAAATAACAATTAAACAAAAAAGGATTGAAAATATGATGTGCTAATTAATATGCATCTGAAGTAGAGACAATTCCTATCCTGCACAACAGACCAGTAGACAAGCTTCACCAAACCACAAACGTCATAAGAATTAAGATGGAAACAGACCACACCAAAAGTAAAGCATCCAGTGATGCTTTGCAGGGCATACAAGTGATTTTAAGATGATACCTTTCCCAAAGCAATACGGGTATAGAGTCTCTGGCGTTGATATCTATTTTGCAAAAGCATTGCAACTCCTTGCATCATAGCCCATTGCAAGAACAGTTGTACCCCTCTCTGAGCAAGATTCAAGGAATTGTTAACAAATACAAACAGACAACGCATTTAGAATCTAATGGAAAAATAGTAACCTGCTTCTGAGCACAATTTGGTTGACCTTTAATCTCCCATGTGAGACTAACTACGGCCATAATCATAGCACAATAGTGATGGTTGATCCACCTGCAAAAACATATCATCTACTTTGTTGAGATATTCTTGTGCCAATCCAGGGGGACATCAATAACTAATGAAACTGGCATTTCCATGCATGATGATGAACATCATACTTTTGTGAATGCTCTATGAGCGGAATAAGCCTTATGTGAGAGCAAGACTGTTAAGCAGAAATGGCCCAGAAGAATGGAAAACTAAAGCCAAATAGACCACAGAGCTGAAAATTAAAGTGCTTATGACTCTAAGTTGTAAACCCACTTGAGATTCTCCTGCCTAGACCACACCTAGGGAATGGTTTTTAAACTAAGCTGTACTCCATGGTTTTTAAACTAAGCTGTATTCCATGGTTAAGAAACCTACCAAACAAGAAAATTCTAAGGTTTCCAACTTTTTTTTTCCACATTCCATATGATTTCATCATGTTCCAAACATATTTCTAAGAGGGTGATGAAAGGAGAGTCTATAAATGATTAGTTTCTAGAGCTGAACACAAAACTGAGCTATTGTGCCAAGTAAAAATACCATTTTCAGTTTTTAGAAGTTTCGCCTATTTCTTGAGGTGAAAGGCCTTTTAAACCCTTTTTAGGCTAACAATGAGCCTAGAAGGACAGCTTCATATGACAACAGTCTTTCTGCTAGGAAGAGTGGTGGTTTTATGCACCAGTCATCATACTACCATCAATCCAGCATCCTTCTTCACAAGCTTTATGGTTCGGTCTTTTGTCTGCTCAAAAGTCATAATTTCACAAAATGACAAGTTGTTCAAAAACAGAACATTAGTTCATAAGACTGCTACAGGCATCTAAAATTATCAACTGTATATGGAGTACCCGCCAATTAGGAACAAGCACCATGAACCATTATGCTTCGCTACTCAAGTCCCTAAGCAAAAAATAGTATAGCTTATGACTAAAACATCAATTCCGCTGTAATAGTGCTGAGTGCACCCTATGATTCTATCCGCTGAGTTATTGATGAGTTGCAGACAAAGGAGAACAATAACCTCATGGCTGGAAGAATGTGGCAGATCACCAAACAAAGCAGGCTTAAGATTCATGTTGCGAGAAAATAGGTAGAGTTATTAGCTACATCTAATGAATGTAGCCGTTTCTTTTACAATCATGGAATTTGTGAAACTCAAAAATGTGGAACGCATGAATGAGAGATTGTTCATAATGACAAACTGTGAACCTAGCAATTACTAGAAGTTAAGATTGTGGAACTAATACCACCTTAGGGCCATAAATACAAAGACAGGAAGAACATGAAGGTAAATACACTTCACTAATTGAATCAAGTTAAGATTCATCAGCAGACCTGCTAGAAAGCAATAGTTTGTGGTTGCAAACAAGAAGTCTGCTTGATCAAGTTGTATGTCTTCAAACTAAAGAAAGGATGTTAATCTCTGTTATTCCCCCCACCCCCATCCCCCTCTGTTTTTTGCACTTTTGACTGACTCCAGTACAGTAAACTTGGAAGTCTTCCAAGTTAAGGTCCAACTAAAACTTTAAGGAAACAACTATTCATATGGCACAATGCAATGAATCAGCTGCTACAATATATTTTGAGCCAATCCAGAATGCTAAAAAAGAATTCACCCACTAAATTCGAACTGCTTTAGACGCATTGAATTATTAGCATTTAACATGCAGAACACTGTAAAGAGCACACAAAGCTCAGACAACATATTAAAGCACAGAAAAGCCAGAATTGCAATTACCATGAACGAATATCGCTTCCATTGGCTCTCAATATATTCTCTCTCAAAGCCAATCCAGTGTAGAGAAACAATAGCCACGCCTATCAAAGCACAAGCCAAAAATGTAAAAACCTGATCTTGCACGAAATAAGAAAATATCAACAAAATCTCTCAATTCATCAAAAATCCAACAAATTACCTGATACAATTGAACTGGAAACGTAGGCAAGCACCCATTCCAGACCCAAGACCTCAAACAAAGCAAAACCGATGGGAAAAACAGAAACAAAAGTGCAGTCCTATCCTGCTCCCGGAGAAACACAACACTGTAAGTTTTAAATAAAATTTTAAAAGAGATAGAATTAAAACAAAATAAAGCATACCCTGTAACTGTTATACTCCTCTTTAACCTTGAACTGCACATCTTTACGAGAAGCACGCACATTAATCGGTCCCAAAAACATTTTTAGAAAACGCCCTGCACGCAAATATCAACAACATACCTCATTAAACTCCAGATAATTTATTTGATTTGTCCATTAATCAATTAAGAATAGTCCAGTAATAATAATAGTAAAAGAATTACATCTTGAGGAAAAAAAAGACCTTGAGGCTTTGAAGGAAGAAAAGAAGAAGCATCTCCATCAGCTATAATACATCTTGCTTTCTGTAAATCTTCTTCAAGCTAAACAAAACAACACAAAATCAATCAATCAATCAGAAGAGCAAAAGAGATCCAATTTACACAACAACAGAGCAAATATTCAATCTAATTAACTACCTTAGCAGCTAATTTAGGAGCGAGGTGATTGCTGCGGTCAAGGAGAGAACTGCAACGCCGAATAGAAGACTCAAGAGAGAGAGCTTTTTGGCGAACAGATTGTTCGTCGTGTGTAGATTTAGCAATTAAAGAAGCAGCGGTTTCTTGCAACTCCTTCGCTTGTTCCACCACTCGACCTACCTCTTTCTCCACCGTGTCCTCCGCCGCAGCAGCCATGAATCGGTGTGGCTTTCTGCTTCTTCTATTTTAATTTTTCCTGGTTTGCGTGATTTTGGCTCTTTTTTCTCTCTCTTGTATGATAAAGTTATGTGATAAGTGAAGATATCCTCGTCTTTTTGGAAACAGAAAAAAAAAAATTCCTCCGCATGCATAATTTTATCGAGAATTTAAATTTAATTTAGATGGAGATTTTATTTAAATTAAATAATATATTAATTTGATAAAACTCCGTCCATCTTAATAGTTTTAATGATTCATTTAATTTGACCAAACCTGTTATAATCAAGATATTAACTTGGGTTGATTTAGTGATTGGTTAATTAATTTAATGACTCAAAGCAATTATTTTATTGTCTGAGCAAACTACAATTGAGTCCTCTAACAATTATACAAGTTTTGATTATGGGTCTACTTGTTAAAGTTTGAATCAAAGAGAAGAGAGAAAAGAACATCAAGATCCATCTCTAATTCGCTTTCAATCTCTTTCGTGTATTGGATTAAAGGTGTGATTTGAGATTAATTAGCTTAATTTGATTTTTAAAATGCATGAAGGGAAGAGCAATAAATATTTTTTTAAGGGGTGTCATGCAAGAAACAATCATGTTTTTTTTATGCCAAAACTAAGTTCATGCCTCTCATTTTATTATCAAAGGTAAAATATTTATGTGAAACTAAAGAATTTATGTGAATTTTATTCCTCATATCTATATCTAAAATTTAAATATTAATGACAAACTAGGAAATACAAACTCAATCCATCTATATAATTTAATAGAAACGGATTTTTTTTAGATTGATATGGGTGTCCGTCCCAATTAGCTTCATACCTAGACTAATTTCACGGTCCTCATGTACGCCTCAATTTTTGCCTCCAATGGCCCTAAGGTTTGTAGAACTCGAACTGGTGATATTTGAAGAGCAAACTCATAACCTAACTAGTTAAGCTACACCTCTCAGGATTGAAATAAATTTTCCATGTACTGAGTGACTGATGGTTTCTCAAACACTATATTGCTAAACATGCATTTCCCCCTGATGTCACACAACTTTGAGTCTTATATATGAATTTATATGGAATTGATTACTATAAATTAACGGTTCAATTGAAGACTTTTGGCAAAAATAAGGGACCTAACTGAATTTAAGTCATACTTGAAGGAGTTACATGTAATTTAAGTAATATATTTTTATCACACGAAAAACAAATATCAGATAGAAGAAGACCAAATGGTTTGAAAGGATCGGTCGACATATGAAAGACTTTTAGGTAGGTGATAGTTTTGTAGAGCAAATAAAGATTAAATTTTGTAAGAATAATAAGGCAAATAATAATTAATTACATAAGAGATATTGTTGGTGTATCATCTACAAATAAATATATTTAATTTTTATGGATAATATTGTTGAGACTCAAATAAAATCAATTTAATAAAATTTCAATTTATTTCATTTAAAAAATTATTTGATACATAACTTTCAAACTATATCTATTTATTAAACTAGATCTGACCAGTTTAATGAATTGATCAAAAATTTAATTTGGATTGGGTTCAAGAAAATTCAGGTGGAAGTTTACTCAATCAAAATTTAATTTAAATTTTTAATAAAAAATTAAAATAATATTATTTTATATTAATTCAGATTAACTCATTTAATTTATGATTCAGACCTAGCATTTAGCCAAATTTAATATTTTTGTATCTATTCATATATAAACACATAAAAATAATAATCAACATCAAATTGGAAGTCCAAAACTATAGAAAACAATTCTCAATTGAAAGGAAAAACAAGAATAAGCTAAAAGATCCAACTTATGATAATGGAATAAAAACTATTGATTATTCACATCCACGAAATGCTTCACGCCTTAGTAGATTCTCCTTCACAAGTATTCACTTCTATTATGCTCTAAAATATATTATTTGATTCTCCACCGCTAGCATATGTCTCATTCCTTTTTTAAACTATATTATATAGTACTTTTGGATCGAGTTTATTATTTTAAAAAGTAGATGTGTTATTCTTTTTTTAACTATAATAATATTTTTGGGTCAATGTTCATATATCAAAACTAAATATTTATCCTGTCGGGTTTAAAAAAAATTATTTTATTTTTTAAAATGTATGACTAAGGAAATTTTTCCTTGGCTTCTATAACATATATATTTTTTTATTAACATAAATGTTCGGATCAACTTGCGCATACCTCGATTAATCCTACGGACCCTGAAATTAATGACCATATAAGCCTCTAGTGGTCATCATATTAGCAGCTACAGGGTTCGAACCTGGAACCACAGGAAGAGCAAATTACTTAGTTTCAAGCTTTTACCACTGGATCATCTTATTATAACACATTTTAATAAAGGGAATGCATTGTTTTTTTTATTTTTTATTATATTTTTTTTCTTTGAATTTTCTGTGGAATTTAGAGTGATTTTTGTAAAAAAGAATTATGAATACAAAACACTCAATTACTCAGTTGCACCGCCCGATGATCGTGTGGCAGAATTTGGTGATTTTTATTTTTATTTTTTATTTTTGCAGTATCACATTAAATTCTGCTACTTGTTATGCCTTCTCATTAAGGCAATTTAATCTTTATCTCAATTGAAAAGCCTAGAAATTTAAAGTCAAAATTCTACGGTCGACAGCACAAATATACATATTAGTGGGTGTTTCGAAAATATCTCTTATCCTACAGCTATTTTGATCCTTATCCTAATTTTTATTTTTTTTCTTATCATAGACTTATTTCTTAAAACGTCACCTTTAGTTAATTGATAAATTATTACATAGAAAATTTATAATTCCACTTTTAGGTAGATTTGTCTGCCCTAATAAGGGAATTCACTTTAAAAAAAAAACCAAAGTTACTCGTCAATTATTTCTATTAAAATTATTTTATTGTGATTTAATTTTAAAAAAATTATTGGTTTTAATTTGATCGCTTTTTGATTTGGCCAGTCAAATAAAAAAAATCCTAGTTGGATTAATTGTGCTTTATTGAGTTTTAATATTTTCTAGTTTAATTAAAAATTTAATTCAGATTAAATTTTAAATTATAAGTGATTAATAAAATCATACCAATTTTCACAATCTAGAGCAAGTCAAGCACTTTAAACATTCTCTACTACTAAAGCATGAAAGTAACTTTAGAGAGTGAAACCCCTTCTTATCCTATATCTATATAAAAAATTCACATTTGCTCTTTATATTTACATTTTATTCAATTGCATTCAAATCATTACATTTGTCGATCCGATTGATAGAAACTAGGGGTAATCATTTTCGGCTCAATTTGGTTTTTATATAAAAAAAAACCAAACAAAAAAAAATTAAAAAAAATAAAACCGAACCGAAACCTGTTTCGGTTCGGTTTTTAGGACAAAAACCAGTTCAAATTGGTTTGGCTCGGTTTTTTCAGTCTGGCTCGATTTTTTCTGTTTGGATCGGTTTTTTCCGGTTTGGATTCGATTCAGTTCGGTTTTTTCGGTTTCAGGCTTATAAAATCAAAACCGAACCGGTCGGTTTTTTTAAAATTTTAATCTGTTTTTTTCACGGTTCGGTTTTTTTGATATTTTTTTCTGGTTTTCTCGGTTTAATTGATTTTTTGATTTTTTTTGCTCACCTCTAATAGAAACCAACAAGGATTACCATAAACCTTATCATATAAGCATTGAGTCAAGAATATATAGATTTTAATCCCTCAAAGCAATTTTGGATCAAAAATACTATACGAAATCTTTGGTTTTTTTCTTTTTTCCATAACCCTTTTTAGAACTAGCATGTTTGCAGTGATTGCCTTAGGAAGAGGAGAATAGATTTACAAGTTTTCCGTTTTCTTCTCAGACTTCAAATTAGGGAATTACCAATGATCTCAATCAAATTTGATTTAGTTTCTATGAATGAATTACTAGAAAAATAATATAATAAAGTCTAAAATTTACTTCCCAATAATTCTGAGGGGTGTAGTTCAACTGGTCAGGTTTTAGATTTGTTTCTTAAAGGTTACCAGTTCAAGTTTCACAAACCTCAAGGTCATTAGAAACTTATATAATCGTTAATTTCAGGATCCATAAAATTAATCAAAATACACGCAAATTCACTTGAACACCCATATTAATAATAATAATAATAATAATAATAATAATAATAATAATAATAATAATAATACCTCCTAATGGTCAAGGTGCCTCCAAAGTAGAAGACAGGAGAATCTGACTTAAATTCATGGCGATTAAAATAGACAATCCCCACTAGATATTCTGACCAATTTTTTTAATAATTGCCAATAAATTAATGAGTGCAACTGCGCAAGTCAAAAGGAATGCAGGCAGTTTTGAAGTCTAACCTATAGTCCTTTAGCCACCACATCCAACAACCAGGTAGGGCTAGCATTTGGTATGACCTTTCGGTAGTAGATCAACTAGCATTTGGCTTGACCTCTAGGGTCTAGGCCCTCTTCGTTATTTTTTTTTAATTTTTTTTTGGATTTTTTTCTTCATTAATTTCTTGAACTATTTGCTGTCGAGACATTTACACCAAGTAAAATTGGTGTTGTTTGCTTACGTCACCTCAATCTCATATATCACTTTCATGATAGATCAGGTCCGAGTTAAAGGCAGTTTTTCTACGTGATTGCGACTGTGTTTTATTTAAAATGTAGTTGATTTGATAATAATAAAACTTATTTTATTGTGCATAGAATTTATATATTTTTTGCGTTTAAAATGCCAAAAAAAAAAAGCAATGAAAGCCTGTTTTGCGGACTTGCGATAATTTATTGTTATTCCGAGTGATTGCCGTGGCATTAATTCCTCTGCTCTCGTTTTTATGTGTTAATTGTATTAATTTTTTTAAAAAAACTAGTTTAGAGATTAAATTCATTCGTAAACAATATTTTTTCTTAAAAACTAGAATAAGGAATTAAATTTCGAATATCAATTTTATATCCATAATATTTTTCTAATTTTATTACATGTTCAAAAGTTATGAAAACTTGTTCTTATTGGATGAATTTTGGATGTAATGGAAATATAAATAGTTTAATGAAATAATAAAATATTTTATATAAAATATTATTTTTTCATGTGTAATAAGAGTAATTAATTTTACAATATTTAAATTTAAAACCATCAATATTAATATATTTTTAAAAAATTATTTTATAACCTCAATTTCAAAAACATTCTTAACCAAACACATTAAACTACCTTTTCTTAAACCTCAATTTTAAACACAGTTTTAACCAAACACCTATTTTTTCAAACCAACCTCAACTAAAAGTACTTTTTATAAAATAATTTTTTTAAAACCACAACTATAACATCTACCGACTATATTAAATCTAATCATTATGTTAATTAGTACGTGATAAATACGAAATCAATCCAACTTCGTATAGTTGATTTAGTTTGGTGATTAAAGAGGTTTCCCATATCTCTTGACTTTTTACGGTTTGAACCTTAAAACCAACTTGCAAAAAAAAAATCTTCGAAGTTTAAATACACCAAGTCTATATAAATTAATCTCAAATAAAAAATAAATATATGTTTAGTATTGTGGTATAAAGCATTTTTTTATTGAAAAAATATTAAAATAATTTTTTTATCTTTTATATCAACACATCAAAATTATCTAAAAACACAAAAAAAATATTAATTTAATCTTTTTCAGCAAACAACACTTTAAAAAGTAGGTTGTAAGGCAAAAATACTCTCTCACTTACGCATTTAAACACTATTTGTTTTGGTAGTATAAAAATTTGAAAAAAATTGAGTTTTTTTTAATTTAAATTAATTTGTTTTCATGTTTTTACATCATTTTTATATGTTGATATCAAAAATAAGTTTTAAAAAATAAAAAATAGTATTTTGATATATTTCAAAGCAAAAAATATTTTTAAAAATTATTGTTAGTATAATACTAAACGAGCTTGTAATCTTCCCGAAACCCACACACATGGCCATTTGTTTATGTAGTTGTTTGTTTAGAAAATAACGTCAATTCGTATTAAATTTTCAAACTCATAACCTTATGTGGTGATTAGATTAAAAGTCACCACATCTGAAAAGCAACTATTTAAAAGTTTAGCTGGACCCGACGAGTTGACCCATATCCCAAATGACTCTCGGCTTAGATCGACCCGAGTTTCAAAAGAAATTGAGGGAGAATTGATATATTGTAATACGATCAAAAACTTAGGTTGACCAATATTTCGATTAACCCGGGAAAAATCCAATCAAAACAGGGTCAAAACCCGTTTACTATTTTAAAAAAATGTATCATTTTAACTTTTTTATAAAACAAAAGGATTTGGTTAACTGGGGTTAACTCGAGCCAACTCACTTGACGTGACTTGATAATTACCCCGGATCGACTATTGAGCAGAGCCTAAAATCAATGAGAAAACACAAAGAGACCAAATCTCAATAAATAAAATGTCAAATTATAAAATAAAAAAAATTGAAGGATAAAAAAATAGCAATTGAGAGAATAAACTAAAATTTTAAATTGAATGGTAAAATTAAAAAAAAAATCAAATTAACAAATGAATCAAAAAATAAAAATCAAGAGAATGAGAACCGGATTTTAAAAAAATAAAACATTAAGATTATGGATCTAAGGATGAAATTGAAAATAAATTAAAATTTGATAAAAAGGCTAAGAATCAAAATTAAAAATCAAAACATTGAGAGTCAAGCCTTAATATATATATAAAAAAATATTGAACTGAAGGGCAAAATCGAAAAGAAAAATCATATTCACAAAAGAATCCAAAACAAAGAAAATCAATTTTCAACGAATTCAATGATGATGGAAGAAATTTTAAAAAATAACTAAAACCAACCCAATCTAACCTTCAGAATTTGTAACACAGATCACGAGGCTGGATCATAATGTAAAAGGCAAACCAGAAAAAATAACAATGTAAAATTCTAAACCAACCAAAATAATTAGGGATAAACTTAAAAAAACAAATTAAAAAAAAGTGATTTAAAAAGAAATAAAACCAAATTTAACACACAAAAAAAACCAAATCATAAGGGATGAAATTGAAAAACAATTTCAATTAAGAAAAGGCAACTAAAAATAACAATCAAAAAAATAAGGATCATATTTGATATAAAAATATATTGTCAATAGATGAAATCCAAAGACAAATTAATTCAATAAAGGATTCAAGACTAAAAACATTACAATTAAAAAAATAAGGACCAAATCTAATATAAAAACAAAGTGTAAAGGGATGAAATTGAAAAAAACAATTAACTTAATAAATGATCTAAGACCCAATACATTACAATTAAAAGAATGAAAATCAAATTTAATATATATATATATATATATATATATATAATAATATATAAAATCAAGGAATGTAACTGAAAAAAACAAATTAACTCAATAAATTATTCAAGAAAAAACCTAACTTAACAAACAACAGTCTAGACTTTCTTGTATTTTTTTTTTTTGCAATTGTCACATGAGAATTACAAAAAAAAAACCATAACAAAAAAACTAAAATAACCTTGCATTCATAGTAAAAAAGAGTTTATTTTTTGAAGAGTTTATTTTTAAAAAACATTTAAATAATTAACATGCAATAGCAATAACAAGTTCTTCAATTTCTTCACTTTTGGTTAAAAAAGGCACTACAAGCTTAAGAACACAACCTAGCTTGACAACATTTTGCTATGTCATGGCATATTTCAACATCATATAGATGATGGCATGACAAATCCTAAGGTAGGTGGTCAATTCCTAGATGCCAATGCCACTTAAAAGTAGTGCACTTGCCGGGGAGTTTGGGAGTGGCTTTCTCCATGGATTACTTCAGCAAGCATTGATTGTTAACCAAATCAAAATGCTGGTTCCTCATGTTTTTCTTCAGTGTGCACAAGATAATCTCACCAGCCATCTTGCCTCTCCCAACTTCTTGTAGAAGAAGGTGTTTTGTTCTTAAGAAGGAGATGTCCTAACGGTTAAGACTTGATTTTTACTTGATGGCTTTAGGTTCATATCTTGGAATAAATGGAATGAAGATCTCAAGAGGTAAGAGATTCCTAGTTATTAAACCAGACTCAACTTGATAGATTAACCCAAAAAATCTGCAACCCATATCGTATTAGAGTCAAGTTTTAAGTTAAATTAAAAAAAACATTAAAATAGTCAAGATTTGATCAAATTTTTAATAACTTGATTAACCTGGCTAAACCTCGCGGAGTCAAAATCAAAGAAAATTAAGAAAGAACAAATAAAATGGCTCTATTTTCTTAAAAAAAAATTGACACCCAAACCCCCTTTTGGTTTATTCCTCTAATCTGGCTTTTTTTTTTTTCCAGGCTGAATTCCCTGCAGTCCAAAACCTATCAAGCTTAATGGCATTATAGTTTGATTGAATGGAGGATGGCTATGGCTTACATTTGGCCAATATTTCACCTTGTTCAATCATCATCATGGATTGCAGTTGATAACAATGACTATGAGTGGTCTGGATTTATAACTTCGAAGAATGTTCTTGTGAGCTTGCAAAATGATGTAAGAACTCAAAAGGGAAAATCTATATCATGTGATAAACAATATCTCATATTCTCTTACCTTGACCTCATCCAAACTATCACTATGACGATAAAAGATGAGAAGAAACACCGGGGGGTGGGTAAATTTATCTCCGTTAACATGGAGGAAAAGCCTATCCGTTTTCTCATCCACAAGGATATATATCCTTGACAAATAATCTGATTCAACATGATGGTTACCAAAAAAGAAAGGAAATGAAAAGGGGTTTCTGGAAGCGTAAGAAATTACACTACTATGGCTACTCCTTTTGTTTTTGCTTCTTTTCACCAGTCCAGTAAGTTTTGACAGCAACAAGAATTTTCTCTGGGTTAAAAGGTCCACTTTCATGGTCCATAATTTGGCTCTTCCACCTCATGCCATTTGTTATGGTCTGAATCTTCACAAGAACCTCTACTGTATCCCTGAATATCACTGTCCCTTCTGGCCTCAGAATTCTATCCATCTCCAGCAGAATGTGGGTTATGTCACACCTTGAATACAAAAAAATGAAGACATATTCAATCACGAGATTGTGACTTACAAGATCATGGCGATCAAAAATAGCTTTTTTCAGAATTCAAGTGTTACCTGTCCTGATATATACTGAACACCCCACCGGCATGGATGAGATCGTATGTTCTTGGATATGTTGAGACTGCCTCACACCAATCTTGATATGTTCCAATGAAACCTCGTTCATAGATCACACCAAGTGTGTCTGGATTTGAATTGGCAGGAACCACATTCATAACCCACACTGGATATTTTGCCAAGGCTGCAGCAAATCCTCCAAGCTGTGCATTCATGTCCATTATGTTCCTGTATCTGCCTTTGGTGAGAGGACTAATGATATGCTTGTAATTTGTCACTCTATCCTTCCACAGATTATTGTCCTCCTTGAATTTCTCAGCAGTGATTCCTGGTATTGAACCGCTGCGAATTCTTGGAGGGATTGCGAATGCACGTGCTGGCCATTTCTCCACGGCACCACCAGCTACTTCATCCGAGCTGCTTACTTCTGGTAATGGAGTTATGCAAACTTCCATTTCTTTGTACCTTTTTTGGTAGAGGTGTCAAATCAAAGGTGTTAGCATATCAAATTAGTATACGGAATACTATGAATTAAGATGTGTATATTTAAAGAATACCAGCCAGCATCTGGATTGTCTGATTTGCATATATGTGGTGTTTTATAGGTCTTCCTGCTTGCAATACAATCAATGTGGTTCAGTGGCTTTTGCCAGACTGAAAGATCATCCTTTTCAACCACTTTCTTCCAGCACAGGCGCTTGGCTACATCCTCAATAGCATCCTGCTCTTGCTTCAAGTCTTCTTGGGTTCTTTCCCAACCTCTCCAGTGTTTCTTCCAGTGAATAGGAGGACCAGATAGAATCCAGTAGCCACCAGGCCTTAAAACTCTATCCACTTCAATTAGATACATGCCATCTGTGAAATGAAAGAAAACAACATACTTGGATCAATAGAAGTTTGGTTGAACCACATTGATAAATGAAAATTTTGTGGTCGTGATTGAGCTCCATTTTTATCAAACTATCTTGGGGGGCAGAAATCCATGCTTCACGTTAACTTCAACACAAGTGCAAGGTAAAATCGAGGGCATACCATATTTATGCCATGGTATCAAGCAACGGGAACAATGAGCCATGTCAAAAGCCCTTGCTGGGTAAGGAAGCCTTTGTGAAGCCATGACACCAATCATACCAGGAACTCCCCTCTCCAACGCAAACCAGACCTGTGCTTCATGTGTATCCCTTGGTGCAAAAGACATTGATATAATGTCCCTCTTCAACAGGTATGCACCCCAACTCGCAACCTTAACATCCACAAAAAGGACAAGAACAATACACATAAGACCTAGAATGCTGCTAATTCTCATAGAACAAATGTACCTTGAGATATTTGGATAGGATTTGAAACAGAAGTTGAATAGAAAACTTGATATTTTGGCAATTAACTTACACCGCAGCCTGTGTCAATTGCAGTTCTGATGCTTCCATCAGTAAGAGGTATGAGCTCATTAATGTCATCAATATAAGCATCAGCTCCACGCGGGAACATGGTGCCTCCACCAGGGAATCTAAATCGGTCCCCCTCAGCTTGAATCCAATTCTGCACAGCCTTTTCAATACTAAGTTCTTTATGGGGAATATTATCATACCAGGCATAATCGCGGCTTTGAGGCCATTTAAAAGGGGTCTTGTATTTAGGCGGAGCAGGTATCAAGCAAAGGAGTAATTCATCCTTTGTTGGGCAATGCCTCTCTCTATATTTCAACATGTTCCTATCAAATTTCCTTCCCCTTTGAGTATCTTGGCAAGGAGTGTACTCACTAAAGGACATGTCGCATGGTGGAAACTCATTAACTGAAGTAGTATTGTTGATCTGACTCTGATGATGGCTATCAAAATCCAAGGCAACTGATGATGAAGATGTTGATGGATTAGAACTAACCGCGGCACGATTTGAAACATCACAGTCTGCTTTAGTGATGGACTGGGTCAGATTTGTGAGTGGGGCGGAATGCTGCCAAGCTCCCAAAACATAAAACAAAACGCAAAGGCCACTGACCCCAACAATCCAAGTTAGGCGCTTTCTCTTCGCTTCTAGCTGATGGTGGTGCTTTGGTGATCCATTAGCCATTTTTATTTATAATCAACAAACAACCTGCAAACATCTCAGACACAAAAGAAATGGGCAGAAATAGATTTAGAGTGATGGGATTGTTGAAAAGGCATAAACATCATTTCATAAAGCTGTCAGCCTCATCAAAATACCAACATTAGACCCCAAAAAGCTCTACTTCCACACATGGACTCATCATTTCAATATTTATCTTGTGAAAAGGAAAAGACAGGCTGCCAATCTGACAGAAAATGGTGTCCACAATGGAACCAGGTAGCAACATTTTCATGAACTTATAGTAATCTGCAGAACCACTGAAGAACTTGGAAGATTCTTCAAGACATGATAAAAAATTAAGGGCAATTTTCCCGATTCACAAATTAGAGGAAACAGAGCAGAGACAGAGCATGGGGTAACTACTCTAAATTCCATTTAAAAGAATTAGCTTGCAGAGGGAAAATTAATTGTAAAAACAATAATTAAAAAATAAACACGTTTGAAAAAGGAAATAAAAGTTCAAAAATCCCATGTGAAAAAGACACAGCAAAATCATTACAATCCCAAAATCAAACACCAACATATGACAAGATTTCTTCCAAGAAGATGGTGTAAGAAAGTCACAAATACAAAGCTTACTTGTGTGCACTATTTTTCGTCTAGTGGTTAGATAAGCAAAGCTTACCTCTTTCAAACAACATAAATTCGAGTGCAAGAATCAATATTTTCCAACAAGAAACCAGCTTTTGACAGCCTTTCTTCTTTGCTCTTTGTTTATTTAACCAATAAAGCACAAACCCCCAAAGAAAACTTCAACAGATCCACAAGAAGCCTTCAAGAAACATGCTTATACGTTTTTCTTAACTGTTAATACAAAGGTTTGTTTTTTCCTTCAAAAAAGAACTGAAAAGGAGAAGAAAGTACAGTACCTTAAGAAGGTGATTCTCTCTCAGCTGAACACACCCTTCCCTCTAAAAGTAAAACAAGAATCAACAAGAAGCTAAGAACTCAACATGGGTACTCTTTATTTTTCGTGTTACTATCTCTGTGATCAAGCTGCTAGTAATAGCAAGAAAGAAAGAAAGAAAGCTAAAGAAACTAGCTAGCTAACTAGCTAAAAAAGGTCAAGAAAGGAACATGGAGACAAAGGGACAAAGAAAGGGAGTAGTTGAGGTTATAAAAATGGGTACCGTGTAAAGGAAACACAGAAAGTCTCCACCATTACAGGAACAAGAAGGTGGGGATGGAGGACTTATGACAGAGAGTGCGTGGTTCACTTGGATTTTGTCCTTGTTAATTAAATCCAAAACTGGAGGAAGGTGGCGACTGGTGAGTTTAGAGAGTTTATAGTTAAGAAGAAGAGACAACGTGGTGGCAGGTTCTGAGCATTCACAGGAGACTGACCAGCCTCTTTTCACTCTCCTCCGCCTAGTTCTTCTCTTTCACTCACTCTTGTTCTATTTTTGCTCTTCTACTTTTATTATTTTATAAATTCTTTAACTTTTTTCCCTTCTTTTTAGGTTCCTCATCCAATCCACTTTCATGAAACCAGGGCAACTCAAAGCTACGTCCAGTTTTGTATTTCGTAGTATTGTTTTTAAAATTATTTTTTATTTAAAAATATATTAAAATAATAATTTTTTAATTTTATTTTTAATATCAACCTATACAAATAATCTAAAAATATTAAAATAATTAAAAAAAAATTTACATTATAAAAAAAAAAATGCTTTTATTCAAACCAAGTTTTAAAAAATAGATAAAAGTTAATCTAGATAACTTGATGAGTTAAGATATATATCTTCGATTTAAATATAACTTAGTCAAGATTTAGTTTAATTTTTTTTAAAAAAATAAATAATATTATTTTTAATTTTTTAAAAATAAAATATTATTAATTTATTTTAATTAATCTAGATTAACTTTTCCAGCACAAATCACTAGCCGAACCATATTTAATAACATTTATCTTATCCTATATAAAAACCCTACATGTCCAAAAGCCAACTTGGCCTGTGTGTTTTATTGATTCTTTCCCTCCTGCTTCCTCTTCCCCTGAATTCTTTCCTTTTGTTTAAATTTTCAAAACATAGCTTATAGTAAAAAAAGGTCATGTCATTTTTTGTCTAAATAAACCTGCTATATGGTTAATCTATAATTAATTATTTAGTAGGTAGTTTAGTAATAAAAGTTTAAAATTAAGGGGTTTGCTCTTCTTATAATTTCAAGTTCGAGTCATGTGATTGCTAATATAATGATTACCGAAGGTTTATATAATTGTTAACTTCAAGATTCGTAGAATTAGTCAAGATACGCGCAAGTTAAATCGAACACCCATATTAATAAAATAAAATAATAAAAAAGCAGTCATGAATTTAGAGCAATAAACCAAAATTAACGTATATGCTAAACATAAATCTACATCTGTGAAAATTCATCACTTTACAATGATTTTGCTGTGGAATTTTCACCGAAATTATGTCCTTACGATTGTAAATATAACTATTAATAACCAAAAGTGAATACTTTCACTTATTTTTACAACATTTTAGTTCATCAAAAGTGACAAACTCGGTTTTTATAGTATATATGATCCTGTTTATTTTTGTATTTTAAAAATATTTTAACAAAAAATTTAATTTTTTTAAATTAATATTTTTTAGTGTTTTCAGATCATTTCGATACACTGATATCAAAAATATTTTTAAAAAAATAAAAAAATATCATTTTAATATATTTTCGAGTAAAAAACACATCAAAAAATAACTACAATTATACTATAATCAGGATTTTAATATTATGGGACATTTTACCGTTATAATAATAATAAAAAATAAAAAAACAACAGGCAAGAACTGTACATGGATGGCCTCCAGACTAGCAAGGGGAGGTATTGCCTGTAAATAATAATCAATTTCAGAATGCTTGTACATAAAACCAAACGTGAGTGCAGCGGCTTTTATTATCCATGCAAAATGATTTCGTGATTCCATTTTCAAGCCTAGGGTTCTTAAGAAATTCCCTTTATTTTAAGATAAAATAATATTATGTCAAGAAATTAATTAATTATTTTTTAAAATTTTAAAAATTACTCAATTTGTTTTTGGAAAAATTGAAGGGGACTAAATTTATGATCTACTCTTGAGGTAGGTATGTAGTGGAAATAGACTCTCCCCTAGCTACTTTCTAAATTTCCATCAAACCTATTTTAGGATTTGAACATTATCCTGGATTTTTTTTTTTTTGTCTTGTATATCAAGTTTGGAAGCATATTCTTAAGTGTCCCTTTTTTTTTTTTGAAGTATATTCTTAATTTTATACCTTGATTGTTACAAATAAAAAAGCACAAAAAAATGATACTTCATATCATATAGCATATAGCTGGTAAACCTAACCCTATAGGTTAAGTCAAATCAAGTAAAGTTAAAAAATAAAACAATGTTATAAAACCTAGTTGGTTTTTAAAAAAATTTATTAAATAAAACAACATTATTTTTAAAATAAAAATAATTAATTTAAGTTGCTCACAAATTGATTCAATAAGTGAATTAAATTAATTATATGATAGGTGATCTAGTAGTATTAAAAAGTTTGCTCTCACTATAATCTCAGGTTCAAGCCATGTAATTGCTAATATGATAGTCACTAGAGATTTATATGATTATTAATTTCAGGGCCCGTGAAATTAGTCAAGATTTACATAAACTAACCCGGTTTACATGATTATTAATTTTAGGGCCCGTAAAATTAGTCAAGATTTACATAAACTAACCCGAACATCAATGTTAATAAAAAAAACTAAGTGATTTAAATATTTTTACATGTTATTTACATATCAGATGGGGTAGGACATCTAAATCTAATAATTAAAAGGATAAGATAACATGAAAGGATAAAAGTAAAGCGAGAGAAAGATTAAGGATGTCAAGCAAAGTAAAAACAGATGAGTGTTAGTTTTTGGTTTCTTCTACAGTGATACAAGTTGTTTTTTAAAATATTTTTTATTTAAAAATATATTAAAATAAAAATTTTTTAATTTTATTTTTAATATTATTATATCAAAATCATAAAAAAATATTAATTTAATATTTTTTAAAAAATAAATACACTAAAAAACATTTTTTATTTTTTAAAATAAAAACAGTGGCAAGTGGAGGTGAAAAAGGAAAGGAGGAACATAGATTTAGATAAAGTGATTGAAGCTGTTGGCTTTGTGGACATTTTCGTGGTCAAAAAGATTTGCATTTTGCTGTCGTTTTAAGCCCTCAATAATTGACTGTAAAGTAATGGGAGCTCAGACACAGATACACCCTTTTTATTCTCTCTGTTTTAGAGCAAGGGAGAGCCCAGCTAGTGAACTTGGTATCCTATGACTCGCCTTTGTCATCTTCTTCGCTACATGTGCTCGGATTTCATAAGACAACATCAATTTAGTACACAACATGTTACTCTTTCTTTTATCGAGTCCCAAACTCTTGGATTTTACAAGTTTTACTCCAGATTCAATCAGCATACGATTGGATTTTCTTATCAATGAAAATGTCTCGTTGTAATCGTTTCTTTCCCGTTGAGTGTAATATTTAGCAACCAATCGAGCCTTGTATTTCTCAATATAACCACCACATGGTTGTTAATATTTTTTATTGACATGAATATCCGGATCATCTTACATGCATTTTGATTAATCCTACATGCCTTAAAATTAAAGACTAATAATCCTAAAATTTATAAGACTCGAGCTAGTTGTTAATTTTATCGATAATAAGGTGATACAAGACAGATGAAATTGAGGTTTCTTCAACTTCAATGGTGAATGGGGGCCAGAGGCATGCGTAATACTTGGGCTTAGACATGAACACATTATTTTTATATATCCACTTGGTGATCACTCGTAGATGATAGCGGCATTATCTTGCCGGGAAATACGTTTTTTTTTGGCTTGATAGTCGATGACTGTGTTGTGAATACTACAGCTTGCATGTTGTTAGGAGGAAAAGGTCGTTGGATTTTTTCTTCAAAGAGGAACAATACTGACCCTTCACGGCAAGCATTGTCTTTGACAAGACTGTAGAAAAGATAGCACTGTCAAAAATCCCAAAAGGGAAAATACTTGATAAGATCACATGTTTCATTCTTCTTCTTTAACTTTATAAATTTAGTTTGTAAATCAATCATATTTTACTAAATTAATAAATTTTTTCGATTGATTCAACTTGAAACCCGAATTGGATTAAATTGCAGTCGGGCTAAGCCAAGTTTAATAATTACGGTAAAAAAACTATGCAGGGAAGAGGGAGAGGAAATGAATACAGAGCCATGGCTTTAAGTACCCAATCGATCTGACAAGGAGGAAAACAGGGAGTGTGGATTTGAAAAGGAAAGGAATGGATCATGGAGATTTTCCATCCTTCTTGGATAAAAATGTACTCAATCAAGCAAAACGACATGGATTCTTTACCTTCCATTCTCCCATCTATCTCTTCCAAACAGTGCCAGAAGTGGCCATTTCTTACCAAATCCACCGAAGGGAAATTCTACGAGAGTTAATGATGGGCCCACGAGCAACCCAAATTCAAAAACTAGAGAGCCAAGTTTTTCAATGCTCTTTCCAACATCGATGAATTATTAACAGGTACTGATTGCCTCTGGTGCAGCATTCAGTGAAATTGTCCTTGGCTTTTTTATGCTGGGACCTAATCGAAGCCTAAGATGCGAAAACTACCACAGACAGAGCTCGTGTGAAGGTACCTGTTGTTTTTGCCTTTTAGCCTTCCTAAAAGCAGCAGATCGCTTCTCGTTATGGTCAAGCGAGCCCCTACGACCCCACTTTTAGGAGATTTACTGGTGCTTGCATATTTACAAAACCTGCCGTCTCAAATCCCGGTTCACGGGTAGATTGATCCAGACCCAATATTGCTTCAAGATTATTTTTCTAAGGAAAAAAAATAGTTAAAACAACTTTATTTTTTTAAAAAATAAAGTCAAACTAGGCTTCATTCAAATTATAGTCAAATCAACCCGGATTAATTTCTAATCTAATTTAACATAAAACCCTGCCCAAGTCCCGAGTCGAGTCAACAGGTCACTAGGTTGCCCGTGTGCTGTGCAGGTTTTATAACTATGATTGCTTAGGCATTGCGCACAGCATATCCATTGAGTATTGCTCACATCAAGTATATTGCAAAACTGTCTAAAAAAATAATAATAATAATAATAAAAAGAAAGACATTGTAACCTGACAAAAGCATTGCTAATTTACAACCCATCACACGCTGCATTGCATAGAGTACAAGGAAACCCCATGTAGGGACCAGAAATAGCTGGACCATTTATGCATTTCACTATCAATAAAACGGCAATCTCCATCGTACAGGCATCCTCCACCTAACTTGTTTCTTTATAACGCATACAACAGCATTAACAATCACGGAGCCGGAATCCGCTGCAAAATTGTTTAATCCGACAGCCTGAAATATAACCAGCCAAGACCAAGTAAAAGATGTGTTACAACTGTATGCTGTTGCTCAACTCCTCGAATTTCTGAGCAGCCGATCGGTGATTCCTGCTCTCGTACACTTTGATTAGGGATTGTATTGCCTTGGATATCATATGTTTCTTTTGGTCCCCAATGGAGCTTCCAGCCTCAGACTCTGAGCTTGTCTCCCCTAATGAGGAGCATAGACCCTTAAACCACTCCTCCAAAAATGAGGCTTTCTGTGTGAAACAAACGAGGATGAATGTAAATCTCTGAAGAGTTCCATAAATAAACTGAAAAAATGCCATGAATATGATACAATGAAAGGTCCTCACATTTGTTCATCAGATGCGTATGATGGTGCTTGGGAATAAAATATGGAAAGGCAAGGGAAACAACACAGATGCACTGGTATATGCAAGGGAGCTCCCACTTTTCAGTTTCCTTTCATTCCATTCTTACAGGGACTAGTTCTGATACTGATTTATGGAAACATACTTTCTTGGCAAGAGAAGTTTATATGCTGTTTTCCCACGGTGTTAGTGAATATTAAACTCCTACTTTCACAACATTGTACGAGCAATGAGAGATGCTTACTTTCACAAGGAAATCTTTCAGAGGTTGGTGATCAGTGCTTGAAGCGAGACCAAGGACATGCAACATGGTTGCTGTTACCTGTGACCAAGAAAAAGATCATGTGAAACAAATTTGGAAAGAAAAATACTAGGTTAAGCCCAAGCATATCACCCTCTAGCTCTGATGCAAAATGAAATACTCTATTACAGAAGGATTGCTTGAGAGGCTGTCATCAGCATGACACACATAACATGGCGAAGAAAGTTCTGATGGAAATCATTTCCCCTATAATTCAAAATGTTTTCGAATGAAAATAAATGAGAAGGGGGGTTGACCTGCTTCTCAAGGGCAACCCTATATTTAAAATTTGATGGTGCTGAAATCTGGTCTGAACCTAGATTCTCAAGAATATGTTCCATTCCTTGCACAACATCCGAAAAGGAGTTCCCATAATCTGCACGAAATAAACAGTCAGAGGATAAGGGACATTTACAGTTCAACTTCAGATTATAGCTACATTTTCTGAATGCATGCACCGGGGAGAAATTCAATAACCGGACTGATCATAATTAAATTTGGGTGGAAGCTTGCTGTAGGCTGATAGCTCAAAACTGTACATGATATTTAATAATAATTCAACGTTCTGTAAGGCAAACAGCATAATCTTAACCATGACAGATGAAAGTGGGCTCAGCCCTCCTACTAACCAAATGCTGAGGCTGGGACAGCCAGAGCAGCAGCAGCTTGTATCCTGATTTTAAAGTTAGAAGAATCCCGTAGTAGTAGCAGGAGAACACTAAAAACAGATGGAGCCCTGCCAAAATGTACACAAGCGTAACTATATATTACAAATTTGGGTTGCGAGCATAAATTTGAAAAAGGTATGTAATTTAAATAGAGCACCTTTATGCCAAGCAGGTAGAAGATAGGTATACATATTTGACTCATTTATCACTATGAAGCTTACAGTTTTCCATGGCACATCAACATGTCAAATAATTTGCAACACCAATCCAAGGCATGCAAACGAGTAAAAACATAAAATATGAGGCCCTTTTATGGAAGACAGTCCGGGTAATAGCATGCAAACAGATGAGCAGGGGAAAATGATAAATATAGCATGTAAAAGGTCCCTATTTGGTAATGTCGATCTAGTGACTACAAGTAAATTGTGAAAGACAGCACTGTTTCAGTATCACTTACCAATCCATATCTTGCAGTCTTAGTGTCTCGTTTAAAAAGAGGTTACTCAACGCATGACAAACATTCCACTGGACCTGTTAAATGTATATTATTCAAGGTTAAGCAGAGAACATGGTGGAACTGAGACTCAATTTAAATGCAAGCACAACACAAGGCCAGTGACAGTTTTATCCTAAAATCAGAGCAATGGGGAATGATACCTTAACATTCCCAGTTGTAACACAAGAAAGGAATGCTTGAACCATTTTCTCCAGCAAATGTGAGTCTCCCAATGAAGTTGAATAGCGATAATTTGATGCATGTTGAAGACGACTCCTCTCTGATAACATCTCAATTTTGTCGCCTGATGAGTCCAGATAACCCACAGGCTTATCATGCACACCAGAAGACTTTGTACACTTGACAAATCTAGAAAGATTTCCAAGAGCTCTTACAGCATTTGATTTGATCTGATGGTGAGTAAAAGAGATGTCTCAATAAATATCTGAAAGTATGAATAAACCCGTCTACTGAAAGCTATGAGAAGAACTTAACCTTAACACCAACCCAGTTAAAATATACAAACTAAGCACCAGGGGAAGCTCCAAAAATTTAAGATGCAATAGAAGAGCTTAAGGAGCAAGGAACTGCAGTTAAATAAAATCAAAGAGCACAAACATGCCTGTGTTATCATGTTCTAGAGAAAAATTTTCAACCCTAAACTATTGAAACAGGCATATATTAGTCAAATGAAGGTGGTTATTTCCGGAAAGTTTAATTCATCACATACATTTTCGTGTGCAACAGTCTATGGAAACCCCTAGCTGGCACTGAAGGTGCAATTGAAAAATGAACACAAATTAGTTATACTTTGTTGGTTACTCCATTCCTTGATGTTTCGAGCAAATGATGAAGTGTGCTTGCTCCCCCTTCCGCATAAATGTATTTACCATCAATAAACATATTTAACAAAATCTCCCATGTGAACAAGCAATTTGTGAGAGACCGTAAGGGGAGACATCTTAGATATCATCAGAAAAAACAAATGTCGACACCCATTGTGGATGAATGGAAAAATGATAAACTTATAAAAACTGAAAATGACTCTGGCAATCAATCCATTTACCTTGTCTCCATCTTCTGTTAGCCGCAAAGCACACTCAGTTAAAAACGCCACTAATTGAGGGTTTGTGTTTGAGCCTGTAACAGGAGAAAGAAGAATTAATTAAAACCATTACCAATATGAATTCTACAACACAGTAAATTTAAAATACCACTTTGATATCCTGCAAGTGCACCTGTGTACTTTTTCAAGGGAAATTCATCAATACAGTGACGCAGGGAATCACATATGTTTGCCAAAGCCCATGAGGCAGTTATTCTCACCTGAAAGAAATTAGTAATGCACAATCATCAAGGTTACATACTTAAGAAAAATTTCAAAAATAAAATTGGAAAAGGCATGATAAGATACCGAGACCAAGGGATCCCGAGTGTTGATCTCAATAGCATGGATAAACTTGTCAAGGATCTCTGCACTAAATGATTCAAGTTCATAAATTTTGTATGCACAATCTTGCATAGGAACAACGAGTTACTCAGATCATACAGAAATATTCCATAATCACCTCAGTGGAACTTGCAGAAAACAAGAGATTACACCAATGCCTCGACAAGCAGCTGACCTAACTGAAGGAACCCCATCATTAACAGCATTGATCTGCAAAAGTTTTGAAGGTGCATTATATGAACTTGAAAAGAAAAATAAATAATAAATAATTGTTCAGTGCAGAAAGCAAAATGGTTTCAAGTTGCACATGAACTTACCAAAGAAGAAACAATGAACTCCTGTTTCTCCTTTGCAAGGGAGAAGAATACAGAAGAGGTAATACCCGCAAAACAAGTTATTGCTGCAGTTCTTACCTACCAGAGGTAAAAAAATATTCCCAAAAAAAATCAGCAATATGCAGGCATGAAGAGAAATCAAATTTTCAGCAGCTGTATAGTTTTGTTATAAATGCAATAGAAGAACTATGTTTCATCTAGTCTTAACATTTCTCAGCAGAAATTGTTATAAGATGTCAAAGGCTGCCAAGAAGGATGCTAACTGCAACTGTGCTAAATTCATTCAATTGATCAACATGTTGAATCATCAAACCAATGGCTTAAACAGTCCCTTTCAAAAATTACTAATACAATCTAACAATTCCACCAAGTCTAGTGTAGTGGGTTTTTTTTCAAGCCCCATGAGGCAAGAAGGATTCCTAACTTTCAGATGGATGACCCTTAAAGGACTAATAATAGCTGTGTAGGTTAATAAAAATTAAGTAGATGCATAAAAAAAGATTCATCCTCCAACAGGCAAGGAATTTCATGTTTTTCCAACCTCATCTAAAAAGGAAAACTCATCACTAAATAAGAAAATTCCAAAGTATATAGAAAAACAAAAGGCCAAAATTCATTACTAAATAAAAAAATTAAAAAAAAAATCTTTTAGATCTAATTTGAGCGCTTTCCTTATCTTGACTAGATACTACAAACCAATTCACTGGCATATTGAAAGTTATTATCATTTTTATCAAACAAATTATTTGAAGTGTTCAAACTTCTTTCATGTGTGTATTCTAGATCTTCACGTTGTCCAATTATAATAAATTTGTATTCTTCAAAGCTTCCAGAACCTATGAATTACGAATGAGAACAGCAAGGTCCAGCAGGTAGGTTGCTGAAGAAATGAATTAATAATGTTTGTTGAGTTGCTGAGAAAAGCATAGGACGTCACAACACACATGGCTACCAATACTATTGGAGTGTTCAAATCTCACTCAAGTTTTTGCTGTTTGTACGAATGTTCCTAATTAAAATGACTAGTTGATGGCCATGATTTTTTTAGAATAATCAGTGCTGGTTTTTTTTAAATAAAATAAAATAAAAATCAAGACTCTAGATTCTGAACAGCCTAGATGAGCATGATTTAGGCATTTCACACTTTACTTTCTAACATTAACAACAATTACAGGAGGAGTGTCCCATACCACCAAACTTTTGCATGAGCAAACACATGCTGACTTCACATGCCAAAAAACACATGAGCAAATGCAGCACAAGTATTAGATCTAGAGACAAAAACTTTAACCATGTGGAGGGAAAAATCTAATATCTCCTAAAGATCACACATATCATGAAAGTAAATTGTTCCAAAAGGAAAAACGTTCGACAAACCATGGGAGAAGTATGCCGTAATGTCATGGGTATATGCTTCTCTATTGCCTCAGACCAATGCTCGCTTCCTGAATGATATGTTTTTTGTTCATCTTTGGTATCTTCTGCACTCTCAGGTTCATATGATGGCGCTGATGATACTTTCTTCATCCTCACAAAATCAGATGTAAATGGAGTATGCAGTAACTTATCATCTAAAATATCTTCAGTTCCTTTAAATCCAGATATTGCACGAAGACATTCATCCAAAACCTATAATGGGAAAATGAAGAGAATAAAGGTAGTAAAGATGGAGGAATTACCACATTAGAACCAGATATTAGAATAGAATAGCAATTCATGAAGAAATGTAAAAATGGTTTTTGAAAAAATACAAACAGTTATTCCATCAGAAATTTTCATTCATATAATTTCAAGCCAGTAACTGCAAGCATAACTAGTCTTACTGATTTACTGTTGGATTATATAGTACAATCCAAACCATTGACTACAAATCTCACCTTAATCTAAATCAAAACTGTCAGACCCAAGTACAAGAAATTGTTCGGGTTAAAAACAAGCAAAAGAATATCTTACCTTAACAGCAGCTGTTACAATCTTTTCCCCGATAAAGCCAACAGTATCTCCTGCATGTCCCTTCCACGTCCTCATAGGAGCTTCTAGAGAAGCTGCCCTCAAAATTTTGAAGACTATGATGGAAACACGTTCCCAACAAGCAGATGCTATGTTGGGGTAACTGTGTATCACAGCTCTAAGAGTCTGGAACAAACAGTGCACAAGTGGTTCTTTTTAAGCAACAACACAACATTAAAATAAGAGCAGAAAAAATTAAAGACAATCTTCTGGGCTTTGACCTTTCTAGCAAAGCTGTAAGCAAAACTCACCACCTAGAGATTGCATACAAGTTTACCAAAGTCTTAATGAATAATAATTGTCTATGCCCTTTTCACTTTAAGTCCCAATCACTCTGGCATAAGGTGAAGGGAAGGGATGCTAAGGTTGGAGTTAGTATTACCTTTGACTGAAGCCAATTTCCTCGTGCAAGTTCATGAAACTCGCTTCAAAGTTTTCCATATTTTCCTCCATTAGTTGATTATAATACAGGCAATGGTTCTTGCATTCGTTTATGGCAACTAGAAATGGGAACAGTGTTTTAGTTTCTGTTTAAAAATCCTTAAATTTCATTACCAACTTAATAGTTCTAATGGGTCTATATGTTAGAAAGCAGATTTCTTTCACTTTCTCCAAAGGACCAGATTATAGAGTTTGGACTAGAGGATTTTAGCAAGTTTACTAGCAAATACTTCTTGCTCATCTTGTGAATATGTGCTTTCCTTTGACTAATTACATCTGAGGCCCGCATAAATTTAAGTTTAAAACCTTTGTTTCTTATAAATATACTAAAAAGTATTGAAGTTTAAATAATTGGTGCAGGACAGCTTTGGGGGCTGTTCTGGATCTGACTTTGGAGGCTGTTTAGGGTTATATTGAAGTGGTTTTCTGTAGGAAATTGTAGAAACTATTAGTCACACTAATACAATTTCTAGGGTCACACATAGAGGATAGAAAAACCTAAGATTCACATCTAGAGTTCTTAGGAGTGGCACCTAAGGGAGATTGAGTCACACAATCAATTGCAAATTGCAGGAATTTATTCATAAATTGTTGTTCATAATATAGAAAGACTACATACTTATTATAGAGTTTGAGTAGTCTGAATCCAACAAGAACTTAGATTCCTAAATAAGAAAACCAAGTCTGTGTGGAATAGGAAAATACCCTTGTCTATAAAAAGACATAAGTTTTGCTTTATTTGTTGTCTGCATCAATAATATTACCTGGAGGGTCTCAAAGCATATTGTTGGATTGGAAAATTGCTCAGAAAGCCTAAATATAGTGAAAATAACACCAGACCTCTTCTCAGCCTCAACTGCACCTGGAAGAAGGCTTCAAATAGATTACAAGGTCATATTAGACTAAAGTGCGAAAATGAAAACAATGACAAATTATAAATGGAAGTGTTCCAACCAAACAAGACAGTTATATGCACAAAACAGAAAGCATCAACCCAATAACAGAGATATCAACTGGTCTACCACCAGTAACACTAACAGTTACGAAGATAGGGATGTCTGACATGTATCAAGCAGGTTGTGAATGGAAAAAACTCAATTTTTATAAACAAACGTGATAGGAGGATCATATGCAGAGACAATCCTCTAAATAGCATAGCATAAAAAAAAACCCTAACCTGTGGAAATTTCTTCTACAAGCATTTGTTTGACCTGTGGTGATGATGGTGAGGTTGAAAAAGCTGCAGTCAAGCAGCTAATAGTGCTAGCCTAGCAAAAGATTTTAAAGTATGATACAGAAGTTAATTTCAAATGTCATTTGAAGCACCCTACCCCACACCCCAGAAAGGACAAAAAGACCAAAAAAATGGAAAAAACGCTAAAGGATAACACAATTATTTCCACTTATACTGCATAAGTAGAACTCACCAGCAGGCCAGTTTGATTGCTTTTGAAAGGGAACCCATTCTCAGTCTTTTCCAAGAGAGAAGCAATTGCTCTAGGTAACAACTCTTTGGGCATTCTAGAATATCTGTAGGATGATCACCCAGGAAAAAAAAAGGGGTGGGGGGGGGGGAGGAAGAATAATAAGTAATGTAAGGATACCGCTGCTTTTCTGGGAAAAAAGCAAGCAAAATGCAAACATGCAAAAAAATATCCTACACTAGAACTGAACAATCCATAATTCTTCACTCCATGGGTAAGAATAGAGTAAATTACAATTTTAACAACAAACAGATTCACTTTTGGGTACAGTGAACTGACAAAGCAGATATCAGGCTTGAATAACCTATAAAGTGAGCATGAAGATTACAAGAAACACTGATAGTGTATCAGATAGGAAAACTCAAGACTGTAATGACTGCGAGATAGTTTTTAGATGGAAGATTCGTACGGTGTAGATGATATAAGAAGCATTAGAATCTTGAACACGGATGCTAGCAGTCGACTATGAGTTTCACGCTGGATTAAGTGCAGAATACCTACACCAGACACAAAGGAGCATGCTTGATACTAGGCCATGTGAGTAGTAAACCAGAAACATCAGGAACTAACAACAGTGAAGCACATTTACACCAAAATTACTAAACTGCATGGCACACTGCCTCTCTACTACCAGTGTGAAGTTGCATCAGTATCCGTCCAAGGGAACTTGATAAGGCCATAAAAGATCCCCATTTAGTAGATTCTTTGTACTCTGCCACCTGCAGAAAAACAGATGAAGGCCCGTCCAGCATAACTACCACGGTTGACGCAGATGCAATCCGAACCTAGTCACCACAAAACAAAAGAAATGAGTGAGGAGTGTCAAGGAAGTACACAATGTGGTCAAAAATCTGAAAATTGCTCTGCAGATAATTTCCAACATCACAGATAAAGTGCCGGAAAAAAAAAAGAACAGACATTAATGCTCTTCAGGTTGGGGAAAATGGGAAGGAAAAGGGAAGGGAAGAAAGGATTTGGGGAATGAAGGAAACTTATTTTCCTCCTGCATGCCTGGTCAGCAAAGAGAGGAAAGGACGAGAATCCAATTTTCCTCTTCTTTTTGTTAATGGGTGGAGAGGAAAGAAATAGCATGCTAAGTAGATTACTCTAACCTTGTGATATAACTTCCGATTGACAATGTGGGTCTACAGGACATCAATAACAATAGTAAGTAAGATTGGGAATATAGATACACTATTCTCCATCTTGCTGGAATCTTGAGGGCATGGGATAGGCATGGGAGCACTTTTTTTTCCCTCTTCCCTCCCCATTTTGTTCAAAGAAAACAGAATAAATGACCTTACTTGCATACTCTTTCCATCACCATCTCTCATTTTTATCCTCATCCCCCCACCAGAAAAGAACAAAAGAAAAGAAAAACAAGTGCATGACCAACAGAAATTGACATTAAACAGTACCTTTAAATAAGGGTCAAATAGCAAACACGTCATTAGAGTTGCTTCAAACTTCCTGCAAATAAAGAAGTCACATGAAGTAATCAGACAGAGAAAACTTCAAAAAAGAAACAAATGATAAACAATACAGCAACAACACAAATTTGTTGTGAAAACTAGAGGAAAAAGCTTGACCTCTGTTGCAGTACATCATTGGTAGGCAAAAGCATTGTGCATTGGGCAGTAAATGACTTGGGATCAGCTTGACAAAGATCCTTATCCACAAAATAAAAAGGTCAAATTGCATCAATGTTATGACTGGAATTGCAAATAATTGTTCAGTGATGATAGTTGTAAACAGCTACAACAATTTCATTAACATGTTGGAAGTGATCTACAGCAACTGAAATGAAATGAGACTAATAAACATGGGCACCCCAACAAAAAGATCACATCAAATACAGCTAGGTAAATCATTAAGTAAATTTAAACTGTCTTTCTATGAGAAAAAAGAGCATCACTGAGCTCACAAGACTATATTACAGTAATGCTGACACACGGATTGATAAACAGATGGCTGTGAAAACTATCAATGCTAAAAAAATAACTTTATAATGTTTACCTGTATGCATTCAATGGCAGCAACTCGAACCTTTGAGCTTTGAATACCATCAGTATCTTTCCCTGATACATCACTATCACTGCAATCTGAATCTGATGACATGAAATCGGTTGCACAAGATTCATGATCAGATAAACACAAAGAATCCTGAGCTTTGGGCTGTTTCGTATATACGCTATCTTTTTTGCGCAAGTGTGGAGGCCTATATGGAGTATTATCTTTTCGTATAGGTTCTTTAGAATTCAACTTGAGACTCGCTAAACTAAGTTCCTTCTCCTTGTTAACAGTCGGTGAGGCTGTAAACTGTTGTCTACTGTTAATGCCATAAATAAAGAACAATCGTAATGTTGCGACAAAACCAGAAACCTGTAAAAAAAGAAAACAAAAACCAATTTGTAACATATAAAAACAACTGGAGCATAGAAAGACGAACAACTGGATTTGTACACCCTAAGAGTATATGGATTAACTTACATGATCATGAAGAGAACCTTTAGGATCCACAAGAACCAAATGTAGACAATTAAGAAGAGAAGAATAAAACCTGCAGAGAAGAGTTGTTACTATGCTAAGGTCAAACATTAAAAATTCACATAAAGGCACAAAAACAAGCTCTCCTGTTGATTGTACAGATACGTTGTTTGAGGTTAAAGGGTGATGATCATGGTACCTGGACATAACAATATCTTCAGAAAGCGAGTTGTTGATTGCTAGGGCATCCATCACTTTCCTAAGCACCTAATCAACAACCACAAAACTTAAGACACTCATTTGTACACAAACAATCAACAAGGCATAGGAATACACCTACCTCAATCGTAGATTGCCAAACATCAGCAGAAAAAGAAGACCCCACTTTTTCAAACACTTCACCAAGCATAGTAAACATAACAGTATAAACCTCCCATAAACTACTATACTTAGAGACTCCCTTTCCAGTAGCCCCGGCAGACCTTTGGTTCCCACTACTATACGAAGAGCTAACTAACTGTGCATGAGAGCAGTCAACAATTCGGAGAAGGAATTTCACTAACTGAACATTATCCGATAGCAAACATTTTTGCTGATATTCACTCACAAAATACCTACAAATTTTTAAAAAAAAATAAAAACAAATAAAAAATGGGAAACATATAAAAATTTAGCAATCACCAAATGAAAAACTAACCTTACAGTCTCTATACATTCGACAGCAAGACTAACATTAGCAGTACCAGCTTTTCCGAAAAAGAATTGCAGCATTTTCGCATACGAATCAAGTGCAACACTCCATGAATTAGAATTTAATTGCAGCGAAACGCGTTGCCTTTGGCATACATCATAAACCTAATTTACAAGATTCAAATTCAGTGAAAAAAAAACTCACCAACACTAACAAAAATTAAAAATTTAAATTATTTTTACCAAATGTGAAATGTGAGGGTACACTGAAGTGAAATCTTGTGATGAATTTGCCGCCAATTCCAGTAAAAATATCAAATCAGAGGTAATCTGATAAAACAGAATGATTAGTAAGTTAATGAGAGAGTAGTTAAGGAGTAAATCAGTTGATTAGTGAGGATTGAGATTGATAAGTTACTTCGTGAGAAGGGAGATCGGAGGCGGCGGAGAGAAGAGTGGGAGAGGAGAAGAGTAAATCGTGAAGGAGTTGTGGAAGTGATTTTGATTCTGATTTTGGACTTCGAGTTGTTAGGGTTTCGTCTCTTAGAGTGAGAAATGCTGTTCTCCAGGTTCGGATTATCGGCGGTTGCGGCGGCGACGCCGACGACGATGGTGTCGCCATAAAAGCAGAAATGATTTAGTGGGCGGGGAAGAGGAGATGGGAGTGTTTATAGCATTTCTTGTGATGATTAATTTAAATGAGTGCTAGTGTTTTAGAACTTGTGAATTGAGGTGGCACTCTATTACAGCAAATATGATTAAGAAATTGATTTCTTGAATATTAATTAGAAATCATATTTAAAATTGAAAAGTAAAATATAAAACAAATATTGATTTTAAGATTCAAAGATAATCTTAATTTAGGGTTGTTCGGAAATCAAATTGCTTTTTAAAATATTTTTATTTATAAATATATTAAAATATTTTTTATTTTATTTTTAAAAATTATTTTTAATATTACCCTATTAAAATTAAATTTAAAAAAAATATAGTTATAGCAAAACTTCGGTAAACCGCACTCCCAAAGTAGGCTTAGCCTCCAATTTATTATTTGATTATCAATTGAATATCAAAACTTGTGATTTATTAATTTGCTACAGTAATAAAAGATTTTTAGTTTTTTTATATATAAAAAAAAAAACTATAAACTCACGAGAACTTCAAATGCAAGTGAATTTTCTCGGGAAAATTAAATTGAGGGGTAAAGGATAGAAAAAAAAAATACTCTTTCCCGTAATTTACATGCAAAACTCCATTTTACCTCTAGAGGTTTTTTTTTCCCTTTAATTTTCATACCTTATATTACATTTTTATTTTGAACATCATTTATATCTCATTTTAGTTTCTAAAAGTTCAGAAATGAGAATAAATCACACATTAAGAAAATAAAGTTTTTTAATAACTAGATTTTTAAGCATTAATAACTTTGATTTTAGTATTTATAAATTTCACATTGAGAAAAATGATTTTTATCTTTAATAATATTAAAAATCAAAATAAATCAGATGTTAAAAAAAATTAGTGTCAAATCTTGAAGATAAGCCCTGATTTTCCAAGAAAATAATTTTAGTGTCAAATCTTAGTTAATTTTCCTCCACTTCACATGTAATTTTCTGCGTTAAAATTGTTTTTCAGTGTCGTTTTAGGTAACATAGGCTAAGGTTGATTACAATTGATGCAGAATTGATAAACTATGATTTGATTTGATAATGAGCTAATATGAATTGATGCAGAATTTTCTTGGATTAAAAATTAATGAATAAAAAAAATAAAAAAACATTTTAAATTCACATGTCTCAAGACTAATCTTAAATTTTATGAAATCGACATGTTTTAATCTATAATTTTAGATTATAGAAAATATAAGATCAAAATCAATGATAAAATGATTGTGCTATGAGATTTGAAAGTTTGTAACAATATTTTTAGATTAAATACCACGTGATTAAAAATTTATTTGAAATTATAGTAATCATTGTTTTTTAAAATAAATTATTAAAACTGAAAAACAAATATGCTATAAATATAAAAAAAGTACAATTGAAGTTTGTAACTATATGAAATGGACGTCACCTTTTTTTTTCTCCATGCCATTTTTATTTGTATTAAATGAATATAAATACTTTTCATCATTTCTATTTTTTTTAAATATTCATAAAATCATAATATTTTTAAAACTTTATAGTGCATTAACATGATAACTCCTCTAAAACCTTTGTAAATGTGGGCCGGTCTTGGATGGGCTTGGGTTGGATCTAAACCATCACGGGGCTGGTTATCCCCACCCAGCCTTAATAATTGTAGGGTTTGTTAACAAAATATGTCTTAGGGTTTTGGGGCAGCTGTGAAACAGAGAGAGCAGACCAGAGAGACGGCTGCCACAAACCATGAAGACAATTCTGTCGTCCGAGACCATGGACATCCCCGATGGGGTGAAAATAAAGATCGATGCTAGAATCATAGAAGTGGAAGGCCCAAGAGGCAAGCTGAGCAGGAACTTCAAGCATCTGAATCTTGATTTTCAGCTGATCAAAGACGAGGAAGGGAAGAGAAAGCTCAAGATCGATGCGTGGTTTGCAACAAGAAAGACCAGTGCTGCTATCAGGACCGCCCTGAGCCACGTGGAGAACTTGATTACTGGGGTTACCAAGGGGTACAGATACAAGATGAGGTTTGTGTATGCTCACTTTCCCATCAACGCTTCCATCACCAACAGCAACACTGCTATCGAGATCCGGAACTTTCTCGGCGAGAAGAAGGTAGGAATTTATTCCCAAGTTTTGTTTTTTTCTGTGTCGTCTGGTATTCCCGGTGTGATGCTATAAGAAATGAGGTCAAGGGTTTTTCATTTTTTTTGTTGGACTTTGTTGCTAGAAATCTTAGAGTTGCGAGAAAGTTAATATGTGAATGAGTTTTAGATTTGGGTTCCTGCAGCATGAAACAAGTATCTGTAATTGGTGAATTAGTAGAATATTAATGGAAATACAGCGAGGCTTAGTAAAACCCTGGTAATGTTAATAATCTAGATGCTGTGATTAGTGGAAAATGAAACTTAGTTTTAGGATCTTTTTATATGAGAGAATTGAAGTGAGTTTTTAGAATTGATAATGAAGGATGCCAGTTTTCACCCGTGGCTCTTGCTAGCTAAGTGTTTGGAATTAAATGTGGTGATGTGCTGATGATTTCATTTTACACGGGGGAATTAAATGTGCTATTTCAAATCTCATTTGAGTCTTATAATACAGTAAGCTCGGATTCCAGGGCCCAGAGGATTGGGTTGAAATGAAGATTGTTTTGATTATGGAATCCGGGATTAAGTTTCTGTTTCATGGATACGAGTTATTGTAGACTGGTAGTATGGAATAATTGGCTGTTACTGATAGCTGTACTCTAATTATTTGAAATGAAGATTGTTTTGACTATGGCTTCTGGGATCAAGTTCCTGTTTCATGGATATGTGTTATTGTTGAATTGCTGTCTTTGAAATACCGCTACAAAATGCAGACTCTGTGGTGTAGATTGGCGTGTAATTGGCTTCGGACATGTTCTGATGCTGTTGTAGTTGTTTTCTACAGGTTAGGAAGGTTGATATGCTCGAAGGGGTTAGTATTCTCCGATCTGAAAAGGTGAAGGATGAGCTCGTCCTAGATGGCAATGATATTGAGCTTGTTTCACGGTCGGCAGCTTTGATCAACCAGGTTGCTTTTTCTCTCTTTTTGTTTGCGAGTGTGTGCTAGCATTTCTGTGCATCCTAGAATATGTACTCATGAGCATTAAGCACATTGTAGTATTCTTTCTTGCGCAATATAGAGTTGTTGAGAAAGATGCATCCTAAGTCACTGGAATTGCGTTCTTGCTCTTACGTGCTCTCTTTTGTACAGAAATGTCATGTCAAGAACAAGGATATCCGAAAATTTCTTGATGGTATCTACGTGAGTGAGAAGGGCACTGTGGTTGAGGAAGAATGAGGGAGCGATTCCAGTTGCATCAACACGGTGGGAGTTCCGTTCAAGCTTCATTTTTGAAACTTTTGGGTTTTAAATTTTTTTCTAGGTATAACATGAGTTGGTTATTTGCTAGAGTTTCTGTTCTTAGAAGTTTTGTTATGTTATGGGATTGCTTTTGTATTTTCTTGCTATGCCCTTGGCGTACAAAAATGTCTTGCAGTCGCCATACATTCGACAGCAAGACTAACATTAGCAGTACCAGCATTTTCCGAAAAAGAATTGCAGCATTTTCGCATGCGAATCAAGTGCAACACTCCAAGAATTAGAATTCAATTGCATCGAAACGCGTTGCCTTAGGCTTGCATCATAACCTAATTTAATTATTTTTACCAAATGTGAAATGTGAGGGTTCGCTGAAGTGAAATCTTGTTGTGAATTTGCCGCCATTTCCAGTAAAAATATCAAATCAGAGGTAATCTGATAAAACAAAATGTTCTGTAAGTTAATGCGAGAGTAATTAAAGAGGAGTTGTGGAAGTGATTTTGATTTTGAACTTCGAGTTGTTAGGGTTTCGTCTCTTAGAGTGGGAAATGTTGTTCTCCAGGTTCAGATTATCAGTGGTTGCGGTGGCGATGCTGATAAAAGCAGAAATGATTGTGTTTATAGCATTTCTTGAGATGATTTAATTTAAATAGGTGCTAGGCTTTTAGAACTTGTGAATTGAGGTGGCACTCTGTCACACCAAATATGATTAAGCATTTGAAAATTAGTTAGAAATCATATTTAAAATTGAAAAGTAAAATATAAAACAAACATTGATTTTGTGATTAAAAGATAACCTCAATTTAGCCTCCAATCCATTATTTTGAATATCGAAACTTGTGATTTATTAATTTTGCTCAAATAATAAAAGATATTTAGTTTTTTTATAATATGATAAATTCATCATTACTTCAAATACACATACTTCAAATACACACGAATTTTCAAGGCTAGTTTTAGACTTGAGTGTTTGGGTTCAAGAGTTTATTTAGTATTATAATAGTGGTTGATTTTTAAAATATTTTTTAAAATTAATTTTTTATATCAATATATTAAAACAATTTAGAAAAAAAAATTAGTTTTTTAAAAAATTAGTTTTTTTATAAAAATGTTTTTCAAACACAAAAACAAAGAAGGTCTAAATATTAAGTTTGATATTTTTTACAAAAACAACTCTCATATTCAATTAAAAACATTCCAATAATTCAGATAATATACATGAAAAAAAAAAGAAAATTAAATAAAAAAACAAGAAGAAGCCTGACGAGAAGCATGAAGCAGTAGCATCGGCTACCTTACACAAGGAAGGGGAAGTCCGGGCGGGAAGTTATATTGTTGTTGTTTTACCTGTTTTCCTGGGCAACAAAATAACATTTCTTTGCATGCAACCAGAAATTATGATCTAGTCATGTTGATAGGCGGGACAATATTCTTTCTGCCAAAACCTAATTAATTACTAGTTAGGTCAGTAGCATTGCCTCGCAGACTAATATTATTTAATATAAAATATATATATATATATATATATATATATATATATATATATAAAAAGGCTAAGATTCAAGTGATTGTGTCTTGTTAACGTGAGATGCAACAGCCTTAGATCTGGCTGTAATACGAGACTAAAAAATAATAACAATAATTAATTTTATTTTTAAATCAAATATATATATATATATATATATATTTTATAGTAATAATATTTATTTAGAATTTAATAATATTTATAATAATACTAGACTTGTCTGGTCTAAATTTTTATTGTTTTTAATCCTTTCAAATAAAATTTACGGTTTTTCTTCGATAGTAATAATATATTTTTTAAATTTATTAATTATAATAATATTAAATTTGCTGACATCGGAGCGTGTGGGTCTATTTGCAACGCCGAACCTAAAAGCTTTCAGCCCTTCTTAAATGCCAGACCTAGGAGCCTGGGTTTGCCTGCAATGTCGGACCACTAAGCCCGAGGTCCAGATGCCAAACCTAAAAGTTTTGAGTCCAAACGCTAGAACCTAGAGCCTTAGTTCCTGACAACGAACCCAGGAGCCTCGAGTCGGACATCTGACCCGAGCTCCTTGGGCCAAGTAAGATTGCAAGACCAAAGTGACTTGGGTATGAAAGGGGATGTCAGATCCAAGTGAATAATAATAATAATAATTGATTATATTCTTCAAATCAAATCCATATTTTTTTATAGTAATTTATTTCAAATTTAATAATATCAATATTTATAATAATATTAAACTTGTTTGACCTAGATTTTTATAGTTTTTAATCCCTTTAAATAAAATTTATGGTTTCTCTTCGATAGTAATGATATTATTTTTCAAATTTATTATTATTAACAACAACAACAACAATAATATTAAACTCGTTTGACCCAAGTTCTTATATTTTTTAATCCCTTCAAATCAAATATATGGTTTTTCTTGAACAGTAATAATACCCTTTTTCAAATTTATTAAAAATAATAATAATAATAATCTTTAATTTTAACCGTCAAATCAAATATATGGTTGTTTTTCAATATTTTTTAAAAATTTATTAATTATTACATTACTAATATTCATTACAATAAAAATAAGAATATTTCTAATAAAATAATCATATTTTTAATATTAAACTTGTTTGAACCAAGTTTAAATGGATCATGCTCCAAAGCCAGACCCAAGAGCTTTGGGTTTTTTTTAAATATCAGACTCAAGAGTCTTGGTTTTGGCTGTAACGGCAGATCCCAAGAACCCTTGGTTCAAACGTCGAACCCTAGAGTCTTGGGTCGGACACCGGACACAAGAGCCTTGAGTCCGGACGTCGAACACAAGAGCCTTGGATCCGGATGCCACAACCGAGATCCTTGGGCCCGACGAGGCTGCAAGACACAAGTGATGTAGTCATGTTGATAGTTGGGAGAATATTCTTTCTGCCAAGGCCTAATTGGGAGACCTATTGAGGTAATAAGCTCTGATTATTTCCTAGTTAGATGACTAGCACTACGCCACATGTTAACTTTTATATATATATATATAAAAGCTAAGATCCATTAATTCTGTGTTTAACTACAACATTAGACCCAATAACATTTTGATTTGGGTATGACTACAACGCCAGACCAAAAAATAATAACAATAATAATTGATTTTATCATTTAAATTAAATACATGTTTTTTTATAGTAATAATATTTATTTAAAATTTAATAATATTTATAATATTAACAGTAATATTAAACTTGTCTGACAAAAGTTTTTATAGTTTATAATCCCTTCAAATAAAATTTATGGTTTTTCTTTTATAGTAATAATATTTTTTAAACAATAATAATAATAATAATAATAATAATAAGCTTGTTTTATCTAAGTTCTTATAGTTTTTAATACCTTTAAATTAAATTTATGGTTTTTCTTCAATAGTAATAATATTTTTTTTCAAATTTAATAATAACAATTTTTAATTTTATCCTTCAAATCAAATTTATGTTTTTTTTCAATATTAATAATAATATTTTTTTCAAATTTAATAATAATTTTAATTTTAATTTTAATTTTAATTTTAATTTTAATTTTAATGCAAATAATAATATTTTTAATAATAATAATAATAATATTGATTTTATTTTATATAGTAATAATATTTATTTTAAATATAATAATATTACTGAATTTCATAATATTTATAATAGTAATAATAATATTAAACTTATCTGACCCAAGTTTTTATTATTTTTAATCTCTTCAAATAACATTTATGGTTTTTCTTTGATTGTAATAAATTTTTTTTCAAATATATCACTAACAATGATGATGATGATAATAGTAATAAACTCGTCTGACTCAAGTTCTTATAGTTTTTAATCACATTAAATGAAATTTATGGTTTTTCTTTAATAGTAATAATATATTTTTAAAGAAATTAATAATAATAATAATAATTTTAATTTTAATTTTAATTTTACCTTTCAAATAATATCTATAGTTGTTTTTCAATATTAATAATATTTTGTTTCATTTTATTAATTATTATATTAATTATAATACAAATAATAATATTTTTAATATTAGTAATAATATTAAACTTGATAACCCAAATTTAAGTGGATCTGTCTAAAACATCAGGCCCAAAAGCTGTGGGCCTCTCTTAAACACGAGACCCAAGAGCCTTGGGTCCAGACGCCATACTCAAGGGTAGGCTCTAAGGTCCGGCATTGCTACCAATCCAGGGCTTTTAGGTATGACCTTGCATACCGACCTAAGACTCTTGGTTCCGGTGTTCGGACCCGCAACTCTTGGGTCAGGTGGCTAGCCAAACCCAGGAATCTTTGGTCTAACGATCATTCCAGATCCAAGTATGTTGGATATGACGACTTACGGCAGATGACCTAGTAGCGCAACTTGGTTGTAGCATCAAGTTGTGTTATTTTCTTGATTATGTTAATTATGATAGTTTATAAATTACTTTTTTAATTATACATTTATAAGAAAAAAAACATGATTACTGTAATATGTTTGTTACTGCATTTCAAAAATATTTTTGAAAAACAAATTTATTTTTTTCTCTGTTTTAAATTATTTTTTATATTTTTAAATTATTTTAATGTATTAATATTAAAAATAAAAAAAATATTATTTTAATATATTTTTAAATAAAAATCATTTTAAAAAAAACTTTATTGGCAGCAACCATAAAATAGAATTTATATTAAATGAATAACAAATTCATAAACATAAAAAATAAATTATTTCAATAGGAAGATATGATTTGAATTTTAAGATCTAAAATATTAAATTAGATTTTTGTAATGATTTCTTATTTATAAATTATTTATACTTCGTTATAAATAATGTTTTGGGCCACGTTACCTAGATCTGACAAACATGTCCGATCCAAGTTTACTTGAACAATCATAACAATAATAACAATAAAAAATAACAACAATAATAATTTCAATATCAATTGTATTACATGGAAAATACAACCTCACCCCTAACTGCATGACAAACAAGTTTCTTTGGTAAGAACAATCATTTCATTATATTGCTCTAATCTACACTGTTTTGTGTCTTGGTAAACAATGTAAGAATGAACAATGAAAACTACACACCATTTAGCTCTTGCTATAATAATAATAATAGAACAAACAATTAAGCGGTGTAATGTTGACTTTGGTAGTGTTTATGATTGCAATAACGATTATTTTCTGAAGTGTTTTTTGTTTTGAAATGTATAAAAATAATATATTTTTTATTTTTTAAAATTTATTTTTTATATTAACACATCAAAATAATCTAAAATTATATAAAATTAAATGTTTTTTTAAATGATAGATTAGCCAGCATAAATGCCTAAATGAGCCGGTGAACTCACTCTCCCCATCTCTTTTTTCTCCTCACCATCCACACGTTACAAGGAAGATAAAGCGTTGTTTGCTTTGTTTGTGATTTATGCATAAATCCAAGACAATAATCTGTAATTACATAAAAGACAATTTTGATAATTCTTTTCTTAGAAAATAAACTGATTTATGCATCACAACATATTTTAAACCACGCAGGGGAATCATTGTTCCCTCACATATAAAACATTCTAAATTACAACAGTAATTTATAGTGATTTTTCTTTTTTTGGTTAACTTTTCTTTTTTTTCTTTTTTTTTAAATTATTTTTTTTCAACTTTCTTATTTTTTCATTTATTTTTTTTTCAAAATTATTTTTGTTGATTTTACCTTTTAAATATTGACCTGTTTAAAATTTTTGCTCTGTAATTTTTTTCTTTAAAATACTGTGGATTGCTGTGATGTTTTTCCACATAATTTTTCTATTTTATTTATCAAAATTATATTTGTCGATTTTTTTTTAAATATTGAGTTGATTGAGAATTTGGTTTTGTAACTTTTTTTTTAAAACATTGTTGATTGCTATAGTGTTTCTCCACATGGTTTTTTTTCCTCCGAAATTATCTTTTTTTATGTTATTTTTTAATATTGAGCTGATTAAAACTTATATTTACAATATATGAGGAAAGCACTGTAATGTTTTTTGAAAATTATTGTTCATTGCTACAGTGTTTTTTCCACATGGTTTTTTTTATTTTTTTTAATATTTTTCCTAAAATTATCTTTGTCAATTTTATTTTTTAAATATTAAGCTAGTTAAGAATTGCGATTACAAGTAAATACAAGTTTTTCCTCACAAAACACTATGGATTGATACAGTTTTTCCTCACATGGTTTTTTTACAGTTTCTTTTGTGTTTTCTTTTTTTGTGATATTTTTTTCCAAAATTATCTTCGTCCATTTTATTTTTTTTAATATTGAGTTGGTTAGAATTTAACTTTGTAATAAAACTTAATCATGTGGGGAAAACATTGTAGCTTTACTTATAAAACATTGTGGATTGCTATAGTGTCTCTCCGCATGGTTTTTTTTTATAATTTTTTTCAAATTATCCTTTTCAAATTCATTTTTTTAATATTGAGTTGTTTGTGAATTATAATTACAAGTCATTACAAATAAGACTAAATCATGTAGGGAAGCACTGTAGCTCTCATCACAAAATACTGTGAATTGCTACAGTGTTTCCAATATGATTTTTTTCCTTTTTTTTGTGTTTGTTTTGTTATTGTTTTTCAAAAATTATCTTTGTCGATTTTTTTTTAATATTAAGCTGACTAAGAATTTAGCTTTGTAATTTTTTTCTTTAAAACACTGTGAATTGTTGTAGTGTTTTTCCATGTGATTTTTTTATGATTTTTTTCAAAATTATTTTTGTCAATTTTTTTTTAATATTGAGTTGGTTAAAAATTATAATTACAATAAAACTAAATTATATGAGGAAAGCGTTGTAGTTTTTCTCACAAAATACTGTGGATTGTTACAATATTTCTCTAAATGGTTTTTTATTTTATTTTATTGGGAAAAGCGTTATATTTTTCCTCACAAAACATTGTCAATTACTACAATGTTTTTTCTCATGGGTTTTTTTCCTTCCAAAATTATCTTTATTGGTTTTTTTTATATTAAGTTGGTAGAGAATTTAGCTTTGTAATTTTTTTTTCTTTTTATTAACTGAAAAGCTAAATCATGTGGCGAAAACACTGTATCTTTCCTCATAAAATACTGTAAATTGCTACAAATTATTTTGTTCAGTCTCTAAGTTTTTGATCACCAACACAACTTTTTTTTTATCATGAAATATTTACTCCATCATACCTTTAATTTCTATTACTTATCTATCGCTGGTTCACAATTATAACACTATCAAGTGCATCTGTTTTATAAGCCTGCGGCAGCGCGCGGGCATGTCATCTTGTGTAGATCTAAAATGCATCATTCTTTTCATTGAAAATAATTTTTTTTTTTATATACTAAATTATTGTTTTAGTGGGAGTTTGAAAGTGTGATAATGTTTGCTTTTTGTTTGAAAATACATAAAAATAATAATTTTTTATTTTTAAAAATTACTTTTGACATCAGCATATCAAAATGATATGAAAATACCAAAAAAATATTAATTCAAAGCAAAAAAAAATTAAATTTTTTCAAAAACATTTTCGAAACGTAAAAACAAACAGGGTCTAAAGTAAACAAAACATTTGTTTAATAATAAAAAATACATGATCAAGGATTTATATTTTATATATAATTTGATAATAAAATGAAATTTCAACTAAGAAATATATTTTCTCTATGATTTAGATCATTTTAATTATTGAAAATATTTGCTTTGATTATTGTATAATTAAATAAAAAAAGGTTTTGAGAATCACTTCATAGCAGTGCACGAGAACACAATTAGTTTATCCTATAATAAATTATCTCATGTAAAACATAATTAAAATAATGTGCTTAGTATTTTCAACGAGGAGCCAAGATATATTTTCAACGAGGAGCCAAGATTAATTATAATCTTAGTGTTAAATCTTAGTAAATTTTCGTCCGCTTCACATGTAATTTTCTGCGTTAAAATTGTTATTCAGTGTGATGTTAGGGAATATAGTCTAATATTAATTACAATTTATGCAGAATTGATAAACTATGACTTGATAATGAGTTAATATGTTAGGGCTAAATAGAGGTTTCCTTGAATTAAAAATTAATGAATAAAACAAATATTAAAGAACATTTTAAATTCATACATCTCAAAACTAATCTCAAATTTCAATATTAAAATTCATAAATTAAAATTTGATAACGAGTTAGGCTTGGATTGACTCTAATAATAATATATATAAAAAAATTGATCCATCAATTTCAAATTAAACTAAAAAAAGGAGTGATAGTTGCGGTTAAGTTTAATACGAATATTACTCTATAAAAATTGTTTTTCTTTTGAGAAAGAGAAATAAATTTGACAAAATCAATATGTTTTGAACTATGATTTTAGATTATAGGAAGTGTAAGATTAAAATCAATAATAAAATAACTAGATTATAATATTTGATTCACCTATTTATTTTATATTTATTTTCTCTAATTACACATAATTAAGAGTCTGTTTAGAATTGTAATGATGACTATTTTTTAAAAACTACTGTTATTATTTGTAATTATATCAACAAAACTGATTCCTTTTTTTTACTCTTTTTATTTGTTTTGAATAAATATAAATATTTTTTATTTTTTTAAATATTTAAAAATCCATAATATTCTAAAAAAAATATTATACACTAACATGATAGCTCATCCAAAATCTTTGTAGCCGAGACATTTATCTCACAAATATTGTCATAAATTCTCAATAATATTTTAGATTTCATCTATTTAATCTTCACCAACATCTCAAGCGGACAACAAAGCCAAATTAGGGCAAAAGTTTCTGGTGATTAATGTTTATAAAGAAAATATGTCTAGGGTTTTGGGGCACCTCTGAGACAGAGAGAGCAGACTAGAGAGATGGCTGCCACAAACCATGAAGACAATTCTATCGTCCGAGACCATGGACATCCCCGATGGGGTGAAAATCAAGATCAGTGCTAGAATCAGAGAAGTGGAAGGCCGAAGAGGCAAGCTGAGCAGGAACTTTAAGCATTTGAATCTTGATAACTCCTCCATCACATTTATCTCACAAATATTGTCATAAATTCTTAATAATATCTTAGATTTCATCTATTTAATTTTCACCAATAACTCAAACAACATAAATAAAATCACAAAAAGATAAAAAAAATTAAATTATTTTTGTTATCTAAATTTTCTTATGAAAAAGTTCCATGAATGAGTTGTGAGTAATGTTTTTGCTTATATTTGAAAAAAAAACAATTGATGTGTTAAAATTCTAAACAGATAACGCAGAAGACATGGTAAAAAAAAATTAAACTAAAAAAAATATATTTGAATATCAACTAATAAGCTAAAGGGTGTTGGGAATTTACTGTTCACCAACGTCCAATACATCGTTGATTATAATAATAATTCACAGTGTGTTTCTTTTCTTTCACTTTTTTTCTGTATTTTTTTTTTATCTTTGTCAATTTTACTTTTTTAATATTAAGCTGATTAAAAATTTTGTTTTGTAATTTTTCCCCTTTAAAATACTGTGGATTGCTACGATGTTTTCGCACATGGTTTTTCTATTTTATTTTTTTATTTTTCAAAATTATATTTGTTGATTTTATTTTTTTAATATTAAGCAAATTGAGAATTTAATTTTTTTCCTTAAAACATTGTTGATTGCTACAGTGTTTATCCATATGATTTTTTTTTTATGATTTTCTTCAAAATTATCTTTTTTATTTTATTTTTTAATATTAAGCTGATTAATAATTACAATTACAATATTTGAGGGAAGCACTACAATTTTCCTCATAAATTACTGTGAATTACTACAATGTTTTTTTCCATGTGTTTTTTTTCTAAAATTATCTTAGTCAATTTTATTTTTTTAATATTAAGCTGGTTAAGAATTGCAATTACAAGTAAATATAAATAAGGCTAAATCAAGTGGGGAATACACTGTAACTTTCTTCACAAACACTATGGATTGATACAGTTTTTCTTCACATGGTTTTTTTCCAGTTTCTTTTGTGTTTTTTTTTGTAGTATTTTTTTTTTCAAAATTATTTTTGTCGATATTATTTTTTTAATATTGAACCGGCTAGAATTTAACTTTGTATCAAAGCTTAATCATGTGGGGAAAGCACTATAGCTATCCTCACAAAACACTGTGGATTGCTACAGTGTCTCTCCACATAGTTTTTTTTTCTTATGATTTTTTTTAAAATTATCTTTGTCAATTTTTTTTTAATATTGAAGTGGTTGAGAATTATAATTATAAGTCATTGCAAATAAGGCTAAATCATGTGGGGAAATATTGTAGTTTTCATCACAAAACACTATGAATTGCAACAGTATTTCCAGTATGGTTTTTTTGTCCCTATTTTTTTTATTTTATTTCTTTAAAAATTATCTTGCGAAAAAGGTTGTTGAGTGCTTTGATTTTCTTTAAAACATTGTGATTGCCAATGTTCTCCATAGTTTGTTTATGTTTTTCAAAATTATCTTTGTCGATTTATTTTTTGAATATTGAGTTGATTAAAAAATATAATTACAATAAAACTTAATAATATGGGGAAAGCGTTGTTATTTTCTTTACAAAACACTGTAGATTGCTACAATATTTCTATAAATAGTTTTTTTTATGATTCTTTCTAAAATTATATTTGTCGATTGTATTGGGGAAAACACTGCAGTTTTCCTCACAAAACATTGTTAATCGCTACAACGTTTTTTCTCATTGGTTTTTTTCTTTCCAAAATTATCTTTGTCGAATTTCTTTTAATAACAAGTTGGTAGAGAATTTAGCTTTGTAATTTTTTTTGCTTTTTATTAACATAAAAGCTAAATCATGTGGCAAAAACACTATATATTTCCTCACAAAACACTGTATATTGCTATAAATCATTTTGTTCAGTCTCTAAATTTTTGATCATTAACATAATTTTTTTTTCCGTTATGAAATATTAGCTCCATCATATCTTTTGTTTTTATTATTTATCCAGCGTAGATTAATAATTATAATACTATCAAGTATATTTATTTTATAAACCCGTAATAACGCGCTGACATGCCATCTCGTCAATAATTAAAGCCAGTAAATGTGGGCCGGTCTTGGATGGGCTTGGGTTGGATCTAAACGATCACGGGGCTGGTTATCCCCACCCAGCCTTAATAATTGTAGGGTTTGTTAACAAAATATGTCTTAGGGTTTTGGGGCACCTCTGAAACAGAGAGAGCAGACTAGAGAGACGGCTGCCACAAACCATGAAGACAATTCTGTCGTCCGAGACCATGGACATCCCCGATGGGGTGAAAATAAAGATCGATGCTAGAATCATAGAAGTGGAAGGCCCAAGAGGCAAGCTGAGCAGGAACTTCAAGCATCTGAATCTTGATTTTCAGCTGATCAAAGACGAGGAAGGGAAGAGAAAGCTCAAGATCGATGCGTGGTTTGCAACAAGAAAGACCAGTGCTGCTATCAGGACCGCCCTGAGCCACGTGGAGAACTTGATTACTGGGGTTACCAAGGGGTACAGATACAAGATGAGGTTTGTGTATGCTCACTTTCCCATCAACGCTTCCATCACCAACAGCAACACTGCTATCGAGATCCGGAACTTTCTCGGCGAGAAGAAGGTAGGAATTTATTCCCAAGTTTTTTTTTTTTCTGTGTCGTCTGGTATTCCCGGTGTGATGCTATAAGAAATGAGGTCAAGGGTTTTTCATTTTTTTTGTTGGACTTTGTTGCTAGAAATCTTAGAGTTGCGAGAAAGTTAATATGTGAATAAGTTTTAGATTTGGGTTCCTGCAGCATGAAATAAGTATCTGTAATTGGTGAATTAGTAGAATATTAATGGAAATACAGCGAGGCTTAGTAAAACCCTGGTAATGTTAATAATCTAGATGCTGTGACTAGTGGAAAATGAAACTTAGTTTTAGGATCTTTTTATATGAGAGAATTGAAGTGAGTTTTTAGAATTGATAATGAAGGATGCCAGTTTTCACCCGTGGTTCTTGCTAGCTAAGTGTTTGGAATTAAATGTGGTGATCTGCTGGTGATTTCATTTTACACGGGGGAATTAAATGTGCTATTTCAAATCTCATTTGAGTCTTATAATACAGTAAGCTCGGATTCCAGGGCCCAAAGGATTGGGTTGAAATGAAGATTGTTTTGATTATGGAATCCGGGATTAAGTTTCTATTTCATGGATACGAGTTATTGAAGGCTGGTATTATGGAATAATTGGCTGTTACTGATAGCTGTACTCTAATTATTTGAAATGAAGATTGGTTTGACTATGGCTTCTGGGATCAAGTTCCTGTTTCATGGATATGTGTTATTGTTGAATTGCGGTCTTTGAAATACCGTGACAAAATGCAGACTTTGTGTTGTAGATTGGCGTGTAATTGGCTTCGGACATGTTCTGATGCTGTTGTAGTTGTTTTCTACAGGTTAGGAAGGTTGATATGCTCGAAGGGGTTAGTATTCTCCGATCTGAAAAGGTGAAGGATGAGCTCGTCCTAGATGGCAATGATATTGAGCTTGTTTCACGGTCGGCAGCTTTGATCAACCAGGTTGCTTTTTCTCTCTTTTTGTTTGCGAGTGTGTGCTAGCATTTCTGTGCATCCTAGAATATGTACTCATGAGCATTAAGCACATTGTAGTATTCTTTCTTGCGCAATATAGAGTTGTTGAGAAAGATGCATCCTAAGTCACTGGAATTGCGTTCATGCTCTTACGTGCTCTTTTTTGTACAGAAATGTCATGTCAAGAACAAGGATATCCGAAAATTTCTTGATGGTATCTACGTGAGTGAGAAGGGCACTGTGGTTGAGGAAGAATGAGGGAGCGATTCCAGTTGCATCAACACGGTGGGAGTTCCATTCAAGCTTCATTTTTGAAACTTTTGGGGTTTAAAATTTTTTCTAGGTATAACATGAGTTGGTTATTTGCTAGAGTTTCTGTTCTTAGAAGTTTTGTTATGTTATGGGATTGCTTTTGTATTTTCTTGCTATGCCCTTGGCGTACAAATATGTCTTACAGTCGCCATACATTCGACAGCAAGACTAACATTAGCAGTACCAGCATTTTCCGAAAAAGAATTGCAGCATTTTCGCATGCGAATCAAGTGCAACTCTCCATGAATTAGAATTTAATTGCAGCGAAACGCGTTGCCTTTGGCTTGCATCATAACCTAATTTAAAACTTTCAAATTCAATTAAAAAAACTCACCAGCGCTAACACTTTTAATTATTTTTACCAAATGTGAAATGTGAGGGTTCACTGAGATCTAAAATGCATAATTCTTTTCATTGAGAATAATTATTTTATTTTTTTACTTTTTATATAAAATTTTGAAATTAATCATTGTTTTATTTTTTATATGTTTTAGTCAAATTTAACATGAAATGATTTTTTTTTTGTGATTTACATTTCATATAACGCCAAGTTTCTATATAATAAATTACTGTTTTAGTAAATGAAACTATTTTTTAATAATAAAAAATATTATTAATACTACAAATGTTTATTATAATCGTGTTGGATTTTTCAAAAAAAAAAAACCATGCTATTTATAAAAAAAACACTTGCTTTTATCAAAACAAGAAAATAAATAATTTGACAATAAAATTAAATTCTGACTATGAAATATATTTTAGATCATTTTAATTATTGAAAATATTTTCTTTGATTATAGTATAGTTAAATAAAAATAGGTTTTGATAGCAGTGCACGAGTTTATCCTATAATAAATTATTTTATGTAAATATAATTTAAATAATGTGACATATCCGATTTGTATGTGCTCACGAGGAGCCAAGATAAGCCATAATTCTCCAAAAATATAATTTTAGTGTTAAATCTTAGTTAATTTTCCAAAAATATAATACATCACTAAATTTTTAACATTTTGAATATTACTTTATAATTTTTTTTTTTTGAAAAAGAGAGATAGGACGATTGTTTTTCAAAACTTATTATCGTTATCTGTGATTATATCAACGAAACTTAATCTTTTTTTTTGTGCCTTTTTTATTTTTCTTGAATAAATATAAATACTCCTCATGATTTTATTTTTTAAAATATTTAAAAATCCATAATATTCTAAAGAATTTATTATGCACTAACATGATAACTCATCCAAAACCTTTATAGCTGAGACATTTATCTCACAAATATTGTCATTAATTTTTAATATTTCAGGTTTTATCTATTTAATGTTCCCTAACATGACGAAAGGATATATAGATCAAATTCAATTAAAAATTTCATGAATAAGTTGTGATTAATGTTTTTGTTTATAAGAGTGTTTGAAAGTATTATTGTGATTGTTTTTCAAGTATTTTTTACTTAGAAAAATATTAAAATAACATATTTTTATTTTTTTAAAAATTATTTTTAACATTAACGCATCAAAATAATATAAAAATACTAAAAAAATATAAATTTAAAATAAAAAATACAAAAAAAAATTAATTTTTTTAAAATAATTTTAAAACACAACAATAAACAAGCCATGTGTTTTACCATCATAAATAAAATCGATATGTTAAAAATCTAAATAGAAAACACAGACGACATGAACAAATAAATTCAACTTAAAAAAAAATTGGAAAATATAAAACTAAATAATCCATCAATTGGTTCAAATTAAACAAAAACCAAACAGGTCCTGGTCATCTCCGCTCAGCCTTAATAATTCTAGGGTTTATAAAGAAAAAATGTCTAGGGTTTTGGGGCACCTCTGAAACAGAGAGAGCAGACTAGAGAGACGGCTGCCACAAACCATGAAGACAATTCTGTCGTCCGAGACCATGGACATCCCCGATGGGGTGAAAATCAAGATCAGTGCTAGAATCATAGAAGTGGAAGGCCCAAGAGGCAAGCTGAGCAGGAACTTCAAGCATCTGAATCTAGATTTTCAGCTGATCAAAGACGAGGAAGGGAAGAGAAAGCTCAAGATCGATGCGTGGTTTGCAACAAGAAAGACCAGTGCTGCTATCAGGACCGCCCTGAGCCACGTGGAGAACTTGATTACTGGGGTTACCAAGGGGTACAGATACAAGATGAGGTTTGTGTATGCTCACTTTCCCATCAACGCTTCCATCACCAACAGCAACACTGCTATCGAGATCCGGAACTTTCTCGGCGAGAAGAAGGTAAGAATTTATTCCCAAGTTTTATTTTTTCTGTGTCGTCTAGTATTCCCGGTGTGATGCTATAAGAAATGAGGTCAAGGGTTTTTCATTTTTTTTGTTGGACTTTGTTGCTAGAAATCTTAGAGTTGCGAGAAAGTTAACATGTGAATAAGTTTTAGATTTGGGTTCCTGCAGCATGAAATAAGTATCTGTAATTGGTGAATTAGTAGAATATTAATGGAAATACAGCGAGGCTTAGTAAAACCCTGGTAATGTTAATAATCTAGATGCTGTGATTAGTGGAAAATGAAACTTAGTTTTAGGATCTTTTTATATGAGAGAATTGAAGTGAGTTTTTAGAATTGATAATGAAGGATGCCAGTTTTCACCCGTGGCTCTTGCTAGCTAAGTGTTTGGAATTAAATGTGGTGATGTGCTGATGATTTCATTTACGGTGGACTATTGTTAAGCAGTTTTGTTGGAATTAAGTGCTAAGTGCGGCTCCTGTGTGCTATTTCAAATCTCATTTGAGTCTTATAATACAGTAAGCTCGGTTTCCAGGGCTCCAGAGGATTCTTGGGTGCTGAAATGGGTTTGGTTTTTTTTTTTTTTTCTGATAGCTGTATCAAAGAGATGAAGATTGTTTTGATTATGGAATCCGGGATTAAGTTTCTGTTTCATGGATACGAGTTATTGTAGACTGGTAGTATGGAATAATTGGCTGTTACTGATAGCTGTACTCTAATTATTTGAAATGAAGATTGTTTTGACTATGGCTTCTGCGATCAAGTTCCTGTTTCATGGATATGTGTTATTGTTGAATTGCAGTGTTTGCAATACCGTGACAAAATGCAGACTTTGTGGTGTAGATTGGCTAGTAATTGGCTTCCGACGTGTTCTGATGTTGTTTACAGGTTAGGAAGGTTGATATGCTTGAAGGGGTTAGTATTCTCCGATCTGAAAAGGTGAAGGATGAGCTCGTCCTTGATGGCAATGATATTGAGCTTGTTTCACGGTCGGCAGCTTTGATCAACCAGGTCGCATTTTATCTCTTTTTGTTTGCGAGTGTGTGCTAGCATTTCTGTACATCCTAGAATATGTACTCATGAGCATTAAGCACACTGTAGTATTCTTTCTTGTGCACTATAGAGTTGTTGAGAAAGATGCATCCTAAGTCACTGGAATTGCTTTCATGCTCTTACCTCCTCTCTTTTGTACAGAAATGTCATGTCAAGAACAAGGATATCCGAAAATTTCTTGATGGTATCTACGTAAGTGAGAAGGGCACTGTGGTTGAGGAAGAATGAGGGGAGCGATTCCAGTTGCATCAACATGGTGGGATTTCCGTTCAAGCTTCTTTTTAAATCTTTTGGGTTTTCAAAAATTTTTCAAGTATAACATCTGTTGGATACTTGCTAGAGTTTCTGTTTTTAGAAGTTTTGTTATGTTATGGGATTGCTTTTGTATTTTCTTGCTTTGCCCTTGTAGTACAAATATGTCTTACAGTCACTATACATTCGACAGCAAGACTAGCATTAGCAATACCATCTTTTCCGAAAAACAATTGCAGCATTTTGGCATGCGAATCAAGTGCAACTCTCCATGAATTAGAATTTAATTGCAGCGAAACTCGTTGCGTACATCATAAGCCGAATTTGCAGGATTCAAATTCAGTGAAAAAAAAAAACTCACTAACACTAACAAAAATGAAAAATTTAAATTATTTTCACCAATTGTGAAATGCGAGGGTTCACTGAAGTGAAATCTCATGGTGAATTTGCCGTCAATTCCAGTAAAAATATCAAATCAGAGGTCATCTGATGACTGATAAAACAAAATGATTAGTTAGTTAATGTGTGTAATTGAGGAGCAAACCAGTTGATTAGTGAGGATTGAGATTGATAAGCTACTTCGTGAGAAGGGAGATCGGAGTCGGAGGCGGTAGAGAGAGGAGTGGGAGAGTAGAAGAGTAAATGATGAAGGAGTTCATGAAGTGATTTTGATTTTGGACTTCGAGATGTTAGGGTTTCGTCTCTTAGAGTGAGAAATGTTGTTCTTTAGGTTCGGATCACGGCAGTTGCTGTTACAACAGCAACGATGGTGTCGCCATAAAGCAGCAATGAATTAGTGGGCGGGGGGAGAGGAGTTGGGATTGTTTACAGTTACGGCAGCGATGATGGTTTCGCCGTAAAGCAAAAATGATGTAGTGGGCGGGGGGAGAGGAGTTGGGAGTGTTTATAGCATTTCTTGTGATATTTAGAGGGTGTTCGAGAGAGTAATGGATTGTGTGGCTTCTTCCAAACTCTCTTTTATTAATGTTTGGTTAAAAATCGAACTGTGGTTTTGCACGTGGATCCCATGATAAATCCGAGGTCTAGCCTCAGTTAATGAGAAGCACCTCAAAGATGTTTTTCACATGAAAAAGTTGGTCATGAGGCAAATCAAACTTATTATCGTTGAAAATATTAGACAAAACTGGCCTCCCTATCGAAGCACATTGGAACACCACAACCTATCTCTCCACTATTTTTTGCTGTATCGTCTCCTCCAACCTTGCATAAACCACCACTTTCCCTGCAGATTTGATGCAGATCTGAATTAATTTCGGTGAATAAGGATGCCAACTTGCCTTTCAGTTTCCTATGCTTTCAGTAAAAAGTTGTGGTTGGTGTCATTTTTTTGTTGTGCTTTCACTAAAGATGTGACGGCAAGTTCTAGCTCCTACCAAGATTTTTGGTGTTGAGAACAACCAATAAGTTAGAAAGAACAATTCAATCATGCACATTCATTACTATGCAATGTGATTGAATCTGTTGTTGGAGTTTGAAAACAAAGATGAGAAATTTTACAGATTAATTGAACATGTCAGATGAATTTTATATATAATAAAATTACAGATACTTTAATGAAATAATAAAAAATATTCTTCATAAAATATTATTTACTTTATAATATAATAGTAGTTAAAAATTATATATGTATGGTCATTTTATCACTGAACCCCAATTTGATTTATTTTTGTTTAATTTAAATTTTAATTATAGTTTTAACTAAACATATATTTTATCAAACAAATCTCAACTAAAAGTATTTTTTATAAAATAATTGTTTTCAAACCCAACCATAAAAGTTACCATAATATGAAACATACTCTTGATTTAAATAAGTACTAGTGTTTTAGAACTTCTGAAATGAAGTGGCACTTATACAACAAATATAATTATGAATTTGAAAATTATTTAGAAATTATATTTAAAATTGAAAAATAAAATATAAAACAAATATTGATTTTGAGATTAAAAGATAACCTCACTTTAGCCTCCAATCCATTATTCAATTGTCAATTGAATATCGAAACTTGTGATTTATTAATTTTGCTAAAATAATAAGAGATATTTAGTTTTTTTTTTTTTAATATGATAAATTGGTCATTACTTCAAGTGCACATGTATTTTCACAGCTACTCTTATACTTAGTCTTTGTGTTTAATAGCCTGTTTAATATTATAGTAGTGATTTTTAATATATATATCAAAATAATATTTTATTTTTAATTTTTAAAATTAACTTTTTATATCATTACACTAAAACACTTTAGAAAAACAATAAAAAATTTGAAAAAAATTATTTTTTACAAAAATACTTTCCAAACACAAAAATAAACAGGCCTTAAATATTAAATTTGATATTTTCTACAAAAAAAAACTCTCAAATTCAATTAAAAGCTTTCCAATAATTAAGTCAATATACATTAAAATAAAAGCAAATTAAATGAAAAAAATAGAAAAAACCCGACGAGAAGCATCAGCTACCTTACAAAAGAAAAGGGAAGTTAGGGTGAGATTCCACGGAACCTTGAAGTTAATAACTGAATAATTTTTTAACGATCTTGAAATGACTCAAACTAATGATTATTGAGAAACAATCTTAAAGTCCAACCAACTAAGCTATCATAATTAACGAGAGGTTTTATTATTGTTGTTTTACCTATTTTTCTAGGTAAGAAAATAACAAAGACTTCACATGCAACTAGAAAATATGATCTAGTCATGTTGATAGGTGGAAGGATATTCTTTCTACAAGAGCCTAGTTTGGAGGACCATGAAGATAACAAACTGTGATTATTTATAAATTTTGGTAATGTTTATAATTATAGCAATAATTATTTTTAAAAATAATTTTTGTTTTTTAAAATATATTATAATAATATTATAATATTTTTATTTTTAACATTATTGTCATCAAAACAATTCAAAATTATATAAAAATTTAATTTAAAAAAAATCATATGATAGGCTAGCCGGCTGAGATGCCTAAATAAGCCGGTGAATCTCTCCCTCCCCATCTCTTTTTTCTCCCCACCATCGACATTCCACACATGACAAGGAAGATGAGGATTGTATTTACTTTGTTTTGTGATTTATGCATAAATCCAAGAAACCAAAATAAATTGCAATCTACATAAAATACAATTTTGATAATTCTTTTTATTGAAAATAAACTGATTTATGCATATAGACCTAAAATTCATAATTCCTTTTTAGTGTCAAATCATAGTTAAATTTCCTCCACTTCACATGTAATTTTCTGCATTAAAATTGTTCTTCAGTGTCATGTTAGGGAATATACTTTTCAAAAACTACTATCGTTATTTGTAATTGTTTTTAATGAAACTTATTTTTTTTTCTGTGTACCCTTTTTATTTGTCTTGAATAAATATAAATACTTCTCATAATTTTTATTTTTTTAAATGTTTTAAAATCCATAATATTCTAAAAAATGTTTTATGCACTAACACAATAACTCATCCAAAACCTCTGTAGCCAAGATATTTATCTCATAAATATTGTCATAAATTCTCAATAATATCTCACTTTCATCTATTTAATCTTCACCAATATCTCAAAAGGATAACAAAACCAAATTAGTGCAAAAGTTTCATGAATGAGTTGTGATTAATGTTTTTGCTTATGTGTTGCACCATCATCACATGAGCATGGAAAAAGCAATAGATATGTATAAAAATTAAATTTTAAGAAATGAATTTGAAAATAAATATTTAAAACAAAATATATATAGCAATCAAAAGTTTGAGCATCAAATTTAATATAATTAACAAATAATATGATGTTTTTAATTTTTTCACAACTTTTGAAAAGTGTTTTCCTTCCAAGATAAAAAGAAAACACTTTCCTGAAAATCAAGTTAAATTTTTCTTTGATGAGAAAATGTTTTTTATTGATCGAAAAATATTTTGACTAACCTTTCTAATAATAAATAAATACAAAAAATTTTTAAAAATAAATTTTTAGAAAGTAAACGCAAACATATCCTAAATAAAAAACACAGACGACATGAACAAATAAATTCAACTTAAAAAAAATGTTTGAATATAAAAAATGAAAGACCTTAAATATGGGTCGGGCCTGTATGGGCTTGGGTTGGATCTAAACCATCACGAAACAGGTCCTGGTCATCTCCGCTCAGCCTTAATAATTCTAGGGTTTATAAAGAAAATATGTCTAGGGTTTTGGGGCACCTCTGAAACAGAGAGAGCAGACTAGAGAGACGGCTGCCACAAACCATGAAGACAATTCTGTCGTCCGAGACCATGGACATCCCCGATGGGGTGAAAATCAAGATCAGTGCTAGAATCATAGAAGTGGAAGGCCCAAGAGGCAAGCTGAGCAGGAACTTCAAGCATCTGAATCTAGATTTTCAGCTGATAAAAGACGAGGAAGGGAAGAGAAAGCTCAAGATCGATGCGTGGTTTGCAACAAGAAAGACCAGTGCTGCTATCAGGACCGCCCTGAGCCACGTGGGGAACTTGATTACTGGGGTTACCAAGGGGTACAGATACAAGATGAGGTTTGTGTATGCTCACTTTCCCATCAACGCTTCCATCACCAACAGCAACACTGCTATCGAGATCCGGAACTTTCTCGGCGAGAAGAAGGTAAGAATTTATTCCCAAGTTTTGTTTTTTTCTGTGTCGTCTGGTATTCCCGGTGTGATGCTATAAGAAATGAGGTCAAGGGTTTTTCATTTTTTTTGTTGGACTTTGTTGCTAGAAATATTAGAGTTGCGAGAAAGTTAATATGTGAATAAGTTTTAGTTTTGGGTTCCGGCAGCATGAAATAAATATTTGCAATTGGTGAATTGGTAGAATATTAATGGAAATACAGCGAGGCTAAGTAAAACCCTGGTCATGTTAATAATCTAGATGCTGTGATTAGTGGAAAATGAAACTTAGTTTTAGGATCTTTTTATATGAGAGAATTGACGTGAGTTTTTAGAATTGATAATGCAGGATGCCAGTTTTTACTAGTTTGTCTTACTAGCCAAGTGTTTGGAATTAAATGCTGTGATTTGCAGATGATTTCATTTGACACGGTGGAATATTGTCAATGCAAGTTTTGTTGGATATCTATGTTGTCCAGTCTCGGGGTCTGTTGTGCTAAGTGCACGGACTCTAGTGTGCTATTTCAAATCTCATTCGAGTCTTATAATACAGTAAGCTCGGTTTCCAGGGCTCAAAGGATTGGGTTTTTTATATTTTTCTTTGGATGCTGCAACATGCAAGTATGGAATAATTGGTTGTTACTGATAGCTGTATTCTATTTAATTGAAATGAAGATTGTTTTGATTATGGGATCTGGGATTATGTTTCTGTTTCATGGATACGAGTTATTGTAGATTGGTAGTATGGAATAATTGGCTGTTACTGATAGCTGTAGTCTAATTATTTTAAATGAAGATTGTTTTGATTATGGCTTCTGGGATTAAGTTTCTGTTTCATGGATAGGAGTTATTGTAGAATTGCAGTGTTTGCAATACCGTGACAAAATGCAGACTTTGTGGTGTAGATTGGCGTGTAATTGGCTTTGGACATGTTCTGATGTTGTTTTCTACAGGTTAGGAAGGTTGATATGCTTGAAGGGGTTAGTATTCTCCGATCTGAAAAGGTGAAGGATGAGCTCGTCCTAGATGGCAATGATATTGAGCTTGTTTCACGATCGGCAGCTTTGATCAACCAGGTCGCTTTTTATCTCTTTTTGTTTGCGAGTGTGTGCTAGCATTTCTGTACATACTAGAATATGTACTCATGAGCATTAAGCACACTGTAGTATTCTTTCTTGCGCAATATCGAGTTGTTGAGAAAGATGCATCCTAAGTCACTGGAATTGCTTTCATGCTCTTACCTCCTCTCTTTTGTACAGAAATGTCATGTCAAGAACAAGGATATCCGAAAATTTCTTGATGGTATCTACGTAAGTGAGAAGGGCACTGTGGTTGAGGAAGAATGAGGGGAGCGATTCCAGTTGCACCAACATGGTGGGAGTTCCGTTCTAGCTTCTTTTTTAAATCTTTTGGGTTTTCAAAAAAATTTCGAAGTATAACATCTGTTGGTTATTTGCTAGAGTTTGTGTTCTTAGAAGTTTTGTTATGTTATGGGATTGCTTTTGTTTTTTCTTGCTATGCCCTTGAAGTACAAATATGTCTTACATGATGAAGGCAAGAAGGTAGACATGAGTGGATGTTTTATATTTTATTTATCTGAAGAATCTTATCGAACAACATATTATAGAACTCGTTTTTCTTTAATGTGATGAAAGCTCAGGCAGATGCGGTTATAATTGTTGAGAAAATAGGTCAATACTTTATGTAGCAGTGTCCTTGCTTATTTTTGCCTTCACGTTTACTATCTATAACCCATCTAAAATCTGTCTTGCATTGCATCTTCCTTCACCGGTTTGCAAAATTAATGAATAGTGGTGAAATAAGAAATAAAATTGAATGTTTTCCATGTTAAGGGAACTAGAATTGAACATGAGATCATGCCTATCATCCAGCTCTACTTGCTCCTCGAAATTTGCCAGTAAGAGGGAGATCATTTTCCGTGGACTGAAGATCCTAGCAATTGTCATTGCTGTTGAAACACCTTGAATTGCATGATTCAGTCAGAGCTCCAACCACAATCAATGCCAATCAAACAATACGAAGAGGTGCATGCACCTAGAAGGCTAGAGGTTACCATGGCTTAATTCTACAGGAAGAGGAGTGCGTTACGTCACGATCCCTCCTCTGCAAGATCTCCTCGCCGTCAAGGCTCTTTTTTTTTTTCTTTCAAAAAGGTTCAAATGTATTTCTGTGTGCGGTGGGTAAGCCAGTAGCCACTACAGCCCATTGATACCTTATTGCCGTAAATCAGAAGGCAGACATGGTTAGCTCTGGCCGTGTGCCGTCTGGTACATGACAGGTCCCATTGGCATATCATGCCATCCAACAGTGGCAGACAAGCTGCATTCACGTGGCGAGTCAGAAAGCTCTTAAGGGTTCAATGATTAACAACATTTGTTTTCAGACATTGAAAAAACGGAATGCCACGCTGAATCACACCAAAACCAGCAGCTCCTTCTCTCAAATCAATGTCTTTTCAAGTGAAATGATCATAGTGTACTTAACAAGAACATCTAAAATGATTTCATAGCTAGCAAATCTAATTACTATTCGAACCAACTTTCAAAGAATTAATTGCCGCTACCAGACTCTAGATAGATCAGGAATATAAGAAGTGACCTCGAATACATAAATGATGCAAAGGATAACACATGAACTGTCAGCATGGGCATGCCATGGTCCCAAAACACCAAGGGCTTATGGCCCTACCCTTCAGAAAATTTGTCTCTAGCACTCAGTTGAACTGCAATGAGATTACACCATTCCACTGGGTACTGTTCTGTTGCCTTCTGAGCAAGGCAATTCAATTTCTGTTTCCTTTCCCTAATAAATTCCTTGCTGGGGGTGTTCGTGTATTTGTGCCACACCTTCTTCTTCCCTTGTATTGATTAGAAAGTTCTAGCGACTTGGATTGGTAGCCTCCTGAACTCAAGTGGACTCTATTAGGCCTAATCAACTTAGTGGGCACAAAAGCCATTCGTCTATTAACTATTGTGGGGCCTAAATTTCTAACTCTCTTCATTCCAGTCCCTCCACAGTATACCACAGATTCATAAGACTCCCCCTTCATTAAATACCTAGCAAAGATAGATGTAGATGGAGAAAGAGGTGTCTACATCTCTCTGAAATCCCTGAGCACCTCCCTTACTTACCTTCTCCTACTACATCCAATAAAGCAGTCAGCTTTTCTGTATTTTTCACAAGCTGTAATGCTTTCACTGCAACAGCTAGCCCTCATCAACTTATCCACTCCTTTTCACTCTTCAAAAAGACAAGTAACGTAAGCACCCTCTGGGTCCATGCACTCAACATGTTCATCTCATCATCATATTCCTGGGATGAACACTCGAATCGTCATTTGTTGTCTTGGCTAGCAAGACGGTAAAAGCTTAGTGGATGAAAGATTTGATTCTGCTTAATTTAATCATTTTTATTTGATTATTGTCTTGAAATAGAAAAAATAAAAATAGAAACAACACGTCTTAGGATATAAGAGATGAAGACAGTAAATCTGTTTCAGATATAAGAGATGAAGACAGTAAATCTCTTCAATGAAACATGTTTTATGTTTGTTCAGTATTGTAGGGAATTCCGATCGGTGATGTATTGATGTTTGCTCATAGGAGGTAAAGCACACTGACACAATATTTAACGTGGTTCGGCAAACTGCCTACATCCACGGGAAAAGCCATTGCATTATATAGGGAGAGAACAAGATTTACAACAATAGAGGAGGAGGAATCATCCCCTCTTTGGCAACTCTCAACCTCACTCTATTTCTCTCTTTTCAGTGCTGCAATGGCAGCTACTGCTGGCTGCCTTGGCAGCCCACTCTCTCCTACATTTCTCACATCTTTGGCTCTACACACTCTCTCAACTCTCTCATTTTGCTCTCTCATAATGCCTCTATTTATAGGCATTTCATGGCAGCTGTTCTTGCTTTGTTGTCAACATTGGTGGCTGCCAAACTCCAGCTCATTCAACAATGGTGGTCGCCAATAGTCAATGGTTGGTGCCAACCATTTGTCGCATGCAATGGCAACAACCCAACAATCACCCCCTTTGCCATTGATGTGGGCAATTGTCCTCTTGCTTTTTCAGCACATGCTTGCATTCTGCAGCTCTTCCAAGCTTACCATTCCGAGAGCGTCTTTGGCCAAGTTTCCAGGTACTTGCCAAACCTTTCAATCACCAGAGTCATCCAAGCACCCCTTTGCTCACTCCAAAGGATCACTTCAACCAGATGGTTTGTCATATCTCATCTGAAGAGTGTTTAACGCTTGTCTCTGGAACAACATCCCCCTTCAAGCATATCAACCATGCTTGGCCCGGAATGATTTATCAAGCCTTACACCAAGGCTTACAACACCCCCTCAAACGGATATTTCCAAGTGCGACAGTCATTGAGTATTTTAATGTGATCACGAGCTCACCACTCTTCCAAGAGTCTACTCATCCCGGAGTTGCGTCTGCCCTTTGTTCCTCCCTAGGAACCACGCCTTACTTCTCCGTGAGTCTCCCGCTCTTAGTCTCAAGAGTCCAGGTAGCTCTCCCTTTTAACCAGGGGACAGCCCATTAAAGGTTGATCCATCTCTGTCTTCATACTCTGAGTATTACAATGCCATTACCGAGCTCACCACCTTGACAAGAGTTAACTTATTCCTGGAACCTGCGCATGCCCTCTGCTCCTTCATAGCAGTCGCGACTTAATGTTCCACAAGTCATCCACTTATTGTCCAAGGCAAATGTCTTCTAGCTCATTGATCTTTAGCATGGGGGCAATATCCATGAAAGTCAATCCTGCATTTGTCTCCATACTCATCATAGCCTCTTTATTGGCTATACACTTGTCTACTTATATCCAGCCATCACATCGGTCTTTAGGGCGTTCTGAAATTGGGCTCCTATCATGGCCCTCACACCTTCTCCTGAGGTGTCTTCGCTCGTCATCATGCGGCGGTCTGTACTTGGGCTCGTTTTATGGCCCCCACACCTTCTATTTGAGGTGTCTCCGCTCATCGTCATGTGGCGGTCTGTATTTGGGCTCGTTTCATGGCCCACACACCTTCTGCCTGAGGTGTCTCCGTCCGTCATGAAGCGGTCACATCCTCCTTCATCGGGGATGTCTCCAGTGACTCCAAGATTCTCTACCACCATGTGGACTTGGGAGAGATCACTGCCACTGATCACATAGAAAGAGAGAGTTGCGTTATACTCCTCGCAATCCTCCACCTCGATTTCTATGTTTGGAGCTTCTACACCTTTCTGCTTGATAGCTCCACCCACACCAACTCTCTTTGGTGTCTTCGCCTTTCATCGGCGGTCGCACCCCCTTAATTAGGTGCTTACGCACGGCTCATCTTTCCATCATTGCATGCATTGGAAAGGTCCTCGCTTGTTGCCTTTATCAAGAGCACAAGAGACTTCCTGTTGTACAACTTTTTCACACAGTCTCTGCTCTGAGCTTCATCTAGGAACTCTTCTTCTCCTTGCACCTATCGTCTCATTACAGTACCTCGTTGGATCCTTCGGGTACTCCTGCACAATCTCCGTGTGCTCTCGTGCAATTTTGGTTCTCCAGATTTCTCCCTATTCTTTGCTTTTATGTTTGACAGCAGCTCATCCTGTCACAACATTTATCCAAGTCAAAATAGGGTGCCAATCTTTATCCCTTGTTGTATTTCTCTTCCATTATCAGGGTCTTCATTAATTATCCCTTTGAGAAATTACAGTCACCGAATCTAACTTCTTTGGAGAAATCACCACTCCATCAGATCCTTGAACATATAGAACCCAACCGTTCCTTTGTGCCGTCATCTTGCTAGTCTTCAACAGTTTCATTACAAACTGTTACATATACAAAAATAGTACTGTGTGGATGATCCTTCAACTAAGTAAGTTCCCAGGAAAGATTTGGAGGGGTCACACTGGTCCCGCTTAAAACCCAATCTCCTAGACAGAACTTCTTAGAACGTATCTATCCACCGTCGCTTTTTCGTATATACAACCATTTGCTAGCTTTGTTGCGGCTTTCCTTTACAAGTGATCTGGGGTATCCCGGTTTTATACCTGATTTCTCAACATCTGGCGAGACTACCAGTTCTTAGATTCGTCAAGATTGGTCTTCATCAATTTCCACTCTCCACCTCAAATTGTCCACTTGATTGGGTGTCTAGAGTGTCCCAATTTTGCCTTCCCTCAAGGCAATTAAAATTATCTCCACTTAGCAGTTCAACACATGTAATTGGGTAAACATGTGTGACATGTTCTTCTTCATCTCCATCGACCACCATGATGACCTTTAGATGCCTCCTGATCGGGCAATTTCTTTTGTTAATTCACCACCACCATTTTTGTTCTCAATCTCAACGATCGGACCGTACCATTGCATCCGGAACGATCAAATTAGCTGAAAACAAGTCTGAAATCATCCAAATCGCATTTCAAACGGCTAAGATTTGATCAAAACAATTCTGGCCTAATTAACGGCTCAGATTCAATCTCAGATCCAGTTGCACATAGGATCAGCTACGCTGGATCCTATTCTTCGGCTAGCGGCTCGGCTCCAACTCGGCTCGGCTCCATTCGGCTTGGCTCAACTCAGCCCGGCTCATGGCTGATGACGTGGCAGGTGGTCCCACTATGCTGACATGGCATGCTACTGTACATGCTGATGTCACAATTACATCAGGATGACGTCATCCCTGGCATGTCTACTGTACATGCTGACATCATCTTTATCCGGGTCAGTCACATGGGTCAAGAAGACGCGTGGGGCGCGTCTGCGCGCGTGGGCAGACGCCTTGCCGGAGAGTGATGGAGAGTGCGGCCATGTCCGACGTCCGATTTTGACGCCGTTTTCACCAGTGGCTTCGTCTCGTCCTCCTTTACACGGTGGTATGGTCAAAACACAATTTTGACAACTTTCATTTTTGAGCAAAAATCAAACACCACTTCAAACCATATGCTCTGATACCAATTGTAGGGAATTCCGATCGGTGATGTATTGATGTTTGCTCATAGGAGGTAAAGCACACTGACACAATATTTAACGTGGTTCGGCAAACTGCCTACATCCACGGGAGAAGCCATTGCATTATATAGGGAGAGAACAAGATTTACAACAATAGAGGAGGAGGAATCATCCCCTCTTTGGCAACTCTCAACCTCACTCTATTTCTCTCTTTTCAGGTCTTTGCAATGGCACTCTCTTTGGCTGTCTTGGCAGCCCACTCTCTCCTACATTTCTCACATCTTTGGCTCTACACACTCTCTCAACTCTCTCATTTTGCTCTCTCATAATGCCTCTATTTATAGGCATTTCATGGCAGCTGTTCTTGCTTTGTTGTCAACATTGGTGGCTGCCAAACTCCAGCTCATTCAACAATGGTGGCTGCCAATAGTCAATGGTTGGTGCCAACCATTTGCTGCACATGCAATGGCAACAACCCAACAATGAACACTGACAAGATGCATCATCATGTGTATAGAAATTAAGGGTTGCCGAGCCTATCACGTTTAGTGGCAAACATTAAATCAACTAATTTTGAAAAGTGTAGTTAACTAGTGAAGATGAACTGTTCGAGTTTTATAAATTTTAGATTATTAAAGATTTATATAATTATTAATTTTAAAACCAGTAAAATTAATCGAGATATACGTAACTTGACCCGAATATAATATAAATAATAATAAAAAAATTAAATTAAGTAATCAACTTGGTGAATGGGCAGATGATACGCATCTAATCATTGACAACCATCCAACCACACATCACTAATGCTCTTATTAATGCCATATCTATCTTGATCAGTTCAGCCGTAGCTCCATAATCGTTACATCATTGACCTTATCATAATTCATCCAAGAGGCAACCATGTGGAGCTCACATCAACCCTCCTTGCAAATGATGCTTTGCCTGTACATGATTTTAACCCTAAGTTTTTACTGTTTTGTGTCAAATCGATCTAAAAATATCTAATAAATATTTAAAAATGATTGATTATCAGGCGTCGATAAGATAGAAAACAGAGAGCCGAGCAATATTTTATTATTTTTATTGGTGAAGTGACGTTTTCTTTTGGGGGTGGGGTGGAGGGGCAGTAATTGATAAGGGTCTGCTTTAAAATTGGGTTCGAAAAAAATATTAGGTGTGCTGTAAAAGCTATGAAGAAAAAACACAAACCACAACGACCCCACATGGAACCGTTTCTTTTCTTCTTTTTTTTTATCGAACCGTTTCTTTTGTTAAATTGTGCATGGACAGTAGTTGTACGAAGGATGCTATGAAAAGAACATTTTTTTTATTTTAAAAATAATTTTTTTATTTAATGTTATGATGTAGAGTATTTTTTTAAAATAATTTTCATTTAAAAATAAATAAAAATAATTTATTTTTAGTATTTTTATATTTTTATTTTAAAAATAAAAAAAATCAATTTAATATTTTTTTATATTAATTAATTATTATATGTTTGAAATGCTAAAGTGAAACATAATGTGAAATAAATAACCTTTGAAACTGTTATAGAAATATTTTTATGTTTTTTTAATTGGTTTTTTGTTTATTGTGAAATGCTATTCAAACGCAATATTGTATTAACTGAGAAAGAATTAATAATCTTATTCTCCTAATATATACGAAAACTGATACGTACGAGAATACTAAAATGATACGAAAATACGCAATTATTTTAAAAAAGTAAAAACCTCGAGTGCTGGAATGCATTTCTTGATGCCTATAAAATCATCTCGGTCTTTACTTCCACGCAATCTCTCCTTTCCTCTTTCCTTGTGGAGCTGATAAATCCATCTCAGGGCTCAAGCATAACTGGCAAGAACTAAAAATCCCACGTTACGCAAGAAAATTTAAGTTCCAAAATGAGACCAGCACCACTAGAAGCAGAAGCAGCGAACATCAGTCATCTATCTCCACCACCACTCCATTCTAGAGCTCCATCATGTGATCCTCAAGTTCATAGCTGCAAATGGTGGCCTTACTCAAACTCAAATGATTTTGGAGCCAACACAGCTATGATCCTCATCATTCTCCTCTGTGCACTCATTTGTGCTTTGGTTCTCAACACAGCTATTCGATGGTTCTTGCGAAGCAATAACAGTAACTCATCAGACCCCCCTGGCGAACTTGAGGAGCAGAGGAAACCCAAAGATGAGGCAGACATGGCAACGCTAGTGCTGGCCACGACACAGGTGTATTCTGCTGGAATGAAGCTTGGTGGGGTGGAGGCAGATTGCGCTATTTGCTTGTCAGAATTCGTGGAGGGTGAGGGGATTCGGGTGTTAGGGAGATGTGACCATGGATTCCATGTCCCTTGTATAGAAAAATGGTTGTCTTCTCATTCTTCCTGTCCTACTTGCCGCCGTAGTTGTCTTGCTTCCTCCCCCACTTCACCAGAACCTGACAATTGTGGCGCAGGAAATGGCCACGACAGCAACTCTTCTCAATCAGCAGAACCTGAAAGAGCTGCAGACAATCTGAGCACTAATGGAAACATACCTGTGTAGCTGGTTCTTACAAAGGACATATTTTTGGTTTTGTTATCTTCTTCTGATCAGATTCTGTAATCTTCAGCTACATATTTCTGCATTCAATCTCCTTCCCTTTCACATTCCAATCCCACCCATTTGATTTAGAAACCTCTGAAACATTACAATCTCTCAGAAGAATTACAAGGGCCATAATCATGTAAGATAGCTCTTAAAGAAAATTCCAGTAAATGGGATTTCCTTTGTTTATGGTAAGGACAACAAACATGAATCTTATGTAGAACCAAAGCTAACACAGCTCAACTGATGTCCATATCCCTCTCTCCTTTAAAGGTCCCGAATTCGAACCCATGTCAATACAGAGTAGTTGAGATACTTATATCCAATAAAACTTGTATGATGTTAAGTTCTTCAAACATATGGTCCCTTTCAGTTTCAAAGAAGATGAATCGATTGCGCTACCATGTATTGAATGTCTTTTGGCTGCTTTTGGCTAATGCCAAGATTCTGGTCCCTTTTGTCGTCTGTTGCTGAATGGAAAAGAAGCTTAGCGTTCAGCTCACTACCAGCAAAGAATTATTCTTTCATCGCTTTGCGTGACCGTTAAATTCCCTAGTTCCTAGCAAGCAAAATTTTCAAGCCTTTCAATGAACTTCCTGTAAGAGGAATATGAGCCGCTTCTTTCCTTAATCATCAAATCTTTCAAAAGCATCAATGCAAATATGCAATCCTTTCCTTTCCTTGGGAATTGCTTGGCCGCAAAACTGACTAAAACCCCTCACCCTGCTTCAACTACATTTCTCTGTGAATTCTAGTGATGGCTGAGATGTATGTACTGGACGTATTTCCACAAGTTTACTTGCATAAAAAATGAGGGCTTGCGCACCTCCTTCGGCACAACTCAGTCTAAGAACATCTCTACAGATTTCATTACTCACATAGACACAAACAAGTTCCAAAGAAAACAGAGAGAAAACTGAAAGATTGTAGTGATCGAACACATGTTATAAGAGTGAGAGAGAGAACAAATCCAAAGAAGATCAAAATCAAGCCAAACAAGCCATATTACTCAGTTTTGACAGTACAAAACCATAATGATAAAGGAGGGATGGGAAAACAGGAAGATAAAACACAATTGCATCTCAATTCCTATGAACAATGGAGGGTCCTGATTCACGGTATGCTGCCTTCGTTAATCAACGTCTGCAAGCGACAGAACCCAAAAGAATCCAAATTACAATCTACAATAGATTGCCTGAATAAAACACTGAGCACCATATAAACAAAAACAGAAAGTAGCACGCATGCCAGATCAAATAAAAAATGAAAGAGCAAGTAGTAGAAGAAAAAAAATAATATACGTGGAAGCTTCAGAACAGTATAATATGATTAATAAGCATGTGTAATGACCGAGTCCTATAGTTTGGTTCTTTTCTTCTTACCATTGCCAATTATCCCAGATCCTCTCCTCACCAATGGAAGTCAAATGTTTGCTTTGTCCCTTTCCTCTATGCCATAGGCTCCCTTATGGTTGCATGAGCAGAATAATGGGATCTCTAGTGACTTCAAGTTTTGTAGGCTTACAGGCTAGGGATCACTTAAACACATAAAATATCAAATATAACAATAAAGAGGAGATATTAGGTATAAAACAGAATCATCATGGGAGAATATGATATATACCTCCTGGAAAATGCCGAGGGAAGCCAGCATAGATCCTCTAATCCAAGCACTGTACTTTCTTTTCACACTTCATGATCAAATCGTAAGTGATTTCGTGAATTCCAGGTGCTTTCATGCCAATGAGTGATGGTTGAAATGGGACTTCAGGGCAATGGAAAAGCTCTGTACCAATGGAGATAACCTGGCCATCAGGTAGCTCATGGCTCTTCTCAATTGATGAGCTACTCTTAGCAGTTTCAATTTCCTGCTCCTAATCAAAGGCCACATACGCAATCCTCTCCTTGATGTCACGAACAATTTCCTGTTCAGCAGCTGTGGTGAATGAGTGCCTAATCTCTGCAAGGATCATCGTCAAGGCATTTGTTAAATTCCTTCCAGCCAGATCAATCGTATGAATTGCATGAGGAACTGTACGTTCATAGATGGGAACTGTGTGACTAACTCCACCACCGGAATCCAACACAATACCTTGCAAGGATGGCAAATCTAGACAAATTTGAAGAGAACGAGATAGAAAATGGAGAAGGGTTCTCTGATATATACATTCCCTACTCACCTGTAGTACGTCCACTAGCATAAAGGGATAGCTCTGCTCCAATAGCAACGTGCCTGTCAGGAACATCGAACATTTCAAACATGATTTCTGTCATTTTTTCCTCGTTAGCCTTAGGGTTCAGGGGAGCTTTAGTCAGGAGCACAGGATGTGCTTCAGGAGCCACATGAAGCTCATTGTACGAAGTGTGATGCCAAATCTTTTGAACTCCATCCCATTTCATGTCTAATGTGATCATTTAGTCTTCAATTTCGAATCAGATGAATAGCAGATCCTTGAGAAAGGTGACTCTACTTTTAGTAGGATAAATTGGTTTGTTCTTGTGGTAATATCAAGACTACATAACTGATATTTTTTAACAGAATTTATATTTGAATTTTATTTGTAATTTGAATGTGAATCCTACTCTGATTCCTTTTTTTTAAGCATCTTATCTGTTCGTTTCTGTAATTGAAGCTGCGTTTTTTACCAACCACATATTCAATTCTGTTTAGTTAATTAAAAAACTAATTGATTTAGCATAGATTCATTGTTTGTGATAATGACAGTGGAATGATTAAGGTGCTGCATTGTGAAGGAAGCCCTTTCCAGTGCTCAAAAGTAACCCTTCATCTTGATCTTTCTCCTTCAACAGGCAGGTTTTGCTAGAGATGATGCGCCAAAGGCCCTTTTCCCCAGTTTTGTCGCATTGGACATGAAACGGGGAATTTCCTATGCCCAAAGAGGTAACACAAACCATGATCAGCTTATTGAGCACAAGATAGATCATGCCAGCAACATTACTCACTCATTTTCCTTGTTCCACCAGAGCAGATCACATACTCAAAGACATCATCATTCATCAGCAACAATCCATATCCACCAAAAATAACTCAAGAGAAAAGAAAACCTAATCATTGTCTATTATCATGCAAGTTTCAATACCAAGGAGAAACGATCAAGAACCAATATAGAGACATCTATGATTCAACTATAGTTTTGAAACCCGACCCGGTCAAGTAATTGGATCACGGGTCAGATGGGTTGACTCGGGTTGACCCGGGTCAACAAAAAAAAACCTATTAAAAAAACACATAAGTAATTACAATGCAACATTTACATAAGCCAAATTTAAATTATAAATCAACAACATAAATTTAATTCAAAATCCAAAACACAAACCAAAATATTTAAAACAAAATATCCAATCACATAAATTCTAAAATATTTAAAACAAAATATCCAACAACATAAATTCTAAATCAACAACACATTCATTTTTGTTGAATGAACACATTAAGTTTTTCTGTGTTCATAGGAGCAAAATTTAGATCAAATATCGATGGAATTGAGCCAATCTCGTCAACACCTAAATAAATCATCAGCATGCTCCTTTGAAACTTCCTCGTCACAATCATCTTCAATATCATTAAAATTTATGATATCTACATTTCAAACACAATTAATAAATAAATATTATGTGTTCAAACAAAACTTTATTTTAAATAATATTTATCACTAAATAATCAATAATTAATTACCATCATCTAAAGTATCTTGTATGGTCATAGTTGATAGAGCTTGGTAAAAAATCTCTGCTTTTTCAGTTGTCAAGATTGACGGGTCATCTTGAATATAGCAGGATATATCAAAAGTAAAGCATTTCAATTCTTGAATATAGCAAAGAAACATCATAAACAACTCAAAAGTATTAAACAATACATTTATCTTGTTTTATTTTTTAATGGTAAAATAATATTTTTAACTTAACCTGTATATACGCTCTTTGTATTTATATTAAATGATGTATTTTTTACAAATTAATTAAGGAGAATTCTGGCCTTCCTCTTTTTCGTGTTCATATTTATTTTGTGTTAATTAAATTGTTTTAACATGATATCAAAACTAGTTTTATGAAACAAGATTTAATTTCAAATATAGTTTTCAAGGATTCAACTAGTATTTTATCTGGAACGAGGTTTATCCAATTTTTTTTTGAAGTAATATTTTATCTTTTGTTTCTGTCAAATTTGATATTTCATATTTTTTTCAGTTTTTACAATTTAATATTTGTATTTAGTTTCTGCAATTATTTTAATATTTTATCTTTCCTGCAATTTAATATTTACATTTGATCTTGCAAATTTATTGTGTTTTGAGCGTAATCCTACTTAGGGCTCACCCCTATACTTTCTTTCATCATTCGTGAACAGGGTGGTCCTGATTTTTTATTTTAATGCGTGGTCCTGGCTCATGAACAGGGTGCGTGTTTAGTTAGCCCACCCTACCTGCCTGGACTTGTATCAATCCTATGCGACCCTCGTTACTGAGCAATGAAATATCCATTTGACGAATAATGGATTTTTGCAAAATCCCCTTCACCTCTGCAAGATCAGGCCTTGCCAGATTCATACAGACCGTTGCCTACTATCTTCCCCTCCCCTTCATTCCAGCTATTTCTTTAACAAAGCCGAAACCGGAGCTAGTCAGATATAGTTAGGCCACCCCACTCAAACCAACCCGAGGGCCTCATATTGTGTGTTTGCGTCAAGTTGTTGTTGTAACTTGTAAGAATCAAAGGTTCAATCAACTTTAGAAATCGGAGAAAAAAACCTTACTAGCAAGAGAGTTTTCTGTACAACGACGATGACCAGCATTTGGTTCCTCCTCTATGACCACAATCTTCAAAGAATAAGAGGAGCATGCTGAATATTATTTATTGATGAAAAAGAGGAGCATGCTCACTGAGCGTAGCATGCTTCTGGGCTTTCATTATTCATCAATGAGGGTTTTATTCTGTAATGAAAGACAGCCCCTACAATATTATTTACTCGTATCGGGTGAGGCGGGCTAATCACAGATTCACAGTAAGCCAGGACGATGCTAATAAAATCTAAAAAATGAGGGCGAACTCTGAGAACATTCACGCATTTTATTTCATTTCTTCCGTTATACATAAGTAAACTTGACATGAAAAGACAGGCAAAACAAAGGAAAAGGGTGAAAGATTGTAGTGATCAAATACATTAATGCTCTTCATGAGGCGATAACTTGGAGAAGATAAAAGACAATCTATATATGATTACACATACCAACAAGTACGTGTTTCATATAGTAACTACGAGGGGGAGAACAAAATCACAATCAAGCCAAAACAAGCCATATTACTCGGCCTCACAATCCAAAACCATATTGATAAAGGAGGGATGGGAAAAGGGGCAGACAAAATGGATTTGCATATCTAGAAGCACTTCCTGTGAACAATGGAGGGTCCTGATTCATCATACTCGGCCTTTGATATCCACATCTGCATGGAACAGAAACCAAGCAAATAAAAAATTAAAATCTAAAATCAATTGCCTGGATAAAAATGCTGAAAGCCAAATAAATATAGACAGAAAGGAAGTAGAAACTACAGAACAGTGTAAAACAATTAATCCAGTATATGTTATGACTTGGTTTTCTAATTTGGTTGTTTTATTTTGTACCAATTACCATTGCCAATTGTCTTGTGTGTGTTATTCTCGCGCATGCTTGTACATGTTTCTCAACTAATGGAAGTTAACGTTTGTTCTGTTCTGTTCCATTACTTCACCATTTAGCCTCTTTTTTTGCAAGCATGTGATTCTGGTGACCTTAAACTCTTTTGAGCTTTTGGGTCAAGGATAACTTCACCATTTGCAACATCAAATACAACAATAAAAAGGAGAAAATGAAGATGTGTGATACATACCTGTTGGAAAGTGCTGAGGGAAGCCAGTATAGACCCTCCGATCCAAACACTGTATTTTCTCTCAGGAGGAGCAACCACCTTGATTTTCATGCTACTTGGAGCAAGAGCTGTGATCTCCTTGCTCATTCGATCAGCTATTCCTGGAAACATGGTAGATCCACCACTGAGCACTATGTTACCATACAAGTCTTTCCTGATATCAACATCACACTTCATGATTGAATTATAAGTGGTTTCATGAATTCCAGGTGCTTCCATTCCAATGAGTGATGGTTGAAATAGGACCTCAGGGCAACGGAAACACTCTGCACCAATGGTGATAACCTGGCCATCAGGTAGCTCATAGCTCTTCTCAATTGAAGAGCTACTTTTAGCCGTTTCAAGCTCCTGCTCATAATCAAGGGCCACATATGCAAGCTTCTCTTTAATGTCTCTTACAATTTCCCGTTCAGCAGTTGTGGTGAATGTGTAACCTCTCTCCGTAAGGATCTTCATCAAGGCATCTGTTAAATCCCTTCCAGCAAGATCAAGCCTAAGGATTGCATGGGGAAGTGCATAGCCCTCATAGATGGGAACTGTGTGACTAACTCCATCACCAGAATCCAGCACAATACCTGAAAAGCACGCCACAAAAAGAAAGTTACAGGCAACTTTGAACAGCATTAATTTTTTCCTTGCAATTGAAAACAGAGAAGAGTTCTCACATATATATGCATCCCATACACACCTGTAGTACGCCCACTAGCATAGAGGGAGAGCACTGCTTGGATGGCAACATACATGGCAGGGACATTAAATGTTTCAAACATAATCTGTGTCATTTTTTCCCTGTTGGCCTTAGGGTTCAGGGGAGCTTCAGTTAGGAGAACAGGATGTTCTTCTGGAGCCACACGAAGCTCATTGTAGAAAGTGTGATGCCAAATCTTTTCCATATCATCCCAGTTGCTAACAATCCCATGTTCGATAGGGTACTTTAATGTGAGAATACCTCTTTTTGATTGGGCCTCATCCCCAACATAGGCATCTTTCTGCCCCATTCCGACCATAACACCTGTATGCCTAGGCCGGCCAACAATACTGGGGAAGACTGCCCTTGGAGCATCATCTCCTGCGAAACCTGCCTGTTGAAGAAGAAAACAATTCAAAGTTATAAGCATGTTCATGTGAGCTTTGAAAGGCTCTCACAACATTGCAGCCCGAAAGGAAAACAAAATATTAAAAGACAACCACACTCACCTTAACCATTCCAGTGCCATTATCACAGACAAGAGGTTGAATTTCCTCACCTTCAGCCATGGTTTATAGTGATCCTGCAATTCAAGTAGTGCCATCTAGTCAAGGCAAAGAATCATAGCAAGGTAAAATAATATTTGGAAAAATAACCATAAATTCATCCTTCAACAGAAAAGACTGGTCTTTGGAAAGACAAAAGATTATTGTACTTTAACAATAAGAAAATGATTGCTTACATCATGGAGAAACAAACTTAAATGAAGGGCTAAGTACTTTCACTGAAAGCAAACTTGAGTAAGACAAAGGGCACACCAGCAACACAACAATTTAATTCTCTATTAATGGCCATGCCAAAACAAAGGCCAATGATCCCTACACCACTCCAAAGGTTAATGCAAATCCACGATCAGCTTAATGAACATAATAAAGATCACACCAGTCATAACAGTCACTGATTTTTCTCGAGCACAACACAAATCGTGTGTGCAAACACTCGCGTTCAGAAAATCTCACATCTAGAATCAAGGTAAACATTTGTCTTAGATCAACATGCAAAAACAAGAAATCCAAATTGAAGACCCCAATAAAATAAGCATCAAAAAATTGATATTTCCCAATAGAGTTTTAGTGCAATTTCTACAGCAGAGTTTTGAACATAAAGCGCTATAGCATTAAAAAAATAAAATCTTAATTGAGATAAACCAATCATTAATCTTGATTACTGTACTTTAACAATAAGAGCAGACCTGTCCACATCACCAAGAAACAAACTTTGAACAAAATGTTAAATACTTCAACTGAAAGCAACAAAGAATCTGATTCCCTGATCATCGCAATACCAAAACAAAGGCCAATGGTCCTAAGACGCAGTTAAGAGTTTTAGTACAATTTGTACAGACCAAAGTGCATGTCTTGAACATAAAACAACTAAGCATGCATCTAATGATCCTGATTCCAATAAATACATAATTGATCTTGATTTAAACAAGTTTCTTGACAAATTTAAGCACGAAATGCTCCGATTCATTGACTGTGAAGACTACAAGGCACAGATAAAACAATGATACAACAAAATCAGCACACAAAACACCAAGACCTCCAAGTACAAAAGATCTAAAGGAAGAAAACTATGATCCAAGTAAAACCCATCAACAAAAAGCACTAATACTAGCCAAGAAAGAATAAAAGCTAAAGCAAACCCAATTCTTGAGTAAAGCAAAGGAACGCTACAAACAATTCAAGAAACAAACTTTCTTTAAACAAACAACGTACCTTGAGATTCTGATAATATAGAAAACCAAAACTGGGAGCAAAGAAGAAAGGAACTCGAGTAAGAAAAAAAAAAGAAAAAAAGAAACCCAAGTTTCTTCTGTTGTATACTCACAGCGTGTGCGTTCTCTAGAGAATGTGGTTACTGCTTTTATATTAGAAGTGAGAGAAATTAAGAAAAAGTTGGAGTTTCTGGACTAATGAGATGGGAGTGAAACGGAGAGGGGTCACTTTCCTTCCTTTTCCTTCCTTTTCTTTCTTCAATCCCAAGGGAAAAAGTGCAGAGAAATAATGCTAAAAGCAAAAGCAAAAAGAGAGAAGAGAGGGAACAGGTGGGCATTGTGCCACTGGACTGACAGTGAAGCAAGTGGAGGATTTGCTTGCTTGACGCCTTGCTTTACTTTGGAGAATATCTACTGATGCTTTCCATTTTCTTCTTCTTTTTTCAACTTCAAAACAGAGGAGATATTTTTTTCTAAGTTGCTAAAGAAAATTGTAAGACAACGGAAGAAATCGGTATGACTAAACCTGAGTTAGAAGGATAAATATGTAATTCTAGTAATCAAGTCTCAGCTATGATCATAATTAAAATAAAAAATATAAATAAATTTTGATTGAAAAAAAAACTAAAAAAATAATAATTTAATAAAGAAATAAAAATTAAATTGTAAAAATAATATATGAAAAATTAATATTAAATGATAAAACTGAAACTAATAAAACTTCCATAAAATATCAAGAATAAAAATAAAATCAATAAAATATAAATTAAAGTTGAAACACCAAACAAAAATTAAATTAAATTGCTCCAAGAATATTTTTAGGCGCTGGAAGATGTTGTACCCGTCATCTAAAATGCACAAGTGCTCCCATGCGCCAAAATATTTTTTAATTTAAATAATATTTAATTTATACAAAAATAATAAATTACCTTTTATAAAACCATTAATAACAAAAAAATATTATTATGAAAAGACTGAAGGGCCCCTTATACACATGTGTTTGTTTTTTAAAGGTAAAGTTATTATTTTATTGTACTTTAAAAAATAAAAAAAATATAAATGCTCTTATTTATCTAATCTTTAACTGGAAGAATAATTGAGTTATTTTTATTGTATTTTAAAAAATAATATATATATATATATACCTCGATGAATCCTTTACTTATTTTTCAATACCCAATTAACTCTCGTTGATTTATGACTTTTGCCAGAATTTTTCCAAGGGTGACTGGCTGGTTCATTTGGCAATAAGAAGAATTATGAATTTATGTTAGTATTTATTCTTATTTAATATAATTTTAAATCTCAACTCCATTATATACACGCTGAGATCCTTCCAAAGTATTTTTTTTTAATTAAAATTGTTCAGAAAAAAATACTAAATGTAAGACACATAAACTGGTCTGAATAAATATTTTATCATCAAATAAAATAACAATATGGTATGTGTATTTGAAATAAATACAATCATAAATCTATATAGATTTGCTTCAAATTTACGAGATATAATCTATTTTCATAGATAAATCAAATTAAAAATATTAATTATTTAATTAAAAATTTATGGTCTAACCATGGTTTTGAAAAATTTTATTTTTTAATTTTAAATTAATTTTTTAGTATTTTTAAATCGTTTTAATTTGTTTATCTCTAAAATAAAATTTAAAAACTAAAAATATTATTTTAATATATTTTAAATAAAATAATTAAAAATACATCCAAGACAGTCCCAAGTTATACATCTCAACTCAATATTTTATATAAAAAAATATCTTAATCCAATTTTCTGTATTATTTTTTTTAAAAAATACAAGTTTTCTTTTTTTTTTTTTGTTAACTTGGGCTTGCTTCTCGTGTTTCGAACTCTCTCCATTGGGTATCTCATATGACAGAACCTCTGTTTAGGCCTGTTGAAAATTCTACCATGGGCTAGGCCTCCTTTAATGAAACCAAGAACTCCATGAGTTCATGTCAGCAGTGGTCGGGGATATAGCAAGCTTTGCTGTTCATAGGTAAGAGGAAGAAGAAGAATGAGGGAAGTGAAGAAGGCTTTGAGTTTCATCTTGACAGTAGAATTTTGGAGGATGGGAATCTTTTGGACACTCTCTCTTGTCATGTCTTACTTCCAGTTGTTCTGGCAAAGGGTTTTTACTAAAAAGCCTAATGCTTATCCTCGTTGCCCGCCGCAAAGAATTGGGACTAAGAAACCCATTTGCGTGATTACTGGTGTAAGCTATGGATTTTAGTGGTTTTCTTAGTCTGGCTAAGCACAAACAAATCTGTATTATTTTGGGTTTTAATCATTTTTCTTGTTTGTGTGTTGTTGCTGCTACAGGCTACGTCTGGTATTGGTGCGGTGGCAGCTTATGATATTTCAAAGGAGGGGTTTTATGTTGTTCTTGGTACTCTGCTGATTTTAGTTCATGTTCATTTTGTTTCATTTGTGTCGGATAACAATGTCATGAATTGTGAAGATGAATGAATTTTAGTGACTGTTTGGAGAAATAATTAGGGAAGGATTCGAGTTGCATAATTGTCATTTGTTAAGTAGTTAGCTTGCTGATATTGTCTAATCGAAAACGTTGTGATCTTTTTGTATGGATGGATTTGAATTGTTTGATCAATGAAGTAGAGTAGCTAGTGTCTTGTATTGATATGTTAGTATTCTAGATGCTGCAATAAATTGACATCTGGATAATGGTCTCTCTTCTAATCATGCTAGAATCATTTTTTCACACCGTCTTTGAACAACAAAGATTCTTCTATCAGTTCAAAAACTTGTTGCTGAAACTCATATTGTATATGCAGTTGGAAGGTCATCCCAATTGCTATCTAAGGTATGTAATCCATGCCGTTAGTGACTGGTCTATTATTTATGTCCATGCTCCACATTGAATTTTTCTTTAAGTTTTCTTGTACTTATTGCATTGCTTGTGTGACAGATGATAGAATGGATACACAAAAAGAATAAGGATGCCTGTGTAGAAGCTTTTGAGGTTGACCTATCATCTTTCCAGTCAATCTTGAAGTTTAAAGACTCACTTGAGAAGTGGCTATTAGATTCAGATATGCATGTTTCTGTCCAACTCTTGATAAACAATGCTGGGATACTGGCAGCTTCACATCGTCTCACAGAAGAAGGCTATGATCAGTAATAGAAATAAAACTACTGTGTTTTCAGTTCCTGTTTCTTTCCTGGTTAGATTGAGAATTTCTTGGTGATAAGCTAACCTGTTTTTGCAAGGATGATGGGTACAAATTACATTGGTGCCTTCTCTTTGACCAAACTTCTCCTACCGCTTCTCAAAAACAGTCCTATTGGTTCACGGATAGTAAATGTCACCTCCTTTACACATCGAAATCGTAAGGACTTTTATAGTCACTCTATATGAAGCATATTTTTGAGGATTAGATGATTGGTTTTTAGGCATCTCTTTCATAGATTATCAATGGTAGCTAGTTGTCTACATCAGCGATTATCTGTCATGTTTTCCATGAAGAATGAATTTTGTAATGACAGTGCTTACTTTGTTACTTGCACACGGCCTCATTCTGTTTGGAAGTGTATTGTTCTTAAATTTCTTTTCATTTTGTTCTTTTTTTGAGAGATAAAATCCTTTTTTAATTTTTTTTATTAGCAGCATTTCTAGTGAGGAGTGCAAAGCAAAATATTTTGTATTGCAATGAAGTTTACACAGATGTTTGATAAAAAAAATGTAATTACATTTGCTCTTTTCTTTAGTATTTAATGTACAGATTGACAAAGAAACTGTTGTTGGGAAGTGCCTCTCGAGATCAAAACGGTATCCATTTTCTCATATCTACGAGTTCTCCAAGTGTAAGCCATAACAATCACACTATACACAAATGGATTGTGTTTTATCTTGTTGCTAATAGTCAAATGTCATTTGTGGCGTTAGTATGTCTCCTGATGTTCTCATATGAGCTTCACCGGCAACTTCACTCGACAGATGAATCTTGCAAAGTCTCTGTCATGTATGTATTTTTTTCTTTGGCATGTTTGTTTCTTGGTTATTTAATTACTGCATTCAAACTTTAGAGTGGAAATTAGATGTTAATTCTATTATTATCACTGTTTGAATGTACTCATGTATTCCTACTATCCTTTCTTCATCTGTTTGCTAGTGGCTATGTATCCACATATTTCATCCTATGCATACAAATCATTTGTTCTCATGCATAAGCATCTCATTTGTCTTAAGGAATGTCTAGTCTTCTGCTTTAGTATTTAGATTCCCTTTTCACTGAAATGTTAAAAATATCATGTTCTTTGTCAAAATAAAAAATTATGTTCATGATTACTTCAAACTGAAATTATTTCTTTTGGTTCTGTTTACTATTGAAGTGCAGCCGATCCTGGAGCAGTGGAAACCAATATCATGCGAGAACTCCCTTCTTATATTTCCCGTATGACATTTATAGCGCTCAACCTTCTGGGCCTTTTGCGGTCACCTGAAGAGGGGGCTAGCTCTGTTATTGATGCTGCTCTTGCTCCACCAGTAAGTTCTTGCGGTTGCTCTCATGTTTAATAATTTAATCAACCCTATTTCTGTCCTTGTGGTGATTTTGAACCTTGGGTAAAATGCATGGTATTTCCTTGATGAAAATTAGAAATCATCGTCTGAGAAGGATCGGTCTTTGGATTCTTGTGGTTTAAAGAAGCTGGTATTATAGTGGCTGGTTACTCTGATGTAGAGTGAGGATTCTGCTACTTCTCTTCTTTTTCTTAAAAATGCTTATCATGAACAGAATATTTGCGAGGATTTTATGTGGTTTTTCAGTTGATTTTGTCACAAAAATAATTCTTACCTCTTTTTTAGTCGAGAACTATAAGAGTTTGGTAATGATTCCTCTTGCACATTTGCGATAGAAACACCATCTTGAAGGCATTTCAAACAGGAAATTCTGTTTCCTCGCCCTTTTCTCACTGTTCATTGTTATAGAGAGAGATCTAATTTTATCCAGCAAATTCAAATTAACATGTCATCTGTCATTTTTTTTCCGCAAACTTGTTTTGTTCATCTCAGGAAATATCTGGAGTGTACTTTTTTGGTGGAAAGGGCAGGACTCTGAACTCTTCCACACTATCACACAATATCAGACTTGCAGAGAAGCTTTGGAGATCTTCAAGCGACGTCTTTTTAGAGTCAAAACTCGCTTCTGCTAGAACATACACTTAATGAATTGTAAGTCAGAGGGACACGCAACCATGAACAAAGGAAAAGATCACGTGTTTATGCAAAAAGGGTATTCATTTTTCTGCATAATTCACAAATATGAATCGAGTGAAAAATAGCCATTGAAATGTCTATAAGAGTTGAGGAATACAAAGAATGATATACCTCGTGTGTTTTGCCATCATAATGATTCCTAGGATTCAATGAAACACTTGTTAGATACTTAATGCCGTTTGGTTATTGTCTCTTGTCTCGAGATAGAAGGGATAAAGATAGTTGAGATTTAGATACTTAATGCCGTTTGGTTATTGTCTCTTGTCTCGAGATAGAAGGGATAAAGATAGTTGAGATTGAAAGGACATGTCCCCTTGTCTTTCCTGTTTTGAAAGGATAAAAATTCACTTCAAAATTGTCCAGTCTTTGTCCCTCCAGCTAAACCTTTCTGTATTTGTCTCTTGTATTCTAGAACACTAACAAAACGCGATGTTAGATATCATATCCAAACCTTTTCATGTGAGCATTTATACATGTTGTGTTGGCTTTTTGTAGATATTTAGAACTGAAAAAACTTGAGTAATGGATGGTAGTAAAAATCTCTCCTTTTCCCTTTTCTTTTCCCTTTTTCTTTTTTTTTTTTGAAGATGGAAGAGTGATTGCATTAAACCTCTTGGAGTGATACAAAATTTACTGGTCTTGAAATGGATGATTGTTTACACGCATGTCGCCCGCAACCACTCCATAATAGAAAAGATGAGCAGCTTCTCTACAGGAAGCTTCAGAAAGGGCTTTTCTTGCCCTCTAGTGCTTTATTAAAAAATTACAAGAGATTCAAAATACAAACAAGTCATAAACCGTCTTCAAAGGTCTTCAATCCTAAAACATTCCATTCCACATTCAAGGAATGAAAAGATGTTTAACATGAATTGTAAATACCTTAAAGAACAAAGACCAAAGATGCAAAAAACGAAACTTGAAAGGCCAAATTAATTTTTTTGTGCCTTTTTGAACAATATAAATAAAAAGAGGCTCTGTTTTTTAATATTAATTTTGTTTCTTGTTATTTCAATTTTTATTTTAAGAATAACATAAAATTGAGTTTCATAAGCCATATCTATCAGGGATGCCAGTGCATGCAAATAGATATACAACATTAAATGCAAGGTTACATTGTTTCATAAAACATCACACAAGCGGAAAGCACATATGGAAAAAAAGAAGACTGAGCCTTTGCTTGGAAGCATATCCTATCATAACAATGGAACACAAACTAACCAATCACAACAAAATTGAAATGAAATAAGCAGAAACATGGGGTTAGTCCATCGGGGGCATAAAAAAGAGCTAAGAAGCAAAGAGATGAGAAGAAGAAGAAGAAGAAGAAGCTGATCAGATGACTGAGGATGAATGCTTCCCACTAAACTCATGAAGATGTTGAGAAGGTTATTCCAAAACCCTTATGAAGGATCGAAGGACATCCTTAGCATTACTCCATTATTCGAAGAGAAGGGGGAGGAGATGGTTGGACATTGTCAAGCAACGGTAGAGAGAATGGCATCCTCCTCAGGTTCAGACAATGCTTTACGGTAATGTTTTGGGAGGCTGTAATGGCTTGATTGGCAGATACTGCTGCTTTATTCACCCACCTTACCTCCCCTTCTGTTGCTATTATCTCCTCCATTTCCCAGCAATTCTTGTCTCCAATCTCTTTCACGTTTTGGAGGTTTGGCAGCAGCAAGCCAAGAGGGAAAAACTTCTTTGCACCTAGACAACGACAACAGTGAAGGGTTTTAGGATGCATTCAGCATTAACATTTTTTTCTTTTATATATACAGCCTGTTTGGCAACGCTGTATTTTTGGATTTTTTTTTAAAATCTTTTTAATATATTTATCTTAAAAATAAATGTTAAAAAATAAAAATATATATTATTTTATATATCTCAAAACAAAAAAATACCTCAAAAACATCTAGATCAAAACAGAGCATCACGGAAAAATCGAGGAGAGAATATGCACTCAAAGGGCCATACTTGTCCATTGCATTTCACTGACATTTGCAAGGATAGGACAAATTGTATATTTACCCATGAGTTTAGGGGCTGGAATGAAGATTATCCAAAATATAAAACGTTGCAAATCCTCCACGCGAGTCTCACGTGATCATATTTGCCAGTCTAGTGTAAAACCCTGCTTCAAATACCTTCAGCGCTGCCAAAACAGAGGAGAAATCAAAATCATTCAGGCCAAGTTGGGGGTTCAATAAGATGTGGTTTCGTGGAGGACTAGGTGGTGGTGGTGGTAGTAATATTGGGTCAATAGTAAAAAATCAAATAGTGAGGCATTTCTCAAGAGCAAGAGCAGTTGATGTGAAGAGGATAAACCCTAAGGTTCCATTTTCTGAAGCTGCTTCTATTGCCCAGTCTCTTTATCAAGTCATCAAAGAACATGGTCCTCTCACTGTTTCCAATACCTGGAATCAAGCGAAGGTCACTTCTTTCTCTCTCTTTTAATGTATTAGTGTTAGGACTTGATTGGTTTGTTGATATTCTTGATGGGTTTTCTGTGAAATGGGAGAATAGTTGACTTGAAATGGTTCAAAAGATGCAAACTTGGTTGGTAATGATTTCTGATTCTTGCAAAAGTTGGGTGCTTTGTCGGATTTCAGGGAATGTGATTGTAATTATTGTGTTATAATTCAAGAGCATTGCTTTTGTGTCCTTCTTGGGTAGATATGGATTATGGAGGCTTGATGGGTTTGAGTTTTAGGTTTCTGCAATGAGTTTGATTACTTGAATGTCTTATAGGATGTTTTGGTTCTTATGCATATGCAATTGTAGAATTTATCTAGTGAGTTTATGGTTGATGGATTTGTAATCTATTTAGTTACGACAGATGTTTTTGTTTGTTCATGTGCTGTTTCATAGAGCTGAGAACATCAGCTTGTTGATTGCCTATATTCCTCAATCACATTTCCAATTATGAATCGCGATGAACATTTCAGCATCAATTTTGGATTTTTAGCGAGAAAAAAATGTGGCCATGAATGGCCTTTTCGCTCCTCTATTTAGCTGAAACTGCACACTTCCAACTGCAATCACAATTGAAGAAGAGTACACATGTTCTCCAACTTATCTAGACAAAGAGATCTTAAATGTTACTTCTTTGACCTACACCACTTGGCTTTTCAATGTCTTATCCGTGCTGTGGTTGCAAATTTAGGTTTAACCAAATGATGAACTTATCTGGCTGCTGATGACATTATGTTCTTTTTGCACAAAAATAAATAAATAAGTATCAACCAAAGTGTGCTCTCTGGATGTTGATGCCATGATATGTTCTCACTTTGCCTGCGAATTTAGTTGACCTAACCAACCTTATAATATGGATCGTGGGTAGTCACATGATTCTCCTAGAAGACCTAAATTCAGGGGACTATTGCTTCACCTGTTTTATTGAACTAAAATATTCAGATAAGCTTCCTGGCGATTGATGCAAACAAAAGCAAGCATGTTTTTGTTCTTGTTGAACTTGGAAAAGATTCTATGTATGCATTAAAATTTACCTGTACCCAAATCTATTATTGTGTTTTTGTAATAGTACATCGCTAGTTACATTCAGGAAAAGTCACTAAAGAGATAATTCGATCGTAATTACATTTTTTTGTCCATTTGTGGGCCTCACATTTTACTTGCTGCTGTATAACAGGAAGCAAATATTAGTGGATTAAATAGCAAAACGCACATGAAGATAATGCTTAAATGGATGAGGGGGAGGAAGATGCTGAAGCTGTTCTGCAACCCTAACAGCAAGAAGTTTCTGCACTGCAGTTTACCAGAAGAACCACGAACTGATCAATCAAATAGTGCACCAGAACTGAATCTGCAGACCAAGAGGAAGCCTTCCAAGAAGAAGTCTTCAATAAAGAGGAAAAAGCAACACAAGTAGCACCGGCAGGGACCATTGCTAAATTGAGGAATGCATATTGGAACTCGCGACGCGCCATCTCTTTTTGTGATTTGATGCTCCATTTGGATGGATGGTTCTTAATGCCTTGCATCTGTTGTGATTGTTCTTCATCATTTTGTTTAACGTATCGGACCTTCACCCCTTGTCGGAAGAATTTTTATATTTCCATGTTTCTTGATTCTCTAGAACAGTTGTAATAAAGTTGAAAGATTTAGCAACCTGCTCCTGATTATGCTTTTGTGTGCATTACTCCTCAGCAAGTTAGGAAAGCCTGTGCATTGCTAGGTATTAGATATTAAATTATTCTTAAAAAGAATAAATTAAATGTCAACTGAAAAGCTTTTCATTTGAATCTAGGATTTAAGATTTCATTTTCAAGTCTGTTAATATATATATATTTTTTAATTTATTTGGTTATACGGATGATAATGTGAATAATACAATGTAATATTTAAAAGTAATGCACAAAGAATAAAAACTAGCATAGGAATTTCAAATACAATAAAAGAAATCAATTTCACTAAAAAAAAAGAAAATCAACTACTTGAAGAAAAAAGAAAGAAAGAAAAGCCAGTGATACACAGCCACATTAATCACACTAAATATATCACAATTTAGGTCAACACTGTACAAGCACAGCCCTCCTCCGTGACAAAGAAAAGAAAAGAAAAACCCTCGCATCACTCACGCCTTCAGTACCAAGCAGTCATCAACTTTATTACAGGTAGCTTGCACATCCCAATCCTCCTCCCCTTCATCCTCCAGCATGTACTTGCTGAAATGGTTGACCTTGAACTTCCATTGTCCTTTAACAGGGTCATAAGAAACAAATTCGGCGCCTTGGTCTTCAGCTTTTCTTTTGAGCATCTCCTTGTATCTCTCGATTTTTGGTCCTTCTGTGAACTGGCGTCCTGTCTTTTTGTCGATGCATTTTATGTTGAGAAGTGTTACCTCAGCAGGCTTGTTGAGACCCTGTCCGACAGGCGGTTTCTTGCTATCATCCATGTACACGATGACTTCACGGTTATTAAACTGAACAAGGGACTCAAGATCAAGCCTTCGAACATCTGTTTCAACCAGGAACTTGATGCTTCCATAGCCATGCCTTCCAACCACAAAATCCTTAACATGTCGGCAGAATCCTGGTCTAGCCCTCTCCTTGGCTGCCAGTTCCTGGATACGAGGCTCGGTGAAATAGTCAGAACGTCGGAGTTTTGGCATTAGTGCCTCAATATCCGCTCCATGCTCATACACAATTGCAGCCTCACCAGCTCTGTGACCACTAAGTGTCATGTAGGACTCCTCTTTCTGAGTCACATGATCCTCATGGACTCCATTAGGTTTCTGGTTGACTTTAACTTGCTCCTTGATTACACCATTCTCAGCTGAATTTTCTGCACAATAAGTAGGCATGAGCACAAGCAAATAAAAATAAATCCATAGAGGGACTACATAACCCATTCCCAAAGCAACTTTCTTCCTTTCGGTTAAATTAAAGAAAATGATTAAATAATTATACAAACACAACCTACAACCTCATTAACAAATTAAAGAAATTGATTAAATAAGTATACAAACACAACCTACAACCTCATTAACAAATTCCGGCATTCTATTTGTCTGAGAGGTTAATAATGCACAAGATGTCAGCTATGAGGTAAAATTAAACATGCAATAAATGGAGAAAAGCTACGTTTCCATGGAAAAGTGTGCCTGTCGGAGAAAATGGCATTAGAAGCTGAGTACTTCAACTTTCAGTAGACTTCCTCAGATGGAAGTTCTCAAATTGGTTGTCACATGAAGTTCAAGTAGAAGTTTGAATATACCAAGCTACCTCCCAAAAGATCTTATTAAGTAGTCAAGATGCAACCCTTCAGCATATACCAGCAACATATACCACCAGCACAAATGAAGGGTGTACATTATATAAGAAACAATATCTTACTATTTTTATCACCAGCAGTGGAACCATTTGAGGGACAAGCATCTTCTGATACTGAAAATTTTCCTGGATAAAAGAAGGTACTGGGCTAAATTTGGATTGTAACAATACAAAAAAAAAATAATAATAATAATAATTCATTTTTAAAGTAACAATAATGCAATATGATAACTAGAAATGGAAATAAAATAAAGTCTCATGCACTGGAATAACCGAGTCAATCACAGTAGCCCAACCAATGCCAACACACACACACAGATACAGCAAGAGAATGATGGTAGCATTATTCACTTGGAAATTTACCGTTCTCGTGTACAGGTGCTGATGCATTCAATGGAGATGCTTTCTCTGCACTTTCCCTTGAAGGCCACTGGTCCATAGGACGAATGACTAGAGCTCTTGGGTTTTCCCTCGGAATGAAAAGAGCATCTGCCTTCGGTGTACTGGGTGTTTCTTCTTCATCACTGAAAAATGGAACCTGAATGCAATAGTTGGGCAAATAAATAAGTCAATATGCAACCTCCCGTCCCTGTAAATCCAGTTATAGGTAAGGCAATCAAAATAGCCATTTTAAAAAACAAATTTAGTAAATCTCATCACCTTTGGTCCATCATGCTTAGGATAATATTTCCTCATGGGCAACCTGATCCTCCTCTGTGACAAGTGCCTAGAAGTCAATAAAGATGATATTCTAATGGGAGAGGGTTTCTCAACAACCTGACAGAAAACAAAGAACCAGAATCATTGTTATTTCTCCAATTAAATTTTGTAGACACAAGAATGACAGGGAATAACACAGAAGCATAATAAAGAAGTGGCAAATCTTATTTACATTAAGAAAACCAAAAAGTAAAAAAATCAACAACACCATAGAGTATACAAAGTCAGGACAGTTTATAGTTACAGGCATAGTAGAGATTCCATATTGAACTGAAGGTGTAGTTCCAGCTCGACCAAAGGACACTTGAGGCATTGCAGGAAGTGTTCCAAATGGATTTGTAATAGGCACTGGTTGTACAGCAACAGCATTTTGTGTGGTAAACCTGTTAAACAGAAAAGCATTCTTGAGTGTATCATGAAAAAGATGGGTAACAGAGCACTGCATACTGAGTGCATATGTTAAGAACAAACAAGAAGCCTGTCTAGATGAAGCAACATAAGCAATACAGAGCAGAAAGGAGCAAATGTCTCCTATCATGAAAAAGATGGGTAACAGAACACTGCATCCTGAGTGCATATGTTACCAACAAACAAGAAGCCTGTCTAGATGAAGCAACATAAGCAATACAGAGCAGAAAGGAGCAAATGTCTCCTATCCATTTGGCATACATGATATGGACACCCATGAAAACATGGATACAGAAGCACTAACTATAGGCAGTGAAGCAAAGACATACGGTTGTCCAAAATTACTTGATACACCAGCAAAGCCACTGTTACCAGCTGCAAAATAGCAGACAACTAATGTCAGCACCATAAACTAAATGCTTAAGAATTAAATAATGAAAAAAATACCTGCTTGTGTCTGACTGAAGTTCAAGGAAAAAATACCTGCATTCTGAGCTGGTTGAGATGGCTACATATAAAATGATTGTTAGAGATAAAAATTTACCAAATGTACTGATACTGGAACTTAAATCACACACAAATACACACATGCTGCAAACAAATCATAACAAGCAACATAAATTGCAAAAATGAATTTCCGATTTGGATGTCTTGTTTTTTAATTTTTTTATTCCACTTTCACTGATGTACACAAGCAGAAAGGCTTTGAAATAAATATGAGGGACAGAACGGAAAATTTAAGTTGCTTGGGAAGGAATGAAATCTGATTATCCTCAATACCATTATTTCTGCTAATAAAATGAAGAAATTAAATATGATGATAAAGGAATCAGTAATTTAATTTGTTACTCACAGTCATTTGATTAAACCCCCCAAGGTTTGGAGTTATCTGAGATTGAGTGCTTGAGAAAAGGCCGCCAGTAGCAGGGCTATTGAACAAGGAACTGGTGGTACTTGGTCCAAATGGATTGGACTGTGGAAATGCAGTTGTCTGCCCCATTGAAGGTGTGGTAGATGGGAATGAGAGAGATGATTGAGTGTTATTAAACATATTGGAACCAAATGGTGAAGCATTTCCTTGGCCTGTAGTAGAACTAAACAAGGATGGTGTTGTACTAAAATTAGGCATGCTTGTTGATCCAAAAAGAGATGGAGATGAACCAACTGAGAATGCAGGTGTTGATGGCTGAAAGAGGTTGGATGACGTTGAAGGGCCAAAAGGGGAGGCGCTGGTGAATGAAGGTGTAGATGTTTGAGTTTTTGGAGCAAACAGGTTTGTGGCTGTTGAAGAAAACATATTTGTAGATGTTTGACCAAGTCCAGTTGAAGGAGCAAAAGGATTCGCCTGTGGGGTAGACATGCTATATCCAGCCCCACCAGGAGATTGACCAGGAGGAAGCGGTCCACCTGTAATTCAATATTACTGCATTAGTTATCGGAGAACATATGCATGCGTGTGTGTCATTGTTATTAGCAATGAGAATAAAAATGTCTAGAAATTTTCAATGTAATAACAAACAAGTTACCTTTGTCTCCCAATTGATAGTCCTCCCACCTTAGCTCTTCATGGCTTTTATCTTTGTAGGCAGGCATGGCTGATATTGACACTAATTTTCCAGCCTGTGCACCACCTTCTGCCTCAGCAGTTTCTGCATAAGGTGCTGCTCTAGTTCCAGGACGGTGCCCCCCAAATCCTGGCTGGGCAAAGCCAGTGTTTCCAAATGCTGATGTTGTAGGCTGAGCTCCTGCATACCATATCATAAAAAAAGAAGTTATGCAATGAATAAATAAAAAAGTATAAGCCACTCAAGTTCCTTTTACTCTAGATAAAAAAATCTCATTATTAAGATAGACCTTGCTGCAAATTGCAAAACAATAGACTTAAATATGGCTCACCAAAGGGAGAAGGCTGGGCAGGAAAAGTAGATGTAGTACTTCCAAATGGGCTGCTCCCAAAAGTAGAAGTTGATTGGCCAAAACCTGGACTTGATGAAAACGTAAAGGATGGGGAAGATGTAGCCCCAAAGGCAGAAGTAGTTGTAGCCCCAAAGGCAGAAGTGGTTGGAGTGCCAAAGCCAGAACCAGTCAAACCCCCAAAAGCAGGTGTAGTAGCTGAAGATCCAAAAACTGAAGTGGAAGTTCCAAAAGCTCCACCAGCTCCAAACAGTGGCGAACTGGTATATGAAGCTCCTGTACTACCAAAACCTGGAGTTGCTGTTGAGCCAAAGGCTGGAGTGGTGCTTGGGGCGCCAAAGGCTGGAGTGGTGCTTGTGGAACCAAAGGCTGGAGTGGTGCTTGTGGCACCAAAGGCTGGGGCAGTCGTTGTACCAAAGGCTGGAGTACTAGCAGCACCAAATGCAGACTGAGATGGCGCACCAAAAGGTGTTGAACCAAATAAACTATTGTTTCCAAAGCCTGGCTGTGGCTGCTGATTTGTGTTTCCAAAGCCTGGCTGTGGCTGCTGATTTGTGTTTCCAAACGGACTTGTTTGAGTGGTAGACCCAAAGCCTGGCTGTGGCTGCTGATTTGTGTTTCCAAACGGACTTGTTTGAGTGGTAGACCCAAAGCCTGGCTGTGGCTGCTGATTTGTGTTTCCAAACGGACTTGTTTGAGTGGTAGACCCAAAGCCTCCGAAGGGCTTCTGACCAAAAACAGAAGAACCTGCTAAAAGAAAAAATAGTTAGAATGAGAAAGCATAGTCCATTGATAAAACCAGAAAATAACAGAATCAGATAAAGTATACTAATACGAACTTAAAGTGCGCGCGCGAGCAACTGTGTGTGTATACATGCATGTGTTTGTCTAGATATACAGATGCTAGGAGGGAAGACAGATGAAGATAGACACTGAAAAGGCAAGAAAACCAGGTTACAAAGAATAAACAAGCACGTATAGGTCTGCTAGAGACAATGACGAGAAGTCAAAACAAACATGCACATGCAAAAGATGAAATAGCAAAGATATTATATCATAATCAAATCTCATCATCTACCCGTTTCAATGAAGAAAACAAGATGAAACAATGTGCATAAAGACTAGGGAAAAACTACAAGTGTTCAGAGCTAAGAAGGATAAGCAATATACTGTGCAACTATATCACTCCTAGCACACTTGCTTTTCTGAGAAATGAAAAAACTTGATCTGCTATAAGGCTTCCAAGACAATTTTTTACCACAACTCTTGAGTTAGATCAACAATCCATATATATTTCCAATACAAAAACATCATCTCACTTCTATAGAGAAAAATCATAACCCACGAATAGATAAAGAGTGAAAAAGGACAACCAGTTATTGGAATAAAAATAAACACTTACCACCAAATGCTGATGATGACGAACTACCAAATGCAGGGGTAGTAGATGCTCCAAAAGCAGGCGTTGAGCTACCAAAAGCATTTGTCGCAGAGAATGAAGAAGTTTGGGGTGCACCAAACATACCAGTAGAAGTGCCCCCAAATATGGAACTCCCTGTTTGTGCACCAAAAGGAGTTGTTGGACTACCAAAGGGTTTCAGAGCAAAAGGACTACTACTTACATTACTAGCCTGACCAAAAACCGGCTGTGTCGTCCCAAACGGGCTATTAGAAGACTGCCCAAAAGCTGTCATGAAACACAACTTTTAACTCATTAGTACATACATTACACATACAAAAAATAACACTATCAAACAACCAATGATCACATTACCCACAACCACTGATCACATTACCCACAACCACCACAAAACAGAACATAGTACGCCAATAATCATCTATCCAACAAAATCCACAACGCAAAAAAAATCGAGAAAAATGCAATGGTGTTACTGTAATTACAATCAACTTTATGTTCATTTACACTCCATATCAATTCCGTGATTCATTCATTATTTTTCACCTTCTTCCTCTAATACAAAAAAAAACTACTCGAAAATTGATATCTTTTAAAAAAAAAATTTATCGCCAACAATTGCATTTCAAATAAACAAAAAATACCAAAAATTATAGAAAAAAATAAAAATAAAAATCATTAAAAAATAGAAAAGATAACTTACGATTGCTAGCACCAAACATCCTTCCTTTTACTGATCAATCCTCTGCTCCAAACATCGTTCCTTTTATCAATCAATCTTCTACCTCCTGCACTTAAACAAAATCAAAAGTAATTATCACTAATTACGAATAATAAACGATTGCAACAGAAATCAAAATTACGAATCGAAAAAAATTTAAAAAACTAAATTTAAATTAGTTAGGGTTTAATTATTAGAGTTACCTTGAAGTGGTGATGGAAATTAGAGGATTAATTTGTATCTGAAAGAGAGAAACGTTTGAGTGTCTAAGAAATAGAGAGTTGCTTGGCTTTCTTTTCTTTTCTTTTTTTCCCCCTTCTTTTTTCTAGACTGAGAAATAAATTTTAGAAAAGAATATTGAGGGGTGAAAGGACTTTTATAGGAGTTAATAGGAAGAAGCGAGTAGCGTTGTTTTCAAGTCAGTACGAGGGTGTTGTTTGTAATTTTGATGGAGAGTAGCGTGAAACCTGGGAGCCAAACGGGACCCAAGGCGGTTTGAGTTTTGTTTTTTGTTTTTTGTTTTTTTTTTCCTTAATGTAGAATTTCATTTCCAAAAGAAAAGGAAACGGTGACGAATTTTTGTGAAAACATTGGGATATACAACCACAAGTTGAGTTTAGTTAGTTTCTCGTAATATAAATAATAAATATATAAAAAAGCATTTTAATAAAAAGAAAAATTCAAAGTATAAAATTAAATATTCTTATAATAGTTTTAAAGTAAATTTTTATTTTTTAAAAATATAAATTATGATTAACTTTTTCAACCAATATTTCAAGAGAGAGTTTTTAGTATGACATATGCAAAAATATAGTATTTATTGATTAATTAAATAATTTCAAAATTATGATTGAGATAAAACTATCAAACAGACAAACATTGTTTGTAGATATTTATATTGAATTTTGGCAAAGAAAAGAAATTAAAAGGATGAAAGGTTGTTTGTAGATATTCTGTCAATAAATATAAGTAGTGTTATTTATGTATCCTAGTAGGTGTTTTTATAAATTTGACTCAGAGCTAAATTGATTAGGTTGTGGATTAAAATTATCCAAAAATAATTAGTTTTTAATTCCATACTTTTTACTAAAATTTCAACTATAGTTTTTTCTATATATAGTGATGCAACCAAGCTAATAGAAACATAAAGTTCGCATTCAAGTGAGAATCTAATATTACCAGATACAGATCTAACTCAAACATGTTATGTGGATAGCCTAACATATATATTTATAGACTAGTATAGACTAGTGAGATATGTCTAAGTTTAAAAGAAAATCTAGTCGCGTTAAACTAAGTTAGCACTTTAAAATCGAGATAACATGGGATCCGATTGTTGGATCAAGTTTAAATCTTTCTAGGTGATTCCAAAGATAGTTTGTTTTTAACAAGCCATTGCATCATTTATTAAACCATTAAATATTTCAAAATCAGATTGCAGACCCTGACGTTGTTTGTGTAAATTTTGTTAATTTCCCAAGATGTTTCATATTTTTTAATTTATTATGGATTTTTTAAATTTCCTTAATGTTTTTTTTTTTAACTTTAGGTGGTTTTCTAGTAGAGGTCGGTTTTCCGAGCCTATTTAAAGGTCTTGTAAAGATAGCTACCATATACTTAAATTTTAGAGAATAAATTTGTGAATTTAGGGTTCAAATCTGCAACCCTTTTCACTCATTAAATTCTTGTTTTTTCTATGCTATTGTTGTTCTATTTAGCTTTTACCTGCATAAGATGGTATTAGAGCCCAACAATCCCAGGTTTTATATTGCTTGATGTGTGCTGTAATTTTATGGATAATTGTTTGCTTGATGTGTGTTGCTAATAATCATGGTAGGAAGAATTGGTGGAGCATGTCCACTGATAGGATAAGGAGGCTCATTTTCAGGAGAGAACATCTAGGAGATCATCATAGAAGACATGTAAAGATAGATTGCAAAATTAACTTATAGACTAGAATAGCAACGAGTACAAACCTATGAGAGCAACATAGGTTTTTGGCTAGTACTAAAACCTAAATGCATGATAGAAGAGACAACTTCATGATAGGAAAAAGTTACATCTTGGGATTTCTAATTTCACATCAAAATCTCTAAGCTTGCTGGAACCTTAGAGGAAGAAGAATTCATAGATTAGTTGAACAAAAATTGAGAGGATTTTTTAGTATAAAAAGGTTCCTGAATAGACATGAGTTAAATCAATTTTGTACAAGACTTAGGTTCTAGTGGTGTTTATAATTCTTTAACGATGGTGACATGTAATTGTATTTCTAAAAATATACGTGTGTTGTTTTTGTTTTAAGTATGTTTGGTGTGGTAGATTTGTGGTTGCGGTTGCTTTTCAAAGTGTTTTTTTATTTGTAAATGTATCGAAATAATTTTTAATTTTTTTTTGACATTAGTATATATATCAAAACGATATGAAAATATAAAAAAATTAATTTGAAGTAAAATAAAATTTGGATAGTAAGGAGAATGAAAATCAACATAACTTCCTTCTATTAAAGTTAAAAATAAAAATTAAAACGTCTACCTTTTGCTATACGTATGAAATGCTTAATAATGGTGAAGTTAAAGCGGTTAATTTTCCTTTTCTAACTTGAATTGTTGATCAGAAGGTTGGTCTTCCTTATTAGTAAACTACATGCATGTCCCAACTCCAGTCTTTATACCCTACAATCCCTTATCTTCCATAACGGTCCAAGTTGTAGGTTTTTTTGGTTAATCTTAAAATGATATTATTTTTAATAATAAAAAAACCTAAAACTATCATCATTTAAACAAAAAATAAAAAAAAAATCTTAGAATTAACTTGGTTAGGTGAGTCAGCTAAGTTTGATCAAGTCATCTCGAGTTTATCTCATCAACTTTTAATCTAATTAATATAAAATTTAATCAAAAGCAAATTCTAAATCTATAGTATATGATACAGAGTTAATAACCATGTTCATGTTCAAAAGGTAAACTTTGAGAAGGGAATTCTTCTTGCAATAACTTATTTTGTTGTTAATTCAAAATGTTGTAATTAAGAATGAAGAACCTAAAGAAAAAACTAATATAATTATATTTAATATGCTTATATATATAAATATAAAGGGGAAGAAGAACTAAATTGAGTAGTTTGTGGTATTTTGATAATGAAATTGACACTTTGACTGTTTCAATTACAGGGTTTTTTTTTTTTTTTTTCTGTTGAGAAAAGTCTAAATTATAGTCTGTTAACTAATGTTGTAGATATCCAAATTGATTATAGTTTGCTGGCCGAGTAGCAATTTTAGAAAATTCAAAAACTGGATAAAATGGAAGGTGAGGGATTGGTTTGCAATTGTATATTCTTAAAATAGTAGATAAAAAACATAGGGTCTAAATAATAGAAAAGAAAAGCATAGGGACCTGCAATTAATTATGTCATCTTGATAAAAAATAATATATACTTTATCAAATAGTAATATTTAATTATTTGATATGACACAATAGACAATAACATTCCAATCAGCCTTGATGATTTTAGAGGAAAATAAATGCAAAATAAAAACTTATAAAGATATTTATAATTCTAATTAATTAACCAGTGGTCGAAATGATGGCTAATTTTTTTTTTTTTGGAATTATTGAGCCTGGATCATCTTAATTTTTGTTCCATGAACTGGCTAGAACTCCAAATATATAGAAGAAAATTGAAGGTGCACAACCAGCTTTACTACCCAATTGGTGTGTGGATCCCTTCATTGTTCTACCATTCTGGATAGTGAATCATCACAGGCCTAGTTCTAGCTGTTAAAAGCAACGAATACTGTAATGTTGCAAATATATTATTCTTGTTTCGATATAAACAACATGGCCTGCAATATTCAATCTAGCCGAGCTTAACATTTTCTCACTTGTCCATACATGGATGTCAGCAGATACCTGCATGGTTTTAGCATTATAAAAACCAGCTCCTTAGACCCTGGCACGGTTCCATAAAGTAGAGGGTTAATTCTGTAGCAGGAGAAGGAAATATGGGAGCACCAACAGGTGGTGGTTTGCGAGGCAGAAGGAAGCCATCATCAAGGGGACACCACAGGTTTGTTGGGGTTAGGCAGAGGCCATCAGGGAGATGGGTGGCAGAGATTAAGGACTCGTTGCAAAAGGTTAGACTCTGGCTTGGAACTTTTGATACTGCTGAGGATGCTGCAAGAGCATATGATGATGCGGCTAGGGCGTTACGCGGTGCTAATGCGCGTACAAACTTTGAATTGCCTCAGCCTGCACCAAATTCCGGTGCTGGCGGTGGTAGTCTTATAGAAGTTGAGCCTTTCTCATTTGAGGAAGTTTGCGGGACGGGAAGTGAAGCGGGAGGGATTCTTGGTGCACTCAAAGCCAAGCTGCTTGATGGCAAGGGATTGCAGGTGCTTCCGTCTGCTGCTTGTTCTTCAAGTGTGCAGCCTAACTTGGCTGCGAATACTTCTCACAAAAACAATTCTAAGAGAGATCTGGCATCGACAGCCTCTATTCCTCGCGGAGCTGGAACTCTTAATGCTATTCAGGATCCTTGTACTTCAGGATCTCGTAAGATTGACCTTGTCGTAGATCATGATCATGGTGACATGATGGCAGGTCATGTTGCGGCTGGCCTGTGGAATCAACTATGCCGTAGTACTACAGCAACAACAAACTTGGAATGGCCCAGTGAACCAGCACCAAGTGAAGTCGCCTGGGCCACGCAGATGAACCATATTTCTGATCAGGCCGCTATGTTTACCAGTAGTACTTCAATTACTACTTCTGCATGGCCACTTTCTGCGACAGCTCAACCATGTGTTGATTTGATGTATTCGAATCCGTGCACCATTGAGATGCCTACGAACAAGATTAGTCGAATGATTACAACAAACATGCCAACATCGCAAATTGATGAACAAGGTATTTGGTCCTCTGAGCACCAATTCCTGAACTATGATAATAGTGGCTGGACTGGTGGTAATAGCACTTGGGATCCCTTTCTCTTGTATCCTCATTCCTCAGCGTTAGGGTGACATTGGATGATCTTGCATTTCCTCCATTGTTACTGCAATTTCTCCCTACCAACTACAGTTACCAGCTAATCATTCTTTTACATGTGCACCATAAACTCCCACCTATATATAGGGCTTGCAAGTTCAAGAATTTTTTTTTCCACGGAGTGATCAATATCTGTAATTTGTACTTAAATCTAGTATGCAGAGTATGTTTCACAATCTTTTGTTCATTGGAGGAATTGTATTGCCTCAGCTGTGAAGTAATTCCTTCTATTTCTTAATCACGAAAAGGAAGAAATTCCCTCTGAATGCTGCCAATTGTCAAACAGTTAGTTTTATATTTCTGAAAAGCAATCCTATCAGACTGGAAATTCTGCTCCTGCAGCTTAAGCACTCAAGTTCTACGTCGTCATGGCTCAAGCAATAAAAATCAACTTTCCATTTCTTTCTTATTTTTGAAAGGAACAGGAATCATGTGCAAGAAATATAAAAATCAACATCCAGAACTGGCTTCCATATCCGCAGTAAATTATTGATCTAGTATAGCATGCGAAGATTACGATAATGTATTGATCTAGCATGAGATGCGAAGATTCAGATAATGTCAACTGTCGTTAGAATTTAAGTCCATAAAATAAAATAAAAAAGGTTCCATTACGCACTGTATGAAGCCTCGAAATGTAATATGATTGCTTCCTTGTGATCATCGTTGAAACGACAGCAATATCCGGAATCTGGAGGATATATATTAGTATACTCTAGCAGATGATTTAGTCCATGTTACTAAGCAGTATGATAGGGACAGCTATAATGGCCCTGCAATCAAAAGCCAAAAGATCCGATTTAAGACAACAAAATAACATCTTGCTACTTCATTTGGACTTGGTAACACGGATGCTAGCTTGAAATGTTTCTTTGTTTTTGACATAGCACTTTTGTCCCGATGCAGGGACATGACAGAGACCGCGCGAGCCTGACGAGGTTAATTGAACGCCATTTTACTATTGAGGATAGAGTCTAAAAGGGGGAATCCTGTAGCACTCCAAAGTGACTACTGTTTCATTCCTGTCTCTTGCTCCCTTAGGAAAGGACACAAGGTATCGGTTAGTTTAAGGTCTAAATCATCATCCACGTTGGCAGTTTATCTTCATGTGTTTTAGGTGGAATGCTAAGTAATCTCACAAAAGAAAATATAAAAATAAAAATATATTAAATCCTTAAGAAATTTTTAGCGTTTAGTTATTTTCTCTTAATAGAAAAAACATAAATAATAGAGAAAGAGAAGACATATCTTCTTATTTTAAAAATATATAATTTCACTCTAAAACTATGACTAAATAAATTTTATTTTATTTTTTTATTTTTCATCTAAACACATTTTCATATTTATTTTTTCTATCTTAATGACACTTAATAATAAGAGAAGCTTCGTACACTAAAGTGAAAAAGAAAAAGGAACATCATGCCTTTTTTTGATTGGACTAGCCCTCGTGGGAAAACAAAATAAGAAAGTGGTGCGGAAATAACAAGTGATTTTAAGTAGTTAATTACCGCGTGTAGATTATATGAATGATTTAATAAATAAATTTATAAATTAATGGGGTTAATTTAAATTCAAGAGAAGATTTGGTTATTCTAGACCGGTATAATAGCCTAAAAAATTATATTAAATCTTATTTAGTTTTTTACAAGAATTTTCAAAAGTTATTTTTTGTATGGTAATGCCTTCAATACTATACGCATTATTGAATCTTGAGATATCGAGAACCTCATTTCAAGATCTTGGTTAGGTTAATTTTGTTATTTTTCTTGTTTTATGCTTTGTTTTGGAATTCATGATTATTTCTTTTGTATTTTTAAATTTTATTTTATTTTCTAATTAAAGTAGAGTTTATGGTCCAATTAAAGTTTTATAAACCTCTTAAAGAAACAGACTTTATTAACATTAATTTTTAGAAATTGTTAGAAGGAATAAAGTTGTGAATTTAAGTTTCACATTCCAGTCACTTTCACTCATCAAATTTCTATATTCTGAATTTTTTTGCTGTGCTTAGCTTCTGTCGGCAGGAAAGAGCCTTCTTTTGTGTCACGTGGTAATATCATATGTGCTTATCTTAAATATTCAAGAAATCCATTATCACCTGGCTAAATTATATGGTCCATTAACAATGAATTACTTTCCAGAAAGAGATCAACTGGGAGCTGCTATCTGGTATCCAAACGCAGAGATAGTACGGCTGTAGAAAGACGATAGGTAAATGAATGGCTGTGGCTCTTCCTTCAGAAAGTTGTCAGCTGGAATATAGAATCAGGAACAGGTTCTCAATTCTACATTATAAGAGAATTAAAAAAGTGAAGGTGCAGGGGGTGCTAGGGGCTTAACTAGAAAGTTCAAAGATGGAAACAGTTGACATATTCAATATAATTGATAGTGTAAAAGCATCTCTTAGCGAATCCACACAGCAGTATTCTTCCTATTACCTGCTCAGCAGCAGTCTACAATGGTGATGAACAATCACAATAACTCTTAGCTCAGGATCCCCCGTATTAATTGCACTTCAAAGAGCACTACAATCTGCCAAGATATTACACGAGCCACGTTCGTTTGTTGAATAGTTACTAGCCAGCTAGAGAGGTAAGTACTAGCAGCTAAAAGATTGGGATGGAATTAAGTGAGATAGAGAGGGATAATTTCACCTTGGATTACAATCCAGGAAGTGATAGCTAGGTAGAAGACAAGTGCGTGCGTGTAAAAGATGACACAGACATTTGAAGTGGCACCATTGAAATGTAGGTCTGGACAGTGCACAGAAATCTTCCTAGTTGCTGCGTCTAATCAAGGTGATCGGTGCTTTTCTCTGCACTATTCTTTCCGGTATTTACGAGAAGATTTGACATATTGTTCTCGCTCTGCACATTGTAAACGCCAACAGTGTTTGAGCTAAAAAGTTCAGTTTTCTCGTGATGTCTGGAAATAACAGTGGACACAGATTGTCCTCTTTTGTATAAAATCTGCAGCACGATAGCCTTCAATTGAACCTAATTTAGAATAATAAAACAAGAAATTTTTCTAGCAATTGAGTGCAATACGTTGATTGAGGAAATTGACACAACTTTATACCTGTTAAAATAATTAAGCTCAAACACAAAAAAAAGATAGAATTCTGAATAATATGTATATTATGAGTGCTTAGTTTTAATCTAAATACAAACAAAGTATATATAGGTTAAATTAAAAGTGCTATTCTATTCTTAATAAATAAAACTACATAAATATTATTTAACAATACCAACTAATGACCTATAGCTAATGACCTATAGCGAATGATAATGAAAATTATTACCCCTTTGAAGACTCGTAGCTAGATTTTGATATATATCAAAACTCCCAAAGGTTTACATGTTTGTTTCGAATCAAATCTCTAAAAAATCTCATAATTACAGAGAGAGATCAAAATATTCAATCTTATTAATCCATGTTCGTTGAAGATGCATGCCAAACAATGCTAAAAAGATGATATTTAATTATCTAAAATTGCTCTTGTATCATCTTTCTAATTAAGATAGAAGAAACTTGTTCTTGAATTCAAATTGTCTTTGAAAATCTCAAGACATATTTCTTTAAGCAGAATCTTCTTATTCATAAATCATCGTCCACCATGCATATATTCTTTGCGAACTTCAACCATGGTGATTCCTCAATTAGAAAACCAATAATCTTCCTTTATGCAAGTCATTTCATTATGAATCCTTTAGCATCTTTGTGCGAATAACATTATTACTAGGAGCTTTCTGATACTAATTAATACAGTTATAATACCAACTGACTCGAAAAATAATTAAAAAAATATGAATGCTCTCAAGATCTCCTGCGTCACAAATTGAGACACTTTCTTGGATACATATATAATTCTCTCCCCCTTGCGTGTAAAGGATGTTAGCCATCCTGTTTCAAAAGAGACGTAGTATTAGATGCTACGTGCAGGGGAACCCCACTAAAAAGATGCCAATAAGCTATGCTTAGCAAGGCTAACAATAAATTAACTCATAAAGTACATCATGCACCAAGATAAAGCCTAGAAGAAATTGCAAGTGAAAAACTCGTGGCCAATATCTACTGCTTCTTCTACCATTCTCGAGGACGAAATCATGTATTGATGCTTCACTGTTTTGTATGATCCGTGATGCTAAATGATTCTCTTGTAATCTCCGTTTGTTGGAAAGTATCACTCAAAAGAAAGTGTAAAGAAGAGAATAAATAGCAAACTAATGTCGATGTTGGTTGCTTAAAGCGTTGATGTGATTTGAAGAATTTAATTCTGCTTTCTACCCAATTATTCCAGAGTCCATTTATTTAGAGCAATATCTCTGCACATAAGCTTGCAGTACTGTCTGATAGAGGAAATTGGTTAGCAAAGAGAGTGATAAGAAAGGTGTTACTCTACTTCTTTCAAGAGTGCTGGATTCAATGGCTGATTTGAAGAGCTGTGATGAATGGAAACCTTTCATAGCAATGATAACAATTGATTTTGCCTTTTCCATTGTGAATATTCTTCTCAAGAAAGTCCTTGATGAGGGGATTAACCGTTTGGTCCTTATCACATACCGGCTTTTGATTTCTGCTATTTTCCTGGGTCCTATCGGCTACTTCCGGGAAAGGTAGTAGCTCTTTAGTCCAACATTCTGCTTATTTTTATTTTGATTTCTTGACTGTATAAACTCGTGCCCCTCCCCAGAATAGTCTATACAGGCATGCAGCTAGCTAGCTTGCTAGAACCAAATGTTCGTCGGCTAATTGAGTTAACGAATTAGGATTGAAGTTCTTATTGTAGCATTGTGATACTACTTTTCAGATATTAAAGCAACAGATCTTACAAATCAAGCTTGCTTGCTTGCTTGCTTGCTTGCTTGCAGGGGTAGCAGACCGCCGCTCACATTTCGCATCTTATGTTACCTGTTCCTCAGTGCGATTGTTGGGTGAGTACTGTTTAAGCCTTTTCAAGTTTTCAATATCCTTGCCACTAACTAATTGTTCCTTGCAGGGCATCACTGACACAATACTTCTTCCTTATCGGCATTCAATATACATCTGCTACATTTTCATGTGCCTTCATCAACATGGTTCCTGTCGTTACGTTTATAATGGCACTGCCATTCAAGTATCTATAATAATTTTCTTTCAACTTTCATGGTTCCGCAATGTGTTATATGCTTTGTAGTAGCCTTGCAGCTTTAACTTCTCTTGGTTTCTATCTATTGCCTTTCAGAATGGAGACTGTTCATATAAAATCCAATAGCGGAAAAGCCAAAGTACTCGGTACCCTGGTGTGTGTTGCTGGTGCCATGCTGTTGACTCTCATTCGAGGAGCACCATTATTTAACAATTCACCTGGTCAAGCTGTAACTCGAGCCATGGATCATAGCCTCAAGCTGAGCCAAACTAAAAGGGCCGGAAGATGGACCTTTGGTTGTATTGCTTTGCTTGTTGGAACGCTGTTGTGGTCTGGTTGGTTTGTGCTTCAATCACATATTGGAAGGAGATACCCCTGCCAATGTTCTAGCACTGCCATTATGTCCTTCTTCGGTGCCATTCAGTCAGCTATTTTATGCTTGTCCACTGAAAGGAGCCTCTCCATATGGGTTCTGAAGGGGAAAATAGAAATTATAACTGTCCTGTATGCTGTAAGCATAACCTTCACAAGCTGAAACCCATAGAGCTATTAGTTTCTGTTGTGTCTCTTCATTGCTGAATGAACCATTGATTCATGCAGGGAATCATAGGATCAGGCTTGTGCTATGTGGGCATGTCATGGTGTGTTAAGAAAAGGGGTCCAGTCTTTACAGCAGCATTCAGTCCCCTGGTTCAGATAATGGCAGCCATGCTTGATGTCCCTATCCTCCATGATGAACTCTATCTTGGCAGGTAAACTTTTTGACCATTCTGTCTTGAATAGTACTAAACACTGCCTCTATTTTTATTTTATTTTTCACAAAAGGGTTTTTCATAAGCAGTTTGCTGGGATCCATCTTTGTGATAATTGGCTTGTACATTCTTCTTTGGGGTAAGAACAAAGAAATGCAGAATCACGCAACAAGAGTAGCTCAAGAAGCTGAAGAGATAAAGGAACAAGAGCCCCCCTTACAAGTTGTCAGTACTGTCTCTTGTGATTCAAGGTGTCCTTGAGGCCAAGTTAAATGATCTTTCCTCTTTCCAAGAAAATCCATGTTTGGTACTAATTGTACTTTCCTTTAAATTCCACTAACATTCGAATAAATCTCGAAGAAAATATTTTCAGCTTCTCTTTCTGAAAGAAAAAGAAAAATGAAAGGAGAAAAGAATCGGATAGGAAGTACTCCTTGTTATGGAGGCAAAGGTTGTATGCAAGTCTGTTCTTCGGTGGAGCTCTATGATCAAATATACAAACGTTTTTGAAGCATTAAGCCGAAAATTTGGATATCGTAGGTGGCTGCATGTAGAAAATGTTAACACAAAACCATTCTAACACCCTGAGTCTCATGGTGGAGAAGAATGCTGTGCAGGCTCTTGTATATAGTTGAAGGAGTCGGGCCTTAAACGTCCACGAATGACTGATATAATTCGTATTTTTACCGGGTCTGGTCCCAAACCAGGACAGCAAGTTTGGGGCAGGCCGATCAAAAGAGGCAAGCCATGAGCCATCTTGGGAGAAGCACACAAACCTTTCTCAAGGTGAATTGATTTCAACACGTATGGTATTTAGAAAGCTCACCGAGCAAGCGTCCCTTTCCTTTGAGTTCGGGGTTCACATTTCGGAGTTGGAAGTCGCACCATGGGCTCATGATTTTATTCCCGAACCCTTGTTCATTTCGAAATAAAACCTCCTCTAATGCATGGAGGACACCTTACGTTTTTCTTTATGGGGGAAAAAAAAATTCAATGGAGACCGAAAAAACTCCTTATCCTTTTCATGAATGGTTTATTTAAAGGGTAATCATGGCTAACAAAAATAGAGAATTTATGAAAATAACCCCACACCACCAAAAACTCCTTATCCTTTTCATGAATGGTTTATTTAAAGGGTAATCATGGCTTACAAAAATAGAGAATTTATGAAAATAACCCCACACCACCATAGAAGGGTAGGCTCAATATGAAAAGGCAAAACCTCACACATAGCGGGACTTTGCCCTGATTTTTATTTTCTTATGTCTCCCAAAAGCAAACACAAATAAAACACAAACAAGTAAATTTACATGGTTCTCTAAAACAGGGTATGTTTACGGAGATAGCAGATTGTATATTATTGAAGAAATGATACAAACACTTAACTTAACTCAGTACAATCCTACAAAACCCAGTGTTTCACTCTTACACTCGGTGTTTCTCTCCAATCTGCTTTTTTTCACTCTCACAGTTGCACTTGCACTCACTGCACACTTATTCTTCACTTGCACTCTTATTTTTTTTTTGTCTCCATTTATAGGAGAAATAAGAGCCTTAGCAGTAACCAACAAAAAAACAAACAACTCATAACTACTACAATAAATATAGTGGTTAAAAGTTATGGTGGTTAATGGTAGTAGAAAAATGTTGATAAATTTGCTACACTCTTTGCACACACTCTACACTTCATAAAGGATTCTCTCTACCTTTATTAATATTAAGGGTAATCAAGGGTTTGGTTATGCCCTATTCGGTGACCATTTTCACATGCTTATTGATTTAACAAGAGAAGAGTTCCAACATTGAAGATCAAACCTCGTCCTTCCTACTCAACCCAATGACTCATGGTCATGGTCTGTCATAGCCCAAAAGCCCAAGAGACCTCAAGGCTAGAAGAAAATGTGACCTCATCAATAACGTTACTTGATAAATGGAATTCATGGTGCGGAGCTAGTCCCTCTTTTTGGAGCTTAAACATCATGACTCATGACCTATACAAGGTCATCTCTTGGACCTTAGAGACACCACTCAAATACTGAAGCACAATTAGACCGATACAAGGTCATCGATCAACTTGCAATTGCGCTGTAAACAAGCAGATTTTCTATTTTGGATTAGCCTTTTCTGATGTAATGGATAACAAACAGTTATTTTCTACATAAATACTTGGATTGTGTGAAGAGAGAAGAGGGAAATTTTCTTCACAATCTCTCTCCAAGACCCAGAAACCCTCTCTAAATTAATAATAGGGTTCTGATTTACAAAATAAAACATTTAACAAGACACGCAAGATATCAGAGTGGAGTGTATTGAGCATAACAGAATGATGATCATATTTATCCCCTTGAGATTTATTTTTTGTTTTATTACTACGAATGATTAATAGGTTAGGGGTGATGACACCACGGTATAGTAAATGAATATTTATTCTAATTTCTCTCAAATTATAATATTTATCAATAATTACTGCATGTTTTTGACAACATAACCGTATTCATCCATGAGTCATAACACCGACATAGAAATTCTGCATAGCACACGAAGACACACTTCTAGGCACAGAGGTCAAGTTTGCTTCGCCGGTGCTTGGGACTATGAACATACAAAGTATAACCTAAGACTCGTGATTCTAGCAATTACTAAACATATTAGCTCAGTATCACTGCAAGCGTGCCAATGACTTTCATTGTCGGTAAAAGAAATATTTGGTCATATTATGCTCAACATATAATAGCTAAGACAATACAGACACACCATCAATCAATATGTAAATCACACCATATATGATTTTTGGAACTTTATTGTCTGATCATTATAAATTCAGTAAACCAAACCTGTAGTAATCTTTAACAAGCAAACTCAAACCCCTGTTGTATATAGAGCATTACTAAAGCACAGCTTCATTCCTTTTGAACCTCCTGCTTCAATTTTCTTCTTCAGTGACCTCAATCTGAATGTTCAGAATGTTGGTCACTTTTGAGAGCTTCCTCGTCTTTCTTCTTTCCCTTCTTTCCATGCTTATCAGGCCGAAGTCCACGGTGTTCATAAGTATCCGAAATGTCCATATGAACACCAGGATCATTAGTGCTGTAGTTGCTACCAAACATGATAGAATTGTTAACAGCTTGGTAATTGCTATTAACGTAAGTCCCTGATGCATCAGGATCGCCAAATGACACCCCATCAGGCAACTTGTTGGATTTCTGATCATCCAACTCGCTTCGCATTGTAGCTCCTGTGTTGGTTCCAGCAAGAGTAACGATTCTAATGCCATGACCATCCTCATCAGCCACGCTTTCCTGGTTGTGGAGACTTGCACTTGGCTTGTGAAATTGATCAACAATGCGGTGTGTCATGGTATTCACCATGTCTCTAACTTCACGATCGAGAGGTTTGTTCTTGTTTCCGTCAGAAGCCATGATTTTTGAGGCTGACAAGGTCGGGGCTAGCAAGGAACGTAAGAAAATGCGCAGGAGAATTGAAGTTATGGGGTTGGAGCTAGAGGGGCTCCATTGAATTTAAGAGGAAATGTGAGGTGCCAACTGTTGGAAAGACTGATTAAATTAAAGGGAGGGAATAACTTAGAAGACACTATAAGAATTTGATTTATTAAAGATGGAAAAGAGAAAGGATTGCTTGGCAATGAGTTTACCTTCCACAATTTTTCTTTTTCCTTTTCTTTTGTGAATGATAAGGCTCTATTCTTATTCCATTAGTACCATGCTAGCTCCATCTCATGAAGAGAATTTTCTCTTTATTTAAATTTCCCAAAATGTATATTTTTATATAAAAAAAATCAAATATTTTATTTAATCAAATTTTAAAATTTTAAAAACTAAAAAAAGAAATTGTTAGTTGATTCGACATCAAAACCTCATAGGGAGACACTACAATCAAAACCATAAGGGAAGAAATGAAGATTCTTGTGGTCTAGAGCGGCGAAACAAAAGAAAATTTACAAGCTGCAATGATATATTACAGTGAAAGCTAGAATAGAAGGAGGCCTTGAGTTGAGTTCTTTAATGTCTAAAAATATATCAATTCTTTTTAAATAGATATGGAGACTAACCTTACCGGGCCATGCCTTATAAAAACAGGTAATAACCCATTTTTACTCCCCAACTTTCAAGAATGAAATCCCGAAATTACATAGTCATATTTCTTCATTTCGGAAAGATATTTTGTTAATCTTGGATCCAAACAATGTTATCAACTTAGTATTGCGTTAAAATATTAAATTCATGATTGGTGATAGATCCTCCATTTTCTTTTGATTTGACGTGTGGATATGATTAAATGCTTTGCGTAGCATTTTCTCCGAGCTTTACAAAATTTTCTATTATTCAAAATGGCTGTAATTTGTACAAACAAAGAAAAAAAAAAAACTTAAGCCTTGATTTTATAGCCACCACAATGGCTGGAATTTAGACAAATAAGACAACAAGTTATTTGTTTTAGTAGGTGACATGTCATCTGATTTTTTTTTCAAAATAAAATGGGGTAGACAACAATTACAACAAAAAAAAAATAAGGGCCCAGTCGCATCGGCCTTGATAAAATAAGTTAGGCTTAGCAACACCTGGCCCTTGACTTTTTTTTTTCTAAAATATTTTTATATATATTTTTTTAAATTAATGCTTTTTTATATGGTTTTTTCTCTTAATAATTTTTATTTATATTTAAATTAATACTCATTCTCTCTTTCATTTTATTTATAGAGCATATTTTAAATGATATTTTTTTTTGTTATATTTTTAAATTTTAATGAGTTTTTATAATTCATCTATAATTTTTTTAAACCTTTTGTATAAATGAACTTTATTTTGAAAAAAAATTATTTTTATATAATATTTCTAACATGTGCAACATTGCATAATTTTTTTCCTCTTTTATTTTATTCAATCAATTTAATTTCTATCTCGTTTTTTATTATTATTTGCTTGATTACATGTATGCATAACCTTTTTGATTTCCACTTAATTTTTTTTAAAATACAAAAACATGTTGAAAAAAATCTGTGTCTATAATTTTTTTTGATTTCCACTTAATTTTTTTTAAAATACAAAAACATGTTGAAAAAAATCTGTATCTATAATTTTTTTATTTTAAAAAAATATCTAACCTGTAGCAAACTGCAAATCAAGTATCTAGGATATATAAAAAACCTAAAACAAGAAAACTAAAAAATAGGCTATGAAACTTGCCCCCAGCAAAATTGTTTTTTTTTTTTGGAAACTAAAAAGTTAAGATTTAGAAATTTTAAAATATAGGGTAGAAATGTGTTTGTTTACATAGCCAACCATGATTTAAACTGTGATTAACTATATAAAAAAAAACAATTTTTTTTTAATGTTTTTATAGCCAATCGCAATTTAAAACATGGGTGATTGGATGGATAAATGAACTGAAATGAAACATTAATGGATGGAAATGAAGTTAACTGCATTATATGATTAAGAATATAATAATTTTTATTTTTAGATACTTTATAAAAAATATATTTATTTTTAAAAATATTAAATTGATATTTTTTTAATGTTTTTTTGATAATTTTTATATGTTGATGTTAAAAACAATATTTCAATATATTTTTAAACTAAAAACACTTTTAAAATATATTTTTCATCATATTACCAAGCATATATTATTTATTATTATTATTACTAAAAAATTATCTATAAAGTATAAAGTATAATAAATAAAATTTAAAAATAAATATGTAAGAGAGAGAATAAAAAAAGAAAAAACCTGAACCCACTCGTGGGGTCAGGTCACCATTTCTCTTCTACTTTCCGTTTCCTTGTTGTGAAGCAGTGAAGGTTTAGTCTTAACAACAAAATAGAGATTACTTTTGTTTTTGTCCTTTAAGCGAAAGCATTTTCCAGGTAAAGGGTTTCCATTTTGTTTCTTTTTTTCCCCCCTCTAAAATGGAAAGCCATTGCCTATTCAAGTTGCTTTGCCTATTCTTTTGCTGTTTTTCTATTGTAATCCCATCTGAGTTTTAGCTGTTTGACGGATTTCTTAATTGGGTTATTACTATGTTGCCTGTCTTTTTGATATTTGATATATTTTTTGACAAAAGATTGAATATTTTTGTTTGATTCTACTTGGGGTGCAAGGATGATGCCTAAAAAGATAAACCCTTTTAATCTTTTTGAGAGTTAAGTGGTTTCTAGGATTTATTTTAGTTACTGAAGTTTTGTTGAATGTTTGTTTTTTTTAATAGAATCAGATGCAGAATGACGTGTCTGATAGAGACAGCACCACCAGAGCTGGTGCTGGTGGTTTAGCCCTTACTGAGGTTGACCTGGAGAAGCAGGATAACAGTAAGGCTTTGCCGCAAGAAGGCGGTAATGAGATCTTGTCAGGGAATTCTGGTTTTCCACCAGTGATTGCCATTGCGTTTTCTAATGGTGAGTCTACTGTGGCTCATGTGGCTGCCAGCAAGGAAGAGTTGCCTGGTGTAGATTCTCCCAGAAAAGGGTCCTTGTCAAGGACTTCAAGTCTGCACGAACAATGCAGGTTGGTACTTATACTTAATAGTTCTTGCTCTAGTTATAATTTTGTTGGAACCCATCGTGTATTGTGTATTTTTCCCATTTTGATCTTGCTTGATTTGATTGGATTATGACATTAATTGACTATGAAAATCATGAGTCTGTTCCATGTCATAAACTTGTGAATTTTCTCCTTTCAAGTTGAAAGTTCCAGTGTGCTTTTATATGCACTTTTTTTTGGAACTCCTAGTGATCCCCTGGTATTCATTTAGCGTTGTACAACATTAGATACTAAAATCTAAATCTTTATTGGCGTATTGGGATGTAATTTGCTGTTTTCCTTAACGCCACATTTCAGGGATTGACAAAGTAGCATCATCCAGCTTGTGTTTGTAGTTCAGCGAACCAGAAGTATCATTTGTCTTATATTCTCATCCATCATCATGGTTTCATATTCTAGAAGGGAAAATTGTTATATAATTTAATTGCTAAGATTAAGAAGAAAACCAGAACCATTAGAGAGAAAAGAACTAAGATGAAGAGAGACATGGAACTCATCACATAAGCAATAACTAAGATTAATTCATTATTCTCAGAGTTTGCCAGCAGGAGAAGGAAGAAGTTCTCATAGATCTTGGATGCAAATGTAAAGGTGGTCTTGCAAAAGCCCACCGCACATGTATAGATACCTGGTTTAGCAGAAGAGGATCCAACAAATGTGAGATATGCCAGTAAGTCGGTCCTTCACCATGTCTGTTTATGCTATGAAGTTTGGCACAAGGTTGCTGAATTAACTTTATATGATTTAAACCTTTTATTTCAGGGCTGTAGCTGTAAATGTTTCACCTCCAGAATCCCAGCCAAGTGTAGGTATTCTATTTCTGGGAGCAAAATTACAATGTATGCTTAAGATAGCATTTTTCATTTTTATCTGGTCTAAATTATACATGCATTGGATTTGGAATGTGATGCAAGCTCATACATCTTTTTTGGGGCCTGTCTAAGATAGTTTATCATGTCAGCTTCTAAAAAATCACAATGACACTGCTGGAAATGTGGGGAATGTTTTTCCAAAATACCAAAGGGTCAAGTGGCATGCTTAAAAACCTGGATAAGGGTTTACAATATCTGGAAGCACTATTTATAGAGTGTTGGTTTGGCAGCACAGATTGATGACAAGAACTTTTTATGATAAACCATGCAGTGCTTAATGTTGATATTCTGTTTCTGTGATTTCATGAAGCAGACAAACTACTGGGTTTGGAGAATCGACCCTAACTTAAGACCACGAGATCACAATAGGGTAAGGGAATTGAGAGTATTTTTTTGGATATAGTATTCAGTGTGATGACTTTGAACGAATTCATCTTCAAAACAGGGTTGTTTTAGTCCACTTTGGGTGGCATTCTCAATTCTTACTGGTGGCCTCTTGTTGGATGTGCTGATATCCATCACCCTTGGTGTCTCTGCCTTACCTGTTAACATAATAATCGGTAAGCACGTCTATATCAGTTTTCAACAATTAACTGACTTGTCCATATGCAAATAGTAGCATTACGAAATGAAGAACAATATGCATGCTGATGTCAAAACTATGACACATTACACAGGGGTCATTGTTGTGCTCGGACTTGGAACCGCACTTCGGCTAGCCCTGGACTTCTGCATTAAGTGGAGTTTTAGGAGACCAGTGCAGAGGGCAGATGCCAATGTGAATCACGGGTATCATCCAGCTTTGTAGGTAGGTAAATATGTACAGAATAAAGATAGAACTCACAGGAGAAGTCTTAATTTGTTGGGGCAGTAGTACACCTAAATTATTCACCTCATATATAGTATGTCGTGTTATGTTTGGCGATGGTTATTGATTATTACTCAAGTGTGCTCGCGTATGACAATACGCCATTAAGTTTTGCGAAACTTCATTTTCCTACAGTTTCCTTGGAATTTTATTCAACTTTATTTCCCCTTCAAAGCATGAAAAAAAAATTAGTTACATTGGTGGAGAAATGATATGGAGGGATGATCAAAGAGATAATTGTCATCGGCCTTGGCCCTACGGGCTCTGTTCAATCAAGATCTGAAGTTTAGCAAAACGATGAGGCTTCCTCAAATCTTGATGATTTCTTTCAAAGACTATTATTATCAGGTTCTCTTTTCCAAAAGTTCTGGTGTGCTGCTGGACTGGCAAGGAATCAGCTCCATCATTCCTCACAATTCAAAAGACTGATGGCTCTTTATTGGGGCCGGGGTCTCTTGTTGGCTCACTTTATGTGAGAACAGCGGCTAATGAGAGCAGTATCATAGGCATATGTGCCTGCTAAGAGGGCTACATGTCGGTTTTGACAACTATAATGCCATTTATGGGTTATAATTAGTGCTGAAAATCTGCAATTAATAGAAAGACGACTTCGAGAAGTAATCGCATGTGGATCAATCTATTTGAACTTAGAAAAAGAGAAGAAAAAAAAGTAAAAAGTGAGAATATGCCTTTGTAGATAAGGTTAAGGGAAGAGAGTTTCTTTAATCCCACCATCCTGAACCACACTAAACAGAACCAGAAAATTGCAATTGAGCCATTTTTTGTTTGGAGATTATTTTTTAAAATGTATTAAAATAATAATATTTTTTATTTTTTAAAATGAAATGATTAAAAATATAAGAAAATTAATCTAAAACTAATTTTTTTTAAAAAAAATATAGGTGAACAGTAAATGTGTACTTGGGAGCCAGCATCTGCATCTGGAGACAGGAAGGTTCGTAGTCCAGTCACCAATTCACTAGTATATTATTGTGTTTTGTTTTTAGAGAAAAGAATATATATATATAAAATAGTCCCCAATATGGTTAGGATTTCAAACCAATCCTCAAACTTACTAAATCTTGCAGTTTTAACACTTGAATGCCTATTACCTAATAATCCAATCTCCTCTAGTTAATTCCTTTGGGTTTAAAAAAAACTATCAATTTTTCAGGGGTAGTTATTAAAAAATTTATGGTACTCAGGAAGTAACTAATAACATATTATTAATTATTTTTTGAAGTTTGTTTTGAAGAAAAAAACAAATACAAAGATGAGAGAACATAAAATTTATTATGAATAAAAAAATGTTAAGAATATATTCGTATAGAATTTATCTCCCACTTGTATCTCTCTATTTTTTTTTAAGTGAATGTTTTACATTTATTTAAAAACACTTGTAAATCGTAAATTTATTATCTTTACTAAATAATAGTTGACAAAGATGTTTTTCTTTTTAAATATACTTTTTAAATAAGCATTATTTACTCGTGTTCTCGATGATATTTTTGTATAGGTATCTTGATTGTATCTTTTTCATAGGTAGGTTTTGCAAATAGATTTGGAAATTTAATTTATTTTATTTAAAAATTAAATAACTCATCATTCTTAGCATTTATAAATTTTATAATTGACTCTTCGTTATCTAGATATTTTTATTATTTATCAAAATCATCTCAAATCTAACTCATTTTTATCTTTATTTCTGTGATTGTTTGTTGTTAATCATAATATATTTTTATATATATGCTAAAAGTTGATGGGTCAAATGTATATTTATTTACTCTATTTTAATGAATTAGATAGATATTTCTTAATTTCTTTAATGAAATATTTTTTTCTAGTATGATAATAAAATGATGAAATTAAAAGAAATTTTACTTTAAGACGTGACTTGAATACTTATCGAAAGATGAGGACTGGATCGAACTTGTTTTCACGCCAACAACATCGTACACGTAAAATTCTTCTTCAAACCTGACATTTGACATCTGCTGTTTTGTCATGATGCCATTGGTCAGTAGTACAAACTAAAGAGGTTAAATAAGAGAAGAACACAGACCCTACCGCCAACAACAAAAATAAAAGAGCAGGCAAGTACACTGAGAGATTGGTAGTTTTTGGAGTAACAGATGCAAGACTCAAACTTTGATTGAATTTCTTTGTTGGGTTTTGGTTAAAGAAAGGAAAACGAAGACAGCATGGTGGCTATGGTGTCTATGGACTCCCTACCTTTAGGGTTTAGATTCAGGCCAACTGATGAAGAGCTGATAAGCCACTACTTGAGACTCAAAATCAACGGTCGTGATTCTGAAGTCGAAGTCATCCCTGAAATTGATGTTTGTAAATGGGAGCCTTGGGATTTGCCTGGTAAAAAAAGGAGAAAAAGAAAAATCCGTTCTTTTTTTTATTATTATTAATTTGTTTTTTAGGTGGGTTTTCTTTGATTTTAAAGGTTGAATCTTTGATATATTTTTTTATTGGTTGTTTTATTTCTTTATTCCCTATGAATAAATTCCACTTTTTGCTTATCTGGGTAATTCCTTCATCACTAAGATTCCTTGAATTTACTAGTAATAAATATTGATTTCTTAGAATCAGGGTATTTTAGTATGGTTTCTATAATTAAGTGCACTTAGTGTATAATTCTGATATTTTTAGCTAAATTTGGAGTCATTAGGAATGTGGGGTTTTTCTTAGGGTTACAAGTAGATTCCCTTGAACTTGCTATAAAGATTATCATTATGTTTTGGAAATAGGGTATTTTAGTATCCTTCCTATAATTTACTGCTTTATAGTTTACAATTCTGCTATTTTTAGCTAAACGAGAAGTGAATTTGAATGTTGGGTTGTAGGGCTATCTGTGATAAAGACTGATGATCCAGAGTGGTTCTTCTTCTGCCCACGAGATAGGAAGTATCCTAATGGTCATCGTTCAAATAGAGCAACAGATGCTGGATATTGGAAGGCTACGGGGAAGGATCGAACAATAAAGTCTCGGACATCGGCTGGTAATACTACCTTGATTGGTATGAAGAAAACATTGGTTTTCTACCGTGGTCGTGCTCCAAAGGGAGAGCGTACGAACTGGATCATGCATGAGTATCGTCCCACTGAAGAGGATCTTGATGGTACCGGCCCTGGCCAGGTTGCTAGCGTTCTTGATCTCATTCTTGTTATTAATTTGTTCATTTTGACATGCTATACTTGGTTGAAATGCTTAGTTTTGATTTCATTCGTTGGAAAAACTGAGGAAATTTTGTCTACATGCTGTGTGATTAATTTTTTGTGTTATGTTTTTTCCTATTAACCATGCATTCAATGTTAATTTATTTTGATGTACGTATGAACATAATGCCGGCAGCTAAACTGAAGGAATTCAGTTTTAGTAGTAAGTGATGTACAGTGATGCTATTGTTGAAATGAATACCGTTGATTCTCATTGATGCTGTTTATATCTTCAACTCACTTAGTTCCTCTTTTAACCTGGATCAGGTTGCATTTGTCCTTTTTCGCTTATTCAGAAAGCCAGAAGAGAGAACCAATGGTGTAAAGTATGATGAGATAGAACAGATTGGATACTCTCCTACAGCTGCTAAGTCCTCTCCTGATAATGCATCATCAGATCTAGTTCAAGAAACAGCTACATCTGGCATGCATTCAGGAAAGCAGTCAGAAGATATAAAGATGTGGTTGACTGAGTCTGACAACGTGACTGCTAATTCTGTGGGGCCTGTTGATATCTGCAGTAATAGACATGCAACTTCAGATATTAAAGATCAAGTGCCAGAAGCAACAGCTGTGGAGGTGAGTACTGGATTCTGTATTTTGGCCTCTTGTACTCCACTCAAGATAAACATTATGAGAAAGTTGATTTTTTTAAGTTTGTTTTTCAGGCATGTCCGCTGCTGGATGAAAGTTCTCTTATACACGAGCCTGTATCTGGTGAACTTGATCGTGAAGTTTTCTCCCCAGTGCAATCACATATTCCAGCAGACCTAGGATGCTACATAGATTCACCTTATGCCAGTGACTTTGGCAACGATCAAAATGGATTTCCTTTTCAGGATGTCTCCATTGAACAGGATGTATCCATCACAGAATTGTTAGATGGCTTCTTCAATAACCATGACGAGTGTTCTGGTGAAGAAACGAGTAAGAACAACTTGGGTGTTGGAATTGAGGCTCAGTTGTGTGGTCAGATACCACCAGGAAACTCTTATGCTCCGGACAATGGTATATACAGTTTCATGAACAATTTACAGGTAAAACTATGGTCTTTTGGTAGCTTTCAAATAACCATGCTGTCGAATCTCTCTTAGCTGTCATAGCTCTTAACTGTTAAATCTTGTATTTTCTTATATTGCTGTTTGAGCAATTTGACATAGTTGATTTATTCTTATTTGAAAATAACCTCTGAAGCTCTAAAATCCTGTTGTAATTTTGATGTACACCAGCATGTTTCGCTCATGAGAGTCCCAGCGTGGCCTAGTGATCAATTTTGTAGCAATGAGCTATTTCAAATGCAGCCTGCACTTGGAACTTTGAGAGCACCCACTCCTGTTTTTTATGGAGAACTTGGAAGGGGAAATATTGGTCATTTCGGCAATAATTTTGTTGGACAAGATGCTCCATCTGCCAAATCTGCAATCTCATCCTTTGGTGTGCTTAATAGAATGGAAGAAGCAACTAGTCAGATGACTTCTGTAGACAATGGCAGTGGTGTTAGTGGAACTGGAATCAAGATTAGGGCCCGCCAGCCTCGAGTCCGACCACAGTCAGACATCTTCATTGCCCAGGGCAGTGGCCCAAGAAGAATCCTTCTGCAGCTGGAAACGAAGCTTTTGTCTGAGTCAGTTGGATATTGCAAGGTTAAAGATGCAGGCTACATTGAAGATGAAGATGAAGATGAGGTGCAATCATCTGTAACAGAGGTAAGTGCTATCACTCTACGACAACGTGGGGTTTCTGTTGAAATGCACCCATCGAACTAGTGATTTCATGCAATTATTTTCTGCAGGCCACTGGAGATGCTGAAAAACAGACCCCTACAGCTGACTATCTGCAGAAAGAAAGCCCACTTCCTAGTTCCAAGACTAACAGGGAAATTGCTGAAGAATCTTCTTCAGATTTGAGGTTAAGGGCGAAAAAGGAGGGTGAATCCGAGAGCAGCCAGATAGCATCATCAGCATTTCCAGCAGCACCTCCAGTTTATATCAGCATTTTCCTCCTCTTAATCGCAATCATAGCGTTTGCTGGAATATGGAGATCCCTTATGACCGTGAAGTTTCTCTGGATACAGGATGGTGCAAGCGATAATTTGTAGTGCATGTTTTCTTCCACGAGGAGCAGAATAGTTTTGTAGATGGCACTTAAAACACTCAAGGCATATATAACTTAGGTTAATACCAGTGTGCATAAGTGTAAATTGTGTAAGTTGTTTAGTACAGTAAGTAGCTCTGATTGTAGATGATGCCTTTGTTGTATGCATTTAGCAGCTTCTCATTCTAGTTGGTTTCTTTGCATTCGTGCATGTCTTTCAAATACAGTACAAGAGCTTCAAATGAAATGGCACAATTCTCATTCCAAGTTTTCACGAACCACTACAAAAGATTTGGATAATGAATTTGTTTTTAACATTGAATTTGTTTAATATTAAGCTTTTTAGTTAAGGGTTTGTGACTTTAAGAGATTAACTGAACTTAAAATGTTCGTCCATATTTGCTTGGTTTTCATCCCTTTTCAGTTTTTTTTTTTTTTTTTAATTTTCATCCTCAATTGTTTTCTTATGTTTTTTTTTTCAATTTCTACAAGATTTTCCATTTGTTTTGAAAAAACACACATGTTAACTAGAGTTTTTTTTTTCAGGCTTTGTTTAATTTTGTTTTTTTATGTTCAATTTTGTTTTTTTATGATGATTTATACTTTTGAATTAAATATAAGTGTCATAGCATTTTTGGGTCACTCCTTAAATTTTTTTTCTTTCTTTTCTTAAAAAAAAAAAAAACTGCACGGTGCCGTTTTGAACGGCACTGTGCAGCTTCTTCTTCCCTGCGCATGCAAAAGGCAGGGAAGAAGAAGATTTTTAAATGTTTTTCCCGCTCAGTTTATCACCCTCCCACTTGCACAAAACCCATACCTATATACCCATACCCTGCCAAGAAATGGGCACCATGCCCTGTAAACGCCATCACCTTACCCTGCAGAGGTAAGGTAGCCCAGTTCCCCCCCTGCACCACGATGGGACAGAGCAGGGGGGAGCTCCCTCTCTTCCTGCTTATAAATAGAGGAAGAGAGACGAGAGAGGGGAGAAAAGAATAGAAAACGGGGGAAAGAGAGAACGAGACAACAAGGAGGTTTTGGGAGTTAAAAGAAACAGAGAAAAGGAACGAGAGAGGACGGTTTGAGAGGGGAGACCGAGCAGAGTGAAGGAACAGAAAAACTGAAGCCAAAAGAACAAAACAGGGGGGGAAACTTTCGAAAAAAAGAGAAGAACAGAGACTGGGGGGTCACTGCACAGAGGAGAAGAAGGACCGTTCCTCACCACCTGGGCACCACCGCTGTGCTTCCTCTCCACCGCCACAGCAACTCCACTGGTCAGCTACCGCCAGCAGCGCCACCGTCAACCTCTAACCATCTTCCTCCCCCTGCTGCAACACTGTGAAGAAGAAGGAAAACAGCAGCACTGGTTGGCACAAGCACTGTGCCGCGACTCCACCATTTATGTTCCTCTCCATCGCCCCCGCAGCAGCGCCACCTTGAGCCATCTTCAAAGAAAAAAAGAGAGGAAGAAGAGACAGAGGAGCAGGAGACAGAAACGGGAAGGAGAAGAAACACAAAAAACACAGAGCAGAGAAAGGGCAGAACCACCGTCTGGCATCGCCATCCACTGCGAGCACAGCCATTCGGCCACCACCATCCAGCACCGCCATTCCGCCACCACCAACGCTGCCAACGCCAGCAGAACCAGAGAGGGAGAAGAGAAACAGAACAGAACCGAGAGAAAGAAAACCAGGGGAGGAGTAGAAGGGGGGAAGAAGAAGAACCACCGCCGGCCACCTTCAGCCCGGCAGCGCCACCGTTACTCTTCCTCTCCGCAGCCACCAGTAGCGCCGAGCAGAGAAACAGAGGAAGATAGCAGAAACAGAAAAAACAACAGAGCAAAAAAACAAAAGGGAAAGAAGAAGAAAAGGGGCGACCACCACCTCTGCCGCCTCCGCTGCCGCCAGCAGTCGCCACCACCCCTGCTGCCTCCGCTGCCGCCAGCAGTCGCCAGCGTCGCCACAGCTCCAGGTAACTTTCTCCCCTCCCCTGTCATTTTTTTGTTGCTCATCTTCATTTGCATGCAGAACGTGAGCAATTCACGTTCTGCAGCAAATGAAGATTAATTAGCTAGTTACTGTGCTGTGCACAGTAACTAGCTAATTATATTTTCATTGGTTATGGGCTGGAACATCAGCCCAGCCCACGCGGCTGGGCTGAGTCCAGCCCACAGTATATGGGCCGGGTCAAGCCCAGCCCAGGATGGGTGGGCCAGGTCCGGCCCAGTTTTTTTTGTAAAAAAAAAAACATTTTTGGAATTTTATAAATTTCACGCGTATTTTCATGTGATTTTGATTAATATCAAGCAGTATTTTTTTATGTTGTTAAAAATACGAAATCCGATATTAAAATATCCGGTTTTCGTCAAAACTTCAAAAATACAAAAAAAAAATGTTTTATGCATACGGCCAAGTGTCTCAAAGCTAAAAAATCATATTGTGTTTTTTATGCACCAAAAAACAATGTTTTAGCATGCATTTTGGCTTTAATAACCAGTTTATTAAAGTCAAGAGAACATTGGCCAAAATTTCAAAAACAACAAAAATTTTATTTTGTTTGTCTTTTAGTATCCGGGGTACGATATTACACGTAATACGTATTCCGGATATTAAATCTTTTTCCAATGTTAGAACGGTTAGGTTTTACCCAATTAAGATAAGAACCTCCTTATTAAGGAGGGCTTTTCTTGAATCTTAGATAGACAGGACCAACAATTAGAAAACAAGACCAAACCTTAGATTTTGATCAGACAAATAAAACAATGCAGCTTACCTTAGGTAGGGTGTATTTGGGGTGCTAATACCTTCCCTTTACGCAACCAGTCTCCGTACCCGATCTCTGAGACCAGTTAGGGTTCCTAGTGACCAAAATACTAGGTGGCGACTCCCATTCCATTTTTCCACCGCTAAGAGACAAGAACTCCTTGTCTCTCCATATTTTTAGACACATACACATTGAGTGTGGAGGGCGATCGCCGCGACGCCGCATCTCACGTGCGACAATAAGTATCAAATGTTTTTGTGCTTCGTTTGGAATCCTGGGAATTGATGGTTGATATTTTTTCCATTCTCTTTCTTTGATATTTTTTTTCCTCTTTTAGAAAACATTTAAAGCACTTAATCATTATTTTTTTACGCTTCAAAAAAATCAAGTCACCTCTCAAGAAGCGTAGGCAAGCTATCTAGTTTAAGCCTAGATAATATTTATTCTCTTCATCACCTAAACAAACACAATACTGACTTAAGCTTCAGAGAGTTATTCTTGCAAGTTTTGTCAGGCCCACAAGGTCCTCTATGAAAAGTTTTATCAGCTCATGGAAAGCGCCCCAAATCTTTCTACTAAGAATTTTTCCAACCTCATCAATTAGAGTTATCTTTGGGAAATGAGCAAAAAGCTCGTTCATTCCTGTTTCTCAAAAGCTTTTTCTATGACTAACGAAACCTCGATGCAGCGGCAACTATGCCAGCAACTATGTCTACGGCTATGCTAGTGGCTATGTCTATGACTATGCTAATGACATGTTAGCAGCATCATTTATGCCTCACGTGGCCACGCTAAGGTTACGCTAGCAGCTATACACAGCTATACCCACGACTACGCCTACGACTATGCACCAAGGTTACACCCATAAACTACTTTTATGGTGGATTGTAAACACAAAAGGTGTCATTAAGACTTGAGGGGTTTTGATGATATATAAAAGGTAACATTACCCAATATAAGTATTTTATCTCTCACTCTTGCTAGGTCAAGTCTTCCAAACACACTTAGAGGGCTCTGACAATCTTGAAAAAACTACGCTTGTGTTTTATACAATGTATACACCTCTCTTTAGACAACATAAGTCTAAGAAAATGCAAGTTTGATACAAGGCTTAAGGAACATTTAAGCCTAAAAAATATTTATTCTCTCTATCATCTAAACAAACACTATACTTATTTAAGTTTCGAAGTGTTTTTCTTGCAGGTGTTGTTAGGCCCACCAAGTCCTCCAGGTCTAGTTTTATCATCCCCTGAAAAGCGCTCTTAGTCTTTCTATTAGAGATTTTTCTAGCCTCATCTACGTGGGGCGCAGCCACTGGCATTTTGTTGGTATAGTCGTAGACATAGTCACTAGCATAGTTGTTGCTGCATCGAGATTTCGTCAGCTATGAAAAAATAATTTGAGAAATAGGAATAAAGTTTCCTCAGACGATGCCAATTTATGAGGCTAAAAAAATCCTCAGTAGAAAGATTGGGGAGGTTTCTTGGGCTGATAAAACTAGATCTAGAGGACTTGGTGAGCCCGCAACACTTGTAAGAAAAATAGTACGAAGCTTAATTCAGTATAGTGTTTGTCTAGATGATGGGGAAAAGAAATATTATCTAGGCTTAAATGCTCCTTAAGCCTTGTTTTGTATCAAACTTGTGTTTTTTTAGACTTGTGTTGTCTAGAGAGAGAGTCTAAAGAGATGAGCTCTGTCAAACTTTTCATCTGAAGAGATAAAGCTTCGTTTATATAGATTTTCTTAAGATAAATATCTTAAGAATTATATATGTGTACTTTTTATAAAACATTCGTGTAGTTTTTCATGTATCATCAACAAGTTAATTGAATATATTTTTTTTTACCAAATGATGACGCTTCAGGTTTTTTTTAAATAACATAATTTTTGTTTTTTTTAAAGGAAAAAAAACATTGTTATTTTCATAAAAACATCTGGTTCAAAATAAAACCCGATCTAGGTGGCAACTCATCAAGTTTGTCGCACGTGTGTGACGTCACTGTGATCTTCCACCCCCTCTTAGGTGTGTTGTATTTATCTGGAAAATATAGGGGGACAAGAAATTCTTGTCTCTTATCAGTGAAAAAATAGAATGAGAGTCGCCTCCTAGTATTTTGGTCACTACGAACCTAACTGGTCTCAAAGATTGGGTACGAGAACTAGTTGCGTAAAGGAAAGGTATTAGCACCTCAAATACGCCTTACCTAAGGTAAGCTGCATTGTTTTATGATCTAATATATGCTACGATTGTATCGTATTTCTAATTGTTGGTCTGTCTATGGTTTAAGAAAAGTCTTCCTTGGTAAGGAGATCTTTATTTTATCGAGTGAAACCTAAACATCCTAACATCAACAAAAGAACTACCTTTTTAATATCAGGAATACATTTTACGTATAAATTAGTAATCCCTGATATTAAAAGAGAAGAAAATAATTGTTTTGGATTTTTTTGAAACATTGGCCAAGTTCTCGTGACTTTAATAAACTGGTTATTAAAGCCAAAGTGTAGTTATAAAAATACTAACTAATATTAGCCAAAATTAAGTAAAAAAATACGCAGGGAAATCACATATTTTCCGAAATATTTTTTTTTTGGACTAGGCCGGACCCGACCCACTCATTTTGGGCTGGTCCAGACTTGTCCGCCCTAGTGAACAGTGGAGACGGTGTAGCGAAGAAGAAAACAAAGAAAAAGGAAGAGGGATGGACCTATGGTGGCTTCGAGGTGGTGCTGCTGGTGGTTGCTGACCGGAGAACGGCTTGGACAGTGGTCGACCTTTCTTTTTCTTCTCTGTGTTTTTTCTTCTGCTCTGTTCTCTTCTGTTTCTGTTTTTTCTATGTTTCTTATTCTCCCCACTTATGTCTCCTACTTCTCCTTTCTTTTTTTGTTTCTAATGGTGGCTGCTGTTGTTGGCGGAGCGATGATGACTCTTCTCTGCGGTGGCGGGTAGTGTTTGCTGCTGTTTTTCCTGTTTATGTAGAGGTACAAGCTTCTTCTTCTTCACAGGTGTTGCAGCAGGGGGAGGAAGATGGTGAGAGGCTGACGATGGCGCTGCTGGTGGCGGAGGAGAGGAAGAACAACGGTGGTTCTCCTTTTTTTCTTCTTTCTTCCTCTATAATCTTCTCCCTTGTCCCTCTATTTTTCGATCTTCTCTCCTTTATTTTCAAACAATTCTTCCTCCTCTCTCTCCTTTTATTGCTTCTCTCTTCTTTTACAATCCATCCCCAACGTCTTTGTTTTCAACTAAAAAAAAACACGACCCTCTTTTGTTTTCTCCCTTGTTTCTTTCCTTTCTTTCCCTATGTTTTGATTTCTCTCTTCTTTCCAAAAAACTCCCTCTGTTTTTCAACTCTCAAGCTCTCCCTATTTTGGTGCCCCTCCTCTGGTATTTATAGGCAGAGGAGGAGAGGGCCACCTTACCCCTGTCATGGTGCAGAGTAAGGTAGGTTGGGAAGTTACTTGCAGGGCATGACTCCCCTGACTTTCTTCATCATTGTGGCGAGGTGGCAGGGTATATGTGGGCATGGGTCGTTGCCGGGTTTCTTGGGCAAGTGGGGTGGAGAGAGAGGGAGTGGCGTTGCAGGGGAACAAATGCTTCTTCTTCCCTTGCCTCACGCATCTAGAGGAAAAAGAAGACCCATAGAAACATTTTAAATGACACTGTTTTGGCTCTTATTTTATTTTATTTTATTTTGAAAGAAATGAATCTGGGAAGAACCCAAAAATAGGTTATAACAAAGTTAATATGTCAGGTCAGGTCAGGTCAGGTCTTATAACTATGTTGCTAACATATTAATATTTTTCTAATATTATCATAGAATTAGTCCTTACTAAAATATTTCCAAAACAACCAGTTTCACTACGGTTTGACCACATCCTCATATTGCTTGTACTGTTAGCCCTTTGTTTCTGGCTTTTTGTCTCATTAGACCATCATTTCTGACAATATCAAATCAATTTGATGTTGAAGGATGATAAAAAAAAAAAAAACAAGGCAACCCGTGTTACTCTAAAAAAGTTAGAAAAGTCCCCTTGAAAGTGGGAACAAATGCTAGATGATAAAAAAAAACCCGAACAAACCCAACTTAACTTTAATAACTCGCGACCAAGATATGAGATAGAAATAACCTAACAAAAAAAAATCAGAACATATCACGAAGCTCAAAGCCAAATAAGTTAATGTCAAATGATGAAAATGAAAACAAAAATCAATTTTTAAAAAGGATTAAAAAAACAAACATAAACCAGGTTAATCATCAAAACTGGTGGATCGGGTCATGATTGTCTTCACAAACACAAAAAAATAATGAAGCAATATTTTCAATCATAAAATAATTGAAGAAAATCAAAAATAAAAATAATGAGGACAAAATCATTCACAAAAAAATAATTGAAGGAAAAATTATTAGGGATTAAATTGAAAAAATAAATAAATGAAGAAAATGATAAAAAATGATGACTAAAATTGAAACAAAAAATTCTAAAGGACGAAATTTTTTTTAATGCAAATGATAAAAAAAATTCTAAAAGAATGAGGATCAAATTAGATTAAAAAAAATTCTATGAAATAAAATGCAGAGGGATGAAATTGAAACCAAAAAAAAATTGAAAAGCCTTAAAATCAAAACAAATAGAAATTAAAAGAATGATGACCAACTTTAAAACAAATACAAACTGGAGGACACATCTGAATTTTTAAGAGCTCGACATGAAAACCAGTGCAAAAGGGGGGGGGGGAGAGAGAGAGGGAGAGGGAGGGAGGGATGGTGGAGGAAAAACTTCTATTACCATCAACTAGACCAAACATGTGATACTAGTAGCTGCACCGCCACCTGACACAACGGTCAATGGATTTTTGTTGTCATAATACATCCTATGTGCCTCTCGTTTGGCGGGGGGATGATGATAAACATTGCCCTTTTATATTGATTTATTAATATTTTAATAATTTGAATTACTAAAAAACCCCTAAGGGTATCCTCATATTACACAAAAAAACATGTGACAAAGACACAAATGTCCTCCCTTGCCCAGACTTAGAATTTTTAAAGTCAAAGACTAAACATGTTATTTTACTGTAAAAAAAAATATACACAAAAAAAAAACCCCTCTATACAAAGCTAAAACTTTTGAACTTTTAAGAGTATCATTGTCATTTAATTGTGCAAATAAAGTTAAAAATACACAAAAGCCCCTGGGCAAAAGACCTATTTTCTTAGCTTTCAAGGGTGAAGAAGTAATTTCACTACATATAAAAAAATATAAATTTACTAAATTATCCCGATCAATTGACAAATGATATTTTAATTCCTTTAAAAAGACAACTCTATCCTTATAGCCAAGGTAATTATTGAGTGCATTGAAGGACAAAATGATCAATATATTGCTTTGAAGGACAAAATGATCAATATATAACTTGAATCCACATTGTCTCTTCACTTCACTTGTTATAGGAAAAGCTGAGTCTTTAAGTTTTTCTTTATAATGTTCCCTGTTTAAATCTTGTGTTTTTTTAAATATATATTGTCTAAAAAAATAGAGGTCAGATATATGAGTTTTAATAGACCTTTTATTTAGAGAGATGAAGCTCTGTTTATATAAATTTTTTTAAAAATAAATATTTAAGTTATAAGATATTTAATATAAATGTCTAACATATTTAAACAGATGTGTGCATTGTATAAAATATCTATATATATATATATATATATATATATATATATATATATTTTTTTTTTTATGCATCATCATCTGCTCACTCGAGGGTTGACTTATCAGCCTGAAACTCTGATGCTGCAATTTATGATTTTTATTTTTGAATGATGGTGTTGTCACGCTAACGAAAGATGCTAGTTGAAATGTGTGAATTATTTTCTTCTTTGTTCATTATTTTTCACTCTTAATGTTTGTTTCAATTATTTCAATGAACAATCAGAATAAACATAGGGTGGTTATGTTCAAGTTTCCACAACAATCTTCCCTGTAGCATGGCCATCGATACTCTTTGCCCAGGCATCTTCTGCCTTCCTTAATGGATGTCTGGAGTCGATGATCGTCTTAAGCTTCCCTTCCTTCACTAGTTTAATAAGACAATCCAGGCTCTCAATGCTGGGGCTCACGGTTAATATGGGCACCAGCTGTTTCTTGGAGAAGGTAAGTTTCTTGAGAACAAAAGTCATCATGGCACTGGCGCCAGGAGTGATGTCAATAACCTTACCAATTTCACTCAAAGTAGGTTCAAAAGTAGACCAAGAAATGCCCAGTGCACAGTGGAGCACTACATCATATTTCTTACCAGATGGACTCTTGAGAGCTGCTCCTTCAGGTGTTTTGTAATCAAGAACCTCATCGGCCCCTAAGCTCTTGACCAATTCGATGTTACGAGCACCACAAGTGGCTGTTACGTGTGTATTTCCAAGCTTTGCTAGCTGAACTGCATAAAGACCTACACCACCTGAGGCAGCAGTGATCAGAATGTTTTTCTGCTGCCCGCTTCCATCAAGCTTTATCCCACCATGCTGTGTGAGAGCCTGGTAAGCTGTGATACCCGAAACAAGTAAGCTTGCGCCTTCGGCAGCTGAAACTTCAGATGGCCTCACCACAGTCAAGCTCTCCTTTGCCACAGCATACTCAGCTAGTCCACCTCCGTACTGCCATTGCACAACACAATTAATTCTTTGAATGTTAAGATTGGCCGACTGCGAGCAGATATTCTATGTTAAGATTATTTGTCATTTCTCAAAGTTTGCTTAGTCTAATTCATTTCCAAACATTGTCCCATCTCGTTCTTCCCTGATGCTGGCAAATCTAAGGCTTCAAAACACAAATTCACCAGAGGGGAAATGGCAGGAATAAGCACTTACAAGATGGCCAAGTTCTGCAACAACTCTGTCACCAATTTTGAAGTTCTTTACTTCTGCTCCAACCTCTACAATCTCGCCTGCCACATCCGTACCTGTTCAAGCAAACAAAAAGAAAAAGAAAAAACATTAGCATTTCTGGTAAAAGTTCAACTCTTGTCGTTGACAACAAACAACGTAAAAGACAAAAAATACAGAGTTTTTGTTCAGAACTTGATATTCACTTGCACCAACAGGGTTTCTGGTATGAGTACAGAACATTAATTTAGTCGATTCGGTTCTTTAAATTATCAGATGATCAGCAAACTTAATCAGATAAACATCAAAACATCAGAGATAAGAATGCAACTATAGAACTCAACAAAACCATTACAAAATCTCCAAGTTTCAGACGCCACAGACAGTTCCAAAATAATGTTAGGATCACACAATTTGATAAAGAAAATTATCACAGCAATTAGAAGAAGAAGAAATCACACATAGACACGGTGTTTTACATGGTTTAACTATGCTTACGTCCAAGGGAAATAAATTTGCCAAATGCAAGAAAGTAATGCTGTATTACCAGGTATATAAGGGAATTTGCGAGGAAAAAAAGGCCGCAGCTTGCCTTTCTGGATTTTCCAATCAATTGGATTCAGACTGGTTGCTTCCAGCTTTAACAAAACCTCATATTTCTTAGGACTTGGAAATGGAACTTCAACATGCTACAATAAAAATTTATTTATTTAATAATCAAAATACAGTCAACAATTCATGTTCATCATTACTTTCAAATCTTTATAACCTCGAAACAGAAGTTGAATTCTGAGCAAGAAATTCCCATGGTTACACAAATTAATTTACGTTTTGTAAAATTATCATTTCCATTACCTACGTACGAAAAAAAAGGTAAATTATTGCTAATAATCGTTAAAAAATATAAGAGACTAACTTACAAAATCGTTAAAAATATAAGGTCTATATTACGATACAGAAAAAAAAACCCTCAAAAGGCGAAAATAAATCAGCCATGAAACATAGAGAACTAACAGTGAAATTAAAAAGAAAACAGAAGGGAAAAGAAACATAAAGTAGAAATGCTAAGTAAAAAAAAAAAACCTTTAAAGCAGCAGGTCCTCCATCATAAGAATCATACTGAATGGCATGCATGAGCTTCCCTGCCATTCCCATGCCTATCCAGTAGATCAAGAAAGTTGATGATATATGCTAATTTGATGGAGCAGAAGACTTGCTAATGGTTTTTATGGATTTACTTAGCATTATTCAATTGACAAATACACCCTTTGATGAGTCTAATGGTATTGAATTGAAGTGCTACGGAGAGGAGCAAGATTACCCCTTTCAGCGTCGGCAGTCAATAGTGTTGTTGAAATTGTATTTTATTTTAATTATAGTTTTAAAAATATTTGATTAATTAATATATATCATAAATTTTATATAATTTTTACTTCAAATTTATCTTGAAATTTTAATTATAAAAAATATAATTTATAGTTTTTTTAAAAAAATATTTTTTTCAAATCATTATCCTTAAAGACAAAACACACAATTATTTTTTTTTTAAAAAAAAAACAATAGATGATGTTACATCTAACATTTGAATCAACGGTGTAAAGTAAAAGTCAACCTTTGACTAAAATTAAACAAATACCCTGTATTTCTCACTCCTTCAATTAAAATATTTGGAGCAAAGGTATCTTAGCATCCAAATGGTGGGCTAATGCGACAGAAACAAGGGGCTAACACAATCAACACGAGGAAAGTGATCAAACCGTACTGCTGCCGGCTGTTTTGAAGATAATTTTAACAATGATCCAGTTTTCTGATAATATTTTTTAATATTATCATGTCTTGGCATCACCACAGTGGTAAAACTCGGACATGAGCAATGAGTCCATCTGAGACTCAGTTTGATTTGATTAAATTTGGTATGTTTTTGTGTTTTAATAGAGCTTTTAAAAAGGTTTTAAAATTTTATATATTTTATTTAAAATCTGATTTGTTTTTATGTTTTAAAAAAGTTTTTGAAAAAATTTCAAAAATTTTTATATTTTTTTTACTTTAAATTAATATATTTTTAGTGTTTTCAGATGATTTTAATGTGCTGATGTCAAAAATAATTTTAAAAAATAAAAAAACATTATTTTGATATATTTTCGAGTAAAAAACACTTTAAAAAATAATCACAACCACACTCCTAAACACGCGAACCTATTTAATTTGAGATTGACTTGGTCAAAATACTCTCTTTACCGTTGATTTTTTCTATAATTTTTTTTTATTAAAATAAGATTATTTTCATTTTAAAAAAAACTTTTAAAATAAGGAAATCACTACTATGAGCGGGACCGATATTTGTTTTCCTGTATTTTTTTACCAGGATCGATATTTTGGGCGGCGATTGTTATTTTACCAATAATTCAAGTGTTTACCCTTCAGGATAGTAAATTACTGACATTTATTCAAATTGTAAGAAGTCAAAGTCCCCATTAATTAATATATAGTGAAGCAAATCTGTTAATAGGTTTGCATCATACCATTGATAATTACTTGTTTAATCTCTATGTTTAATTACGTTTATATCAAGCTAAGTTTTTTAGGGTGTCTAAGTCGCATTTATATACTTCAAAACAAAAATTAAAAACATGAGAAGCAGTGTAAGGTAAGAGTTTGGTTTTGTTACAAATTAAGAGGTTTGCTCATTTTATGTTTATTTTTTTAATTTAAATAAGAAAATTTATTAATTTTTAATAAGTATTCTTTTAAAACTATTAAAAAAAATTAGTCTCAATTAACATATAAATTGATCCCAAGATATTATTATTCAATAAAAAAACTATTGCAGTTACAAATCATAATCTGGGTAAAAACTATCCAGCTCCTTGTTCATTGATACAAGCAGGCAAGGGTAGTTTTTGGTATTGTTATAACAATTATTTTTCATTGAAAAATATATTAAAATAATTAATATATATATATTAAAAAAATTATTTTTAATATCAAAATAATTTAAAAATAAAAAAATAATTTTAAATAAAAAAATCAAATTTCTTACAAACAGGTTAAAAGTAACCGAGCACATCATGTCATTTGACTAGGACAAGACAAAATTAGAAACCCAGTAAGTATTTATGTCGAGTAAAATTAGGTTTTCACTGAAACTGATTGAAGTAATTAAAATAAAATGAAAAACACAAGCATGAAAATCTAATTTTATCTAAAAAAAAATGATTTGATTAAATCCCTAATTCTATTCAAGAATAATCACACTAAGTAATTTGTTTATAAATTATTTCTAGTTTTAACCAATTTTATTTTTCTTAAATATATACATAGGATTCATAGTATAAACATATATGTATTTATCAATAAAAAAATATATATAAAATTATTGTATGAGCTAGGTTCATATAGATTAATAAAAAATCTATTATAATCATAAATATAATTATAGCTATCATGTTTAATTTGACTCGTTGATTTGAATTTTTTTAAGATTAATGTGATATTTAGGTTAATTTACGCGTACTTTGATCAATCTTAAATTACATAAAGTTTACTTAAGTTTTAATTAAAAAAAATCATTTGAAAATTTATAGTTTCTATCATCATTACCTAATACATTTAAAACAATCGGATATAAACTCATCTCATTCACTTTTTATATCAACAGTAAAGAAAGATGTTTTTTTTATATATTTTTTTATTTTTTTTTAATTTTATTTTTCAATATTTACTTAATTTTAAATTTATCATCATAAAGTTATTGAATTTAAAACAAGCTCTGGTGAAGTCACAAAGAAATCCATCCATCCATCCATCCACGTGTAAGAAACAGCCGACTAGCTAGAACAAAGAAAAGGAAATCGCTTTGTTGATGGCTCAGTGGTAGATCCAATTCCTTTGCTTAATACATTAATTTCTTACTTTAAATGATCATTAGAGAAAACCACTAACCATTCTGACTGTTAAACTGCCGAACCTCCTTGTTTTTTCCTTTCTGTGAATACTCACCTTCTTTACTGTTTCTTTGGTCAAGCTCAAGAATATTTTTGAAGGGGCGGAGAGCTAAATCTTGAGACTTGTGGCAATTCTTGAAGAGAAAAGAAGTGATGATACTGGTGGCAATAGTGGCGGAGCTGATGGAGGAGTACATGGCGTTTCTGACTAGGGTTTTGGAACATGTGTTTAATGATGCACCTTTTCCAAGAAGGGTTCGTTTTCTCATTCTACGTAATCTTCCTTTTGCTTCCTCTTCTCATCGTCCTCCTCTACGTAGAGCTAGCTCCTAGACTTCACTGAAATTGTTTACAGGGAGTTCTCCTCTCCCACCACAACCACCCACCTCTTTGTTTATGCTTTATTGCTTCGTTTTTTTTTTTTCTTTGCGGTTTTATATCTCCTTTTGTTAATAGTTTGAGAGTTAATTAACTTAGCTTTCGTTTGCTTCTTTTTTTTTTGAGTTTTTGTATGATAATTAGTGGTTCTCTTTTGTAATATAGTTTTTTTTAATCTTAATTCATTCTATTATGTCTGGATTAATTAATTAGATTTTGTTTGAAATTGATAGAGTAGTGAATATTGTATGTTTTGTGCGGTAGAGATTAGAATATCCTCCATTTTACTTCATGGATAATAGTTTAGAACAATTTCAATTTTTTATTTTCATTTCGGAAGACAACAAATTAACAAGCCCTATCCATTTCTTCGATGAGTTGTAAAACAATGGCTACGATTTCTGAATTGGAGTTGCCTTTGTTTTCACTTCTTCAATGGAGGGAGAGGGAGAGAGAGAGAGAGAGAGAAAGAGTGAGTGAGTGAGTGAGGGAGTGAGTGATGGACATGTGACAAGACATAGTGACAAACCCACCCGGTCTATGACTAGGAGATTAACATTTTAACCGTCAAAAGGCCAAAAAAAAAAAGTCTTGTTCCTTTCCCTTTTTTTTTTTTTTAATTTACCACATTTTTCTCAAATTTACAACCATAAATATACATTGCTTAATATTTTTTTAATTTTATTTAATTTAATTAGAATTCACTACTATCAATAATTTTTTTAACTTATTAACACTTGTTTGAAATGAATTTTCTATTATAATTAAATTAAATTTGAATTTAATTAATAAATGAATTAAAATTCATTTTATTTTTTATATTATTCTGAGAATTTTTATCTTATCCCTTTAAAGATGAATATATAATTATTTTAAAGAATCTAGGTTTTTTTTAGGTAATAATCAAAAGTATGTTGAAAAAGTCATAAAACTAATAGTGAAAATAAAAAAAAATAATATATAAAAAAAACTTAAACAAACTAGTTTTAACTTTAATTTTTTTTTAGTATAATAGATTAGATAACTTAGTGTTTGATTTACTTTTATATTTCTTTTAAAATTAAATTTTATTAATTTAAAATTTAATTTCTGATACCAAACATGTCATCATTTAATAATTTTTATTTTCTTTAACATTTAATTTTAAAATCATATCTCTTTAACATTTATCCTTTAAAATTTTATATCTAGAACAAAACACAAATAAGATATTGTCCGCTTTTGAAAGTGTGATTGAGTTATTTTTAAAGTATTGTTTATTTTGAAATATATCAAAATAATATTTTTTATTTTTTAAAAATTATTTTTAAGATCAACATATTAAAACAATCCAAAACATATAAAAATTAATTTTTAATAAAAAAATTAAATTTTTTAAAAAATAATTTACATCGCATTCCCAAATAATATTTCAATCTATGCAATACACGTGTCATTCAACTTACTCCCAGGATGAAAAGTTTGGGGACCATGGCGCACCATCTATACTACATAATTTACTCTCACCATTATTGAGGGTTTAGCCTCCAAACATGAATTTTTTTTGTCGATAAGCTAATGATTTCACCTTTCCTGTCCATTTTTCCAGATAATGTTCTTGGCTTGCCATAATAATGATGACAAAGACATGCAGCCCTCAAAATTTCTCAGTGCTTATCTAATTTTATCGAGATTTGGTTCTCTGTACTTGTAAATATTCTTTGCTTGATATGTTATTTCTTGCTGCTTTTTAGCACGTCCCAGATCGATTGGTTAGAAATCAGCTTCATTGCTTTATTATTGTTCTTGTCGGAAATCTTCCTTGAAACCTAACTTGGAGACGAAAATGTCTTTTTTTTTAATAATGTTTCATTGCTGTTTCGAGAAGAGTGATTTGCTTGTTTTTTTGGTCTGTCCGTATTTTTCGAAATATAAAAAAAAGATAGTTGAAATAAATGAGATGTTTTTCTATATTTTTTTATTTGAACTAATATATTTTTATTTTAAAAATAAATTTATTTATGTTTTTGTTTTATCTTTAAAATCAAATTAATATATTTTTATCTTTTCAATGTTTTTCTTTTCTGTATTGAAATATTTTATGTTTTACCTAAATTATTTTGAAAACTACAAAAATATCGTTGGTTAATGAAAAATTTTAAATCAATTGAAATAATCAAAATAACCCTATATATATTATATTAGAAAAACAACAAAACCACACCCAAAACATCCTCTCTTCAATTTATGACTTCTCTTTCTTCATAATCAAAATTTAAACCAATAAAAAATTTACTACCCAGCAGACAAACTCTCTTCACGATCAATATTTAAACCAATCAAAATTCTCATGTCTCCCTTGATCCACTCCCGATATCCAAGAAACGAGAGAGAGAGAGAGAGAGAGAGACGGAGATGAGTCTAGAGGATGACCCCAAAGCTTGGAAATGGACATCCAAAAGAGAACTTGGGATTTGATGAAGGTCCTAAACATTGCTTAGAAGCCCAGACATGTTCACTATCGAGTCCCTAATTTTGCTGGCGCCTCAGCTGCTGGTAAAAATTTATAAAAATGCTTTCAATGGGACCATCCGGGATCATCCCTTGAGGTTAGTTCATTCTCTTGGTTAGTTCATTTCATTTACTGTCTTTTGCTTGATGAAACTGACGTGTTATTAGTAAAAAAGAGGGGACTTTCATGGGAAAAGGAGGCAAGAAATAAAAGCATCTTCCTGGTATGGTTAACAATCTAGTAAAATATAAATTAAGATCTGATTTTTTGTTAATTTTAAATCTTAGATATATTATTTGTGGTGGGATAGATTATTCAAAATCAAAATTCTCTTCAAAATCAATTTTTTTTTTATCACTGTTTGGTTGTTGGAATTTTTTCATTATGATTAATGTATTCTTTCTAGTTGGGTTTAAGAATTTTTGGTAGTTTGATTGGTGAAGAATTTATGAGAGTAATTTTTATAGTAATTCTTACATTATTAATTACATATGAATGATCTAGTTAAAGTTTACTTCAGTAATGCTACATGGGTACCTCAGTAATGCTACATGGGTGGTGTTAGTGCTGCCTAAATATATAATTAATAGCCTCATTGAATATGAAAAATGATTTANAAATAAATTTGTTAATTTATTAAAACTACATATTGATAAATATTTTAAAATTTCTTCTCTGGGATTTATTAATTCTACGTCCCTTTCATTTGTCTCAATTGGATACTAACTATTTACTGTGATAATTGATAAAAAGAATCACAAACATTGAGGGGAATTATTCAATGCTATTTAAGCACAAAATATGAAAATACTGAAAAATTAGTAAGAGAATCACTGAAGAGAGAAATTAAAATCAAATTGGAACTTCAAGAGAATAATTATATATATAAAAAAACAAATTGTAATTTGGGGAAGAACTGACGGGAGGGATCCCTTCTGTACTATGACCCAGCCATTTGGCTTGCAGTGTGCTTTGAGAGTGCAGCTTCCATGAAATATATTAATTATAGTGGATGATCACACAATATAATATTTTAAACGAAGATATCATATACAAAAATGATATCTTAGTAACAACAAATTCTTCCACAGAAACAATCTGATCATTACAATTTCTCATACCTGAGGTTCTTCTCTTGCACCATGTAGCCCTCCTCGGCTCAACTTCCATCGCCAAAATTTTTAAAAATGGCTTGTGCGATGGGCTACCATTGTCGTAGGAAGGACTGGAACTGTATATGGCAAGGGACTGGATATTTTAGGATAAAAATAAGATCTACCGCTTAAGTTTGTATATATCAAACTCTGGCTACACTAAGACACAATTGCAGTACTGCATGCCACAAAATCTGTCTTTGAACAAGAATGTTTACTAATGTCTAACGACACATCGGCAAAGCAAAAACCCTCCAAGGTGGGTTTATTCATCATGAGATTTAGCTCCGACGAAGGTTTGGTTTGGGAGGTGGATTTCTCCTCGCTCGTGAATTTAAGGGCCATGCTGCCTAATTCTTGGATTCTATGATCGATATAGCTTAAATATTAGCCCCTAGTGCTGCAGCCCACTTGCAATTTGATGTTAAGAATCAAGAACCTCCTCCATAATAACTTTTAGGTATGCCTATTGTTCTCTGCCTGCCTAGGAATACACTTGCAAGTAGCTAGGCAGGCATCATATTATCTCTTTTGAAATAAAATTATTTAAAAGCATACATTCGGTTATGTTTTTTGAAACCCTTGTTCGAGGAACAAGAATTTTCTCTTTTGAAATAAATATCAAGAGAAATACTATTGTAGACAAAAGAGGTGAAGGATCCATGGCAGTATCAAACCTTCCATTAAGTACTGAGAATAAAAATTATGTCAGTAATCTTCCAATAAATGTCCACACGGTATTGTTTCTTATCAGGCACTCCGATTCCGATGCTCACAAGGTATTCCGAGAATTTTCTACTACATTTGAGAAAAATAGTAGATAACTTGGTCCCTCTACTTTGCACATGTGGTTAAATTAAGCTCTTTACTTTAAAATTGATCAGAACAATTTCTTTGCTTTCAGATAAAAACAATATGATTGATAAATGGTGTTATATTTAGGAGTGATCATTTTCGGTTCGGTTCGGTATTTATAAAAAAAAGTAACCAAACCGATTTAAAAAAAAACGAAAACGTACCGAAACCGGTTCAAACCAGCCGGTTTCGGTTCGGTTTGGTTTTTTAGGATAAAAACCGGTTCAAACCGGTTTGGCTCGGTTTTTATGGGTTTGGGTTTGGTTTTTTCGGTTTTAAGCTTATAAAACCGAAACCTAACCGAACTGGTCGGTTTTTTCAAAATTTTAATCAGTTTTTTTTCACGGTTTAGTTTTTTTAATTATTTTTTTTTCCGATTTTCTTGATTTTCTTAGTTTTTCGGTATTTTTACTCACCTCTAGTTACATTCTGTTACTAAATTGGTCATTTCATCTAAACTCGTGAGTCAATAGCTAACATATGCCCATTTAACCACCTTTCGATCGTTGAAAAAGTAAGTGGCAATCTACTACCACTAGTCACAAAAATGAATGGAAATGTCAGTTAATGATATATAGGGATCAAATCAATTAAATTGAAAGTACAAATTCTAGATTAAAAGATTTGAAAGGGTATAGGGACTAACTAAAAACACACCGACGTTGTCTATGGATAATTTACAATGGGTTTTGGTGGTCATAGTTTTTTTTATCTTTTTTAATCTATATCCCATTTTATTGTCAGATTTCCCTTATTATATATAGCATGGTGAAATATTATATTTTATTTAGTTAAGTATATATGGACAATATAAATTATGCACCTTACCTTACTAATATCTTCTTATCGTAGATCATATTTTTTTTATATTTATACTTTATTCATTATTTATTAAGTAAAAAAATTTAAATATTCATAAAATATTTATTAATTTTAAGATATGCATTATTTAATAAAAAATAAAATTGCTAATATATATTTGAAGTTCGTGTGTGTCTATATATATATTATTAAAAAAATCTAAATATTCTTTATATATATCTATATAATATAAATATATATTTCAAATTATGTTATGATGAATTTTGGATTGAGTTTGACAATATTTATACTTATAAAGTAAAGTAGCAATTCAAAAAATCCCATCTTTTTAGATTATGTGATGTGATATCTATCTGTTTCATGTTAAAGTGTTATCCCTATCCACAACGAAACAACACTACCAGAAAATCGATAAATACAAACGGTAATACCAAGGGAATATTTTCATCGGTAAATTTTTGAGGGATTTTACCAATGAAAATATTCCCTCGGTATATACCGAGAGAATTAGCGTGGGAAAAAAATTAAAACAAAGAAAAAAATATGATGACGTGCTATTTTTACCAACGGAATAACCGACGGAATAAATTTCGTCGGTAAAATATGTCATTAAATTCGTTGGTAAACTGTGAACACTGTTCATCATGTCAATTACAAAGGGAATCACCAACGGAATTTTCCGTCGGTATTTTCTAGAGAGCTCTAGAACTGTTCACTTTTCAATTGCACTATTAATTATTGTTCTTTACAGACAAAATCACCGACGGATAGAAAAGTCGTCGGTGTTATTGGATGATTTTCTGAAAAAATTCAATTAATTTAAAATTTTCATTTAAATAATACAGACGGAATCACCGACGGATTGAAAAATCGTTGGTAATTGTTGGTAATTTCTAAAAACTTTTTATGAAATTAAATATTTAAATTAAATATTACCAATGGAATTACCGACGGAAAACTTAAAAAATATTAATATTCAATTATCCGTTGGTAAATCGATCCGTCGCTAACGCGCCCCAATAAAAAGCTCGAATCCCTTTATTTAACAAGAGACAGACTCATTTCTTATTCTTCTTCTTCTTCTTCTTCTTCTTCTTTTTCTTCTTCACTATATGTAAAAAACATCAATATCTATTTCTTTCTCTTCTTTTCTCTCCTCATCTCCTTCTCTTTTTCTCCATGCTCGGGTATGCCTTCTTCTTCTTCTTTCTTCTTTTATCCTCTTAGTTTTGTTTTAATTAATATGCTTTATGAAATTTTTTTCTCTCCTTAACTTCACTTGCAACTGCATTAAGGTAACATTTTTCTTTTTTCTTCTTTTTTCATGATTTTTTTCATTGTATTTGTTTTTTATTTTATTTTTAATTGTTTTGTTCTTAATAATTGTATAAATGTTGTTGTGAGATTTTTTTTTTCATATGAGATCAATTTTTAATTGAATTTATTTTTTTGTTTTATTTATTTGTTGCAAATTTGGTTGAGTTGATTTTTTTATTCTTGTTTCCAAGTATTTTGAGTATATATTATAGAGTGTTGATTTATGTTAATTTAATTATTTTATAATTTTATAAAATAAATTTTTTAAAAATGTTCTTAAAGTAATTCTGTTGGTAATAAAAAATATTATTACCGACGCGTCTTTTCCGTTAGTAAATCTTTCGGTAATAATATTTTTTTATTACCAACTGATTTACTGATGGAAAAAAAATTACCGAAGAAATATTCATCGACAGAGCATTTTCGTCGGTGATTTGGTTGGTAAATTAATTACCGATAGAATATTTGTCTTACGCCGACGAAAAAATTATGTCAGTAAAACTGTTAAATCTTATAGTGTAATTACTAATTTTCTTTTTTCTTCATTTCCCCTTTTTCATTTTTTTTATTAACGTGGGTTTTCGGGCCAGTTTGTGCGCACTTCGACTAATCTCACGGGCCCTGAAATTAACAACCATATAAGCTTCCAGTGACCATCATATTAACAACCACAAGACTCGAACTTGAGATCACATGAGAAGTAAACTCCTTAATCTCAAACTCTTATCATTAAATCATTTACTGGATGGTTACCTCTTTCAATTTTTTGGTTATATGGTTAGTGTGATTGCTGGAATAACACGTTAGTGTGATTGCTGGAATAATACCATAATTTGTTAGGATTCGGTGGTTGTGATGGGAATAACAGTAAATTTATTATTTATTGCTGATTTAGTATATGATGCTCCTACCTAATTGACGTACAAATAAGTATATATACCATTGTATTCATAAAGAAATATAAATATCAACCCAAAATATTCCTTTTACTTTCTTATAAATTAAGCTTCTACAAAAATTTATTTTGAAACAAGATAATATTAAGTTAAGCCTGTTTAAGACTGGTATGAGGTGACTAATAATTAGTTTCCGAAATAAAATGATATTAAATTAAGAATAATTAATCAACATATATATATATATATATATATATATATATATATATATATAAAAAGAACTCTAAAACGCGTGGGATATTCAACGTAGCAAATTTTTTTTTCTCGCTTTTGTTGCTTCTTTTTTTATATCATCGTGGATAACAGACATTGAAATGTATCACTGTGCACACAGTGATACACTTGACTTTTTCTTCTTTTTTTTTCGTTTTTGTTTTTTTTTTTTTCCGCTTATGGTTTTTTTTTTTTTGCATTTTTCTTTAATGAATTTTTTTTGGTTTAATTTAGTTTGAAATTTTTTATTTTTTTCCTTTTTAATCAATTTTTTTCGTTTGACCCATCGATTTTTTTTTCTATTTAGTTATCAAATTTTCATGACGCGAATTCCAAGTTTGACGGGTTAACCTGGTTTGACGGGCTAACTCAGTTGATTCAGATTTTTTTTCTTTTTCCTCATATTCTATTTAGTTATCAAACTTTCATGACGGGAATCCCAGGTTTGACGGGCTAACTCAATTGATTCAGATTTTTTTTTCTTTTTCCTCATTGGTAATATGCTTATGTCTTTTGTTTGTTTTTGTTTTTTTTAATTAATTTTTTTTGTTTAGTTTAGGTTGTTAATGTTCACTTTTTTTTCTATTTCTTTTAATGAATTTTTTTTTTAATTTAGTTTGTTAATGTGAAAAAAAAATTTTATTTAGTTATCATACTTTCATGACATGGATCTCGGGTTTGACGGGTTAACCTGGTTTAACGAGTTGACCTTATTTTTTTTTTGTTATTTTCCTTTTTAATCATTTTTTTTCGTTTTGTTTAGTTTGTTATTTTTTTTTTGTTTGACCCATCGATTTTTTTTTCTATTTAGTTATCAAACTTTCATGATGCGAATCCCAGGTTTGACCGGTTAACTCAGTTGATTCAGATTTTTTTTCTTTTTCCTCATTAGTAACAGGCTTATGTCTTTTGTTTGTTTTTGTTTTTTATTATTTTTAATTATTTTTTTTTCTATTTAGTTATCATACTATGGATTACTACAACATTTCCTTTACATGGTTTTTGTTTGGTTACAGTGTTTCCCCCGCATGTTTTTTTTTTAAATTATCTTTGTTAAATTTATTTTTTCAATATTGAGTTGGTTGAGAATTTAGCTTTAGCTTTAGCTTTTCCCATTTTTTTTTTAATTTTCCCCGTGTTTTTTCATTATAATTATAATAATTATTATATTGTATTATATTAGATAACTGTTTTTTTCTTTTGTTTTTTCTTTTTATTTTTTTTAATGAATTTTTTTTGTTTGATTTAGTTTGTTAATGTTAAATTTTTTTTATTTAATTATCAGATTTTCATGATACGAATCTCGGGTTTGATGGGTTAACCTGATTTGACGAGTTATTTTTTTCATTTAGGTTAGTTTGTTAAAGTTAATTTTCTTTCTATTTAATTATCAAACTTTCATACTTTCATGACACGTATCCTGGGCTTGACAGGTTAACTTAGTTTGATGGGTTAACCCGGTTAATTCTAGGTAAACCCGTCATTTTTTTTCTATTTAATTATCAAACTTTCATGACGCAAATCTCAGGTTTTACGGAATAACCTGGTTTAAAAGGTTGACCCAATTAATTCAATGTTTTTTTTTCTTTTTTTTCATTAGTTTTTTACTTCCTATTGATTTTTTTCATTGTTTTTTTAATTAATCTATTTAATTATCATACTTTTATGACACGACCTTATAGCCAGACCCACATCCAGTATTCTTGGGTCCGGTGTTACAGCCAGACTCACTTAAACTTCTTGGGTATAACTTTGCAGAAAAAACCAAGATTTTTAAATTTTAATTGTTTTTTAATATTTTTTATGCAAAAATAAATGACCCGCGGCATCGCGCGGGTATCAAAGCTAGTATATATATATATAGTGTACATGTGGGAGTGTAACTTTGCGAGGCTTTCTGTATAGATGGTGGAGAAAGGAGGAATATTGTAGAATAGAAGTGTTGATCATCACTTTGCATCAAAACCCAGCTTTCTTTCCTTAAGCCCATCCAATCCATATCACATATGAGTCATGATATATATTCCTCTTCGTCTATGTCATCGATCGGAAGCTCTTGACCCACACATCAAGTATACATAATTCATGTGAGAGGGAGATTAAGATACCATTCCCTTCTCTAAAAGAATAGTTTTCTTTTTTAATTATTTTGGAAGAGACCACATTTTCCAAATTCCATTGAATTTAAGCACAAGAAAACTAGCAAATGGAATATATCGCATGCATGCCGATGGAATAGAACCTTGAAGGAAGCGATGCCAATACCCACAAAGGAATATCTTCTTGGGTCTAGCTTGTCTTTCTAGCTAGTTTAACTCTCCCCTTCAATTTCCTTCGCTAGCTTTATGTATTGAAGGGGAACCCTATATATATTGACCGCCATGGCTACCATCTTAGAGCGAGCATTCAAGTCTTTCTTATCTAATTCCATTGCTTACTCTTACTTCTACTTTCGAGAAGACCACACGAGGTTCGAAAATATCAAACACAACATGCCTAAGGGGAGACCACTTTCTTTGCAGGTTCGCTTTCATCTCCTCCTTCAACTAGTTCTTCTTTTTCTTGTTTCTTAGCAATCAAGGTATCTTCTATATATTGCTTCGGCTTTCATCGCCCTAATCTTCTCGTTCAACTTGCCAAGAAAGAGAGAAAATACAAGGGTTCTTTTTCTGCCTAGATGAAATCAATTTTCTTCTTCTTTTTGTCTCTTGTTTTATTACGTACTAGTGCATGGTGGAAAACTCCTTTTTTTTTTTAATTTATTGGGGGGAGGAAAAGAAAAAAAAAAAAAAAAAAAGAGTCTAGTTTGTTCTATATGTGAGAAAAATATCTTTCTCATGGGTGAGAGGAAAAATGACTTTTGGATCTTGTGAAAATGTGACCCCATTTTGCTTGTTGATACATGGATTTTAAAAAAATGATATGGATAATATTTTTGGTGAATAATTTGCATATATCTTTTAATTATTGTAAGTTAGAACTCCCTCTTCCAATATATATATATATATATAAGGAAAAAAAATACAGCCCTCATTTTTGTTTTTATATATATCAAGATTTTTTTAAAAAAAACAAAATTTACACTAGTTTTAAGAGGGTATTCAGGTAATGGTAATAAATGTTTTTTGAAGTGTTTTTTCGTTTGAAAATATATTAAAATAATATTTTTTATTTTTAAAATTTATTTTTGATATTAACACATCAAAACAATTTAAAATATCTTACCAACTAATCAATATATATAGACAATAGAAAAAACCTAAAAAGAAAATTATTTGGTATCTTAATCAATAAGAACTGAAACATGTTTCTTCTGTTTGGTTTCATTATAGAAAAATAATGGAAAAACCAACTTTCCCAAATATTCCTAACCCTAGAGAACATAAGAATCTTGAAGCTATATCAATTTAATGTAGGTCCAACATCAAATCAGAATCTCTCCAAACCGTGTTTAAACCGTGTTTCATCTTTTTGCTTTATTAGACTGTGGAGCTCAAAGTCAGGATGTGCTGCACTGGCTGTGAAAGAGTTGTCAAAAATGCCATTTACAAGCTTAAAGGTATATCTTTCATTCCATTCTTCAATTTCGGCAAAGCAAATTTCTTTTTTTGTTGGATTCATATCTAATATTTTTCATTCCATTCATCAATTTATCTATGGATTATCAGGTATTGATTCAGTGGAGGTGGACTTGGAGATGGAAAAGGTAACTGTAGTGGGATATGTTGATCGAAACAAGGTACTCAAGGCGGTGAGGAGGGCAGGAAAGAGAGCAGAATTCTGGCCCTATCCGAATCCGCCATTGTACTTCACATCAGCTAATCACTATTTCAAGGACACAACTAGTGAGTTCAAAGAGAGTTACAACTATTACAAGCATGGCTACAACCTTGCAGACAGGCATGGGACCATCCCGGTGAGCCACCGGGGAGACGACAAGGTCAGCAACATGTTTAACGATGACAACGTTAATGCCTGCTGTCTCATGTAGCAAGCTATATGTATCTTCAAGTTCCAAGTGTGTACGTAGCTATTGGGAATTAAAGGCTTGTGTGTAGAATCTAGGTGAGTTTTATTTGTATGAGGATGGCATGTATCATCAATTGTTCATCCCTCTTATCTGTGAGCCATGGAAAAGTTTGAGTGTTGCTTTGCATGTTCTGGTGGTATGGTATGATCAGTGGGAATATATTCAATGGAACAGCTAGCTTCATGCGCTTGTTTTCATGCCACTGTATTATCTATCATTGTATAAAAAGATGTCCATATCAAATAATATTTCTGCCTTCTAGTTTAAATTCCAAGTCCTAATTTGTACTATAACTTATATATGTTTTCATTATTCTTTTTTAAGAATTGTTTTCATAATTATTTTACTCGACAGTCAAAAAAAAAAAAAAAAACACAGTAAAAAAAAATAATTTCACATCAATTAATTTGCATATTGAAGGACACATTAAAAACATCTGTTTTAAAAGTCTAAATTTAAAATGTTAGTAAATCTCATTTAACTATATTTGTTTAGTACATTGAAGTAATTTTTTCGTTATTGTTTGAAAAATTATATATATATATATATATATGTATTATTTTTTTTTGTGTAATTGTGTTATAATCTATGTTTTACTCAAATCACATATTTAAAAGCGTTTGTTTAATTAATTATTTTAAACGCTTTTAAATATGGTTAAATTAATTGCCATCAATTCAATAAACCGGTACTGCCCTTTCTGAACAAATTTCTATAAACAATGAAAACCCTAATAAGGGCCAACAAAGGCAGTGCGTGCTGATTCCTGAATTATTGAATTTAAATAAATTTAGAATACTTCACGGCTAAGGATAAAATAATTTGATTGGCCAATCACCAAAGTTACTTCCCTATGCAGTTCCTCACCCTCCACTTGTTGTCAAAATAAGCTTCAACTTTTTTTCCAGGAGATTCCCCTCTCTTTTCCTTTTCGTTTCTTGCTGTTCTTTCAGACAGTTTCCTTCTTTTAGAAGGCTAGTCATTCTCGCACAGTTTTGACCATTGGATTGGTATAGAATATTGTATCAATGTCGGTAGGGTTCGGAGAATTTGAGGTATGGACCCCATTGCTAGCAAGAAAGTGGATTGTATAAATAATTGTTATCATAAAAAATAGTTCAAATATCTTGTTCCCATCTCCCTAAAACCCCAGGAGAAGGAGAAGGAGATTTCCCTAGCTAGCTGGTATTGGAAAACCATTAGCTAGCACTACTGTAGTATTCATTCATCTTCGTTCTTCCACGATGCACGCTTTGGATCATCAAATCCTTATATCTTGATTAAATAACTATATTATATATATAAAAATACCTCATATAGTACTTTAGCAATGTGTTTCCTTTTTCTTAGTAAAAAATATTAATGTAAAGATAGACGTCTGATTGCACACTTAACAAAGAATATTATGTCTTTTTCATTCAATTTAAGATATTTTTTTTTGAGAATAAAGCGATTGGATGTAAATTTGTGACATGAAATGTGTTGCATGTGCTCGTAGATTAGATAGACGACATACAATCTAACAAAAATAATTATAAATTTAGATAATTATTGAATTATATATGTTTAAAGTTTTCTAGATAATTTTAAAGGTCTAAAATTTGGAATATTGAAGAAAGTGCGTTAAAAAATAATATAAATTATATCTTAGAACTTCATCTAATTAATAGTTTAAGCTATTGAGTTGAGATGATTCTTTGACAAACTAATACATTAATAAATAAATAATAAAGTGTGGATATCATAAATTTTAAATTATTGATTTTTTATATGGAAATCTTATTTGGAACATTTGCTTGTATAGCATTGGAAAATATATAAAAAAGCTCAACATATTAAGTATGAATTTTATCAATAACAATATCGTAATATCTTATTTGAATCAGTTATAATAGTTCTTGTGATTTGCTTGAATTAATTAATTAATTAATTCCTACATTATCAAAATAATTAAAAATTACCTTAATTAATTAATATTTATCCTGTAATTTACCTTTCTTAATTTATCTATGTGCACAGTATGTCAACAATGGCAAAAAAGAGGTTGAATTTATTGAAGTGAAGAAGAAGGGGTGGACACTAACCTTTTATCTAATATAATAGTTTTTTTATTCTAAAATTTCCTTCTTTACTAATAAAATTTCCCATTTTACCTAATTTTTTCTCTCTATATTTTTCAAATAAGAAAAAAATTAATTGTAATAGATCATAAAATTCATGAAAAAGCAAACTCACAAATAAGTATGAAGCCATAAGAATTAGTAATAAATTAGTTTTTTATTCTCAAAAAATAAATTAGTTTTGTTAAACTACATGAGTCACAATCTAATTCCTTTTCTTTATTGGTGCCAAAATGAACATTGATCAAAATTGAGTGACGAAATAAACAAAATACCTTGATAAAATAATAATAAACAAAATACAAGAAAATAAAATAAAATTGGGCCACCAAAGAAATTTCACAAGAGACCAAAATTTCCAGTGTCCATTTGTCTCTCCAATTCCTACAGACTACAGTCTCAAAGAAGAGAAAAGGAGCGGAGGCGCGGAAGAAACCCACGACCACCAAACAACCAAAACATGAAACCCCTACACAAACTTTCACTTTCCTTTCGTATTTTTCGTGTTTTAGTTCATAAAAGTATAAAGGTTTTGTCTTGAATTCACATTCCCCTTGAAACCTTGTGTGGATTCTATCAAATTCTGTGTTTTTCTTGGGGTTTCGATCATCATCGTCAACTTGTACAAAAAAAAACCAAGAAACACAATGGCCAGTGACACAAAAAGAGGGTCTCTTTCTCGTTTATCACCATTAGCTAGGCCTTTTACCTTGAGCAAACCCAATAATTCAAGCTTTAGTCCTTCAAATTCTGAGCTTGATCGGTCCTTTTCAAGTTTCAGTTTAGAAGGTGACTCCTTTGCCTTTTATCCTCAATACCCACCAGGGGTTTTGCAAGTTTCAGCTGATTTTTCAAGTCTTGCCCGTGATTCTTCACTTCAAGATACAAGCTTTAACCCTTCCAGTTCCATGCTTGATCGGTCCTTTTCAAGTTTCAGTTTAGAAGGCGACTCCTTTGCTTATTATCCTCAATACCCATCTGGGGTTTTGCAAGGTTCAGCTGATTTTGGTTTGTTTACTGAGTCAAAGTCAGACTTTGATGCTGTGCCTGTAACCAAGTCCACTGAACTTGGCTATGAGGCTCACAAGAGTGGTGATCTTCGAGGGATTCTTCACTGGAAAGATAAGCATGGTGGTTTTTCAATGTTTAATGATGACTCCACGAAACAAGGTGTGATTTAAATTTCATGGCAGAGAATCAGTCGTGTAAATTAGTTCTCGTCAATGTTTTTTTTAATTTTGTTATATTAGTTGTTATGCTGTATAAAAAGACTGAATATGGCTTGTTTACTCTTTATGGCTAAATTCTGAAACTTGCAAGTAGATAAGAGGAAAAACCTATTCATTCCAGCATAAATTTAATGCTCACTTCTTGTTTCTTTTGACAACTTGAATAACTTCCTTGATTAGGAAAACCGTATAAATTGTTGATAGCTCCTAAAATGGCTTCAACAATGCAAAAAGTACTAATTGATTGATTGTTCATTTAAATGACAAGAAAGTCTGTGTAGAACTGTATGTGATGAACATAAGTGTTTCCTCGTCTCTTTTTCTCTCGAGAAATTCTGGCAATGAAATTGTCTATCAAAATGTTGCTGATGGGGTTTCAACATCAATGGGATAGCAGTAGTAGCTTAAGCAAAGTTTGGCACTTGGGCATCGCTAACCTGCTGAACTTGTATATTGAAGAGAATAGAACCTGCGTAGTGTTTTTTCTGATGAGATGTAAAATGCACATCATCATCAGTTAAAACCAAAAGCAGAGGCGGGTGCTTTGGATGATCATGGAATGCTTGTTGTTGACTGCTAGTATCTGACATGCTAACTTTTCATATTTGCATGGCACAACCCATCCTTCTTGAGAAACAAAGCAGCGTTCATTTTCAGAGGAAATTAAAACCTTTTCACTGTGAAATGAGATCCACGTGTCTTGTTAAACATTATCCATTCTGTGCAATATAATGCATCCCATGCATGAGATTGAGGGGTTGATTTATTTGTTGATTCTCTATTCTTTATTGCTCATTTTCCTGGTATAATCTTTCTTCTTAAAGTAGATTTTCTATCAATGGTTTTTTTTTCCCCATTGGATGAAGTAATTTGATAGTCTTTTCAATTGCTAGTGGGTATGTGTTTATTTCTTCTTTTCTGGCTAAAGTAGTTTCATTTAATCTTTTCAATTTTACTAGGTTTTTGGACATTTTATAAAATGTCGAATGCATATTAATGAATGAAATTACTATCTTTGTGGTAGCTTTAGTTCACATGCTATTCATCTTCCCAGCAGGATCTCCTGCTGAAGGATTGAAGCTGAGCCCTAAACATCTGATAGTTTGTGCGGAAAACTCTCTGGGATCTCATTAAAGGATCATGAAGTCAGACCTAAAAGAACTAGGGAAATTGACTCTCAATGTGTGCCAATCTCTTCAAAGTTCTCAACGACATCAGATTTGAACTCTTCTGCCATACTTCAAGATCCTCAAAGCGGGATAAATTACCTACCACCATCAGTATCTTGGAGCTCCTGTGATACAAACATTGCTTATTTTGGGAGAAGCTTATCACAGCAACTTGATTTTCATGCAGCCAAACAGAATGTTCCCCCTTCATCAGATATCAATTCATTGCCAGTTTTAGTTTCCAAGCCATCAGTAGCTAATACAGGCTATTTACCCTTTAATCATGTGTTGTCAGAGAACCTAGATTCTGATGGAGATGGTGGAGTCAGCAAAAATAACTTTCTTGGGTATGGTCAAGCAAGTTTAAAGAAGCCTCATGCTGTTGTGGATAAAAGCAAGGAAGTTTTCCATAATAAAGTCCTGACAGATAAAGGCAAAGAAGGAAAAATGGGCAAACCTGTCACTCACGAGGTTATGGAGCCCGTGCCAATGGCAAAGTCTGAGCTGCAAATCACTTGTCCCAGTCCTCCTATTGATTTGACTCTGGAAGTGGATAAAAGCAAGGAAGTTTTCCATCATAAAGTCCTGGCAGATAAAGGCAAAGAAGGAAAATTGGGCAAACCTGTCCCCCCATGAGGTTATGGAGCCCGTGCCAATGGCAAAGTCTGAGCTGCAAATCACTTGTCCCAGTCTTCTTATTGATTTGACCCTGGAATCCCTTGGTATTAAAGAAAGTGATCCTATTGAAAATTCTTCTAAAATAATCAACGAGAATGATTCTGATCTGGATTCTCCTTGTTGGAAAGGAAAACTTGCCGCTGAGCAATCAAGCTGTGAAGTTTCTGTACCTGATAATTTCCAGCATCTTAAAAGTGAACAAGAAGCATGCAGTTATTTAAATCCTCTTGCGCCTCATTTTTTCCCCAGCAGTGACAAACAAAAAGTAAATTACTGTGGAAATGAAGGTGACGGAAATGATTGTTTTTCTTTCCAGAAGACTGCGTCTTCCGTGGTTAGTTTATTCTCCAGAGAACAGAGACTACAACATTCCGCTACAGCTGGATCATCTTCTTCAGAACAGAGCAGTATTACTGAGGCACATTGCTATAGTGACATGCATGTTCCTAATAAGGAATATGAGCTACTTACTGACTCTAGCAGTAGCTCCATGCATGGCTCATCTTGTGTGGTTCTACCATCTGTTCTGGAAGATTACTTCACATCTAGTGGCCAGCTTCTGACTGGGCAATGTGTTGGTGGATTTGGGAAGGCTATCAAGGATACAGCACCTAATGGTTCAACTAGTGTGTCGTTGTTTGCAAGCAAACATGTCTTCGATTCATCGTCCTGTAGAGAAGGTGTTTCTACTGATTTAAGTGAAACATATGGGGGTGCAACTAAGCCTTTGTGCTCACCTCCAAGATTAGATTTTCAAATAGTGGTTAAAACAATGAATGAACTGTCAGAATTGCTTATGCAAAACTGCAAAAATGATTTAGATTCTCTGAATGAGCATGAACATGATATAATCAAGCGCATTATCCATAATCTTACTCTGTGTATCAGAAACAGGGTTGGAGAACATACTCTTATGTCTGAATCAAGTCATCCTCACACTTCATATTGTGTTAGGAAATCAACTCATCTAAACAAGGTATGGTGTTTTGGTTTCTAAAAGTTGTGAATCTGATTTGAGGAGATGGAAGAACTTCACTTTCTTCTGTAAATTATATCTCAACTTCTGTTAGCATATTCAGGCTCATAATGGGCTTTGAATAGTTATAAGTTTTGTATGTTGCTCGTTGTAGAAGTATCAAGGTTGTCTTGCTATAGTTATGTAGGCACATGGTCTATGTTATTACTAACAATCAAGTTCACTGTTTTATTTTCTTGAGAATGACTTTTGTTTGATACCTTCATTACTCACATCCGATATGATCACTGCTCAAAACTTTTCTTATTCAAGTCAATTGCTGTCTTCTTTCTCCATGATAAATAACTTGTGTTCTTCTGGGTTATAGTTAAATGAAGAATTTCTTTTCTCCTTTTGTGCTATGATTTGTCTGGTATTGCTTTTGACTGCAGTAGATATTTCATCTGGCCTTTCATCATTACTTATTGCGAACCTGAATAATATCTTCGGCAGTGCTCGAACATGGAACTTCAAACAACAAGGACAAAGGCTGTGATGGTTTCGCATGAACTTGGGCATCAGAATAAGCATGAAAGGCAGATGAGTTCTACTAGTTTTAGGGAGAGATTCCTGGATTCTTTAAATGCAAGGAATGGAGGATTCAATAAAAATGAACACATTACTCAGGTACCAATCTCAATTTCTGGAACTTGTGGGTAGAATTTATTTCTAAGCAGCCAAATCTTTGCATTTTTGTTGGTGATGCAGGTCAATGAGAAGGCTCTGGAAGGACATTATGAACTTGATGAAGAAGAGAACCCTCAAGTTTTGTTCTACAAGAATTTGTGGCTCGAGGCTGAAGCAGCTCTTTGTTCCATGAAGTATAAAGCTTCTGTTCTGGGTATGAAAACTGAGATGGACAAGATAAAGATGGCAATAAGATAAAAGATATTGTAATTACCTGAGCTCTCCCTTAAGGGCTTTCGATGCAACCTTCTGTTCTTCCTGCCCTCTGCTGTGAAGTTGGTGATTTTATTGTAAAGTTCTTGCGTTGGGAACCCACCTTGCATCCATATGTATATACATGTAAGTTATACTGGTTTGACAGAAGTTGTCAAAGCACTCGACTTTATATTTGATACTGCTGGGGCACATGGGAAATTGACTGTTTCATTAATGGGGCTAAGGGAAGGAAACATCTTTTTATTTCTTTGACAAACAATTGAGTATAGTAAAGACTAATGTCCATATAATTCAAATGCTTCAAGTTCACTATTTGAAGGGGAAGAAATATCACTAGGCTATAAAACCTAGTATGTCCATATATGCTTTGGCTTGGAATTTTATTTTTGCAGAACTGATTGAGTTCTCTAATTTGACCTGCTCCCATGCCATTTTGATTTGTGATCCAAACAAGAGTTCATAGCTATGTGCCTGGCTCCATATGTGTCCTTTCCTTTAACCTACTGCAGCTTTACTTAAAGAGCTCAAATCACATTGGCTGAGTTTCAGTATTAAAGATGCAACCTTTTTTTTTATTATTTTTATGGTTGCCCTTATTTTTCTATTTCATTGGCCCAGCTTTGTTCCTTCATGGGCTTCAGAGATACCATAATGATGTATCTCATTATTTCTTGTTTAGGAAAAGGAAATTAAGACTTGTCTGAATTTTTGGGCATGAAATAACTAAATTCAGGCACTCCCGAGCTGATTGCCCTAACTGCATAACCAATTTGCACATTGGATACCAATGTTATTTTAGGAAAGCAGACAGTAGTGGTGGAGTCATAGCATGTTGTGATATGCTACTTGTAGATTGGCATCATCTCATCGACTTTTTAGCTTCATCACCTTGTCTAATACCTGTCACATGGGAGTGCCAAGAACCAATTCATCCCAAAGTAATGTGGGCTTGGAGCCTCCAATGTTGGATCCAAATGCACATCACCATGATTCATCAGCATATCTGAAGAAGATATCAGCATTTAATTATCCATAGTTACCGGACCCAAGCCAATCCAAGGTTTTTGTTTTTTTTAAAATAAACTCTAAAAAAAGCCTTTTAAAAAATAAATTCTAAAACGGTGTTGTTTTGAAAGGAAAAAACCTACTTTTTTCACTTGGTTTTGTTAAAGTCTTGGTTCAGTAGTTTAGTTTACCAGGCTATCTTGTTAAATTAACCAGTTGCTTCTTATCACTATGATCTCATGTCAAGAGGGATACAAACACTTTCACATGTGGTGCTTTCCTTTTAACCATTTGCTGCTTATTGTTCTTTTACCTTGTCATGGTAAATGGTCATTAGAAATCTATGCTTCCTGTATTGTCTTAATGTAAGGAAATGAAGGGAAATAAGATGGAAATTCCATGGCCAGAGATTGGAGAGGGTAGGAACAAATTCATTTGTCTCTCATTTACTGTAGAGTGGTACCACAACATGAAACGTATTAGCTAGGCTTAGGATATGTGTACCCACTTGGAATTTGGAAAGTACAAGGACAACCCATGTAGTCACTAAGCCACAAGGACAAGAGGGACTAGTCACTGTAATGGAGGGGACCTTTAACTTGGCAATTTGTTACCATGTACCCTAACTCCAAAACTTGCAAGTATCAGTACTTAGTTTATGCAAATTATAATGTTCTTTCGTAGATGGCCAGAAAGAAAAGAGAAGAAATCAGTCTGTTTTGTGGTTCAAGGATCAATGCTGCCAAACCACATGGTGCATGCATTTTAGCTTACATGAGAAGAGAAAAACTATCTTCTTTACGCTCTCCATATGGTTCATATGGCGTATTTTCTCTTAATCATTATTTCATGAAACCGAAATGATTCTATTGCCATCACGAAAGGTAGGATGATCATAAGATGAAAGAAATGGCAGGAAGCAAGCAGGACGGCAGCTGGTGGTAGGGGTAAAATAAAGAATAGAAAGCAGAAAAAGAAAAAGGAAAGAGAGGGATCACTGTGTAGGTCGAGATAAAAGAAGACAAAAAAATGGAGGTGAAGGAAGAGACGAAAGAGATGTTGGGGAATAGGTAACTGGGCCTGGAAAATGGTGCAGTTATTTAATGATACCTTAGCGCAACAATCTGGGCACCCGGCATTGAATGAGGGAGATCAATGCATGTGTAGGACAAAATATACCAGCCCTATCCCATCCAGGTGGGTCAGAGATTTCAGAGAAAGATGTTGCTCCTCTTGCCATCCTCTTTATTATTATCGTCCTCTCTTTTATCCTTTCATCTATCTCACTTGTATTTATTAAGTTCAGGTAATTTAAGTTTTTTACACACAACTTTCTAGTGTTTGTATAAGGTAGTAATTTAAGTTTTTTACACACAACTTTCTGGTATTTGTATAAGGAGTGTTTGATTATTATTTTTGGATAAAAAAAATAGAGATAATAGAAAACAAATAAACATACATCTCATACATAAAAATTCATTTTAAAATCATTTCAGAAACAAATTTATCTTTTAGAAAATGACTTTGCTCTCCATGCTATTAATTCTTGTTTTGAAATTACAAAATTCATTTCAGAAATATTATAGAAATAGATGTATTTTGTATTTTTATCTTTATTTCTCTAACAAAATATATTTTTATATATGTTAAAGAATAATATAAATTATATCCTGAGACCTCACCTAACAGCTTAAGCTATTGGGTTGAGATGATTTTTTGACATGGCATCAGACCCTTGATGACTAAGCAGTCACGAGTTCGAATCTAACCACCTCCATTTATTTGATAAAAATTAAGAACAACGATAAAGTGGGTCTATATAAATTTCAAGTTCAAAAGGCTTTTACTTGAGGGGGGTGTTAGAGAATAATATAAATAATATCCCGGGACCCCACCTAACAGTTTAAGCTATTGAGTTTGAAATTACTTCGTATCCAAACCCCAAACTTAGTCCAATGAAACACTAACTTATAAATCTAGGTTTTAAACGTAATAAGGATTTAGATTTAAAACATAAAAATTAGTCCCAAAATACTCATGTATGACGTAAATGCATTTTCCTTATCATCATCCTCTCATTCATCGAGCATGCTCAAGTATAGTATTTTTATATACTTTTTTGTAGCCATAATCGGGTTTATTCTTCACGTTATTATTTTATATTTGAATTCAAAATACTTGATGACTAAGCGGTTACGAGTTCGAATCTCACCATCTCCATTTATTTGATAAAAATTAAGCACAAAGATAAAATGAGCCTGTATAAATTTCAAGCTTAAGGGCTTTCACTTGAGGGGGTGTGTTAGAGAATAATATAAATAATCTCTCGGGACCTCACCTAACAGTTTAAGCTATTAGGTTGAGATAGTTCTTTGACAATATCTATTATCTCTATCTTCTCTGCCTTGAATTAGTAACCAAAGACTACCTAACAAAAAGGATTTGCTCTCCATGTTATTACTTCGTATCCAAACCCCAAACTTAGTCCAATGAAACACTAACTTATCAATCTAGGTTTTAAACGTAATAAGGATTTAGGTTTAAAACATAAAAATTAGTCCCAAAATACACATGTATGATGTAAATGCATTTTCCTGATCTTCATCCTCTCATTCATCGAACATACTCAAGTATAGTACTTTTATATACTTCTTTGTAGCCACAATCGGGTTTATTCTTGACGTTATTTTTTTATATTTGAATCCAATGAAAGACAATGAAAAAGAAACTTTTTTGAAATGTATGGATCTAGGTTCTGGACGTGGTAAAGATTTAGAGTTGGCATGTAAAAAACTAGTGCAAGAATGCCCTAATGGTTTGAAGAAGAAGACAGATCTATACACATGCATGATGTAAATGCGTTTTCCTTTATCTTTACGGCTGTTTTGGAGGGGTGTGTGTGTACCTATAATGAGATGTTGCTATCAACACCACCCTATATGATTGTGGCTGCTTTCTGGGATCTGCTGCCAGTCTTTGCAGTAGTTCTCACAATATCGTTAATGCCTTGCCATAATTATAATATGAAAGCCTTATATAGCTGTAAACACTGAACATAGCTTTACTCTCTTTTCTTTTCTTTCCTCTCTGTGCTAGCTACTCACTTCTACTTCTGCTTCTCTTCTTTTTCTGCTGCTTAATTTCCTTGCCTTTGCTCATTTCTTTCTGCAGGAAAGTATCATATATATGATCCCATAAAGAAACCAAAAGATAAAAAGTGCTGCAAGCCTGCAACCCCTTTTGTGTGTGTGTGTGTTCAATCTTAGCCGTTCATTCCTTAACATATTTTGATGACTCACAATCAACAACAGTCCAGATTCTATATCTTGTCCCTTTTAACTCTTCAAGGGACATGGAATGTTCAGTGTAGAATGAGGGGAAAAAGCATGCCACGCACCTCTCTCTCCTTTCTTCTCTCACTCTTCAATCCTTTCGTCTTCTTCTTTTATATTTTACAACATAGAAATAAAAATAATTGCAGAGAAAGCAAGAGGGTATTTACTCTTTACCATTCATAGTATTTTCCAAACAGTCATGTATTTTCATTCCTTTTCGTATACGATCAAAACTAAGTTACACGTAAATTAGTATATCTATGACAAAAAAAAAAAAAAAAAACTTGGATTGAACCCAAAATAATAACATATAAAACAAACCAAAATAATAACCCAAAACTTCGGATAGAGTGGAGCATGTTGGTAAAAGGTAAGTTTCAATGTCAAGTTATCATCATTTTGGTTTATGGAATTTTGTGGAGGATTTGGATGGCTAGAAATCAATTGTTATTTCATGAAGAGTTGCGGATTGTAATTCAATTTTGGAGCTAGTTTTACATTTATTGCTTTATAGTTGAATACAGCTGATAGAAAATTAATGTTTAATTACCGGGTAAAGATGCTTATAAATTGGTGTGTTGTTTTTTTTTCCTTAGCTTAGATATATTAAGACGGCTAATTAAAAAGTAGTCAAAAGTAAGATACAAGAAAAAAAACAAAGAAGAAAACAAAAACTTGAAAAAATAAAAAGTAGATAATAAAAAATAAAGAACCAACAAATACAAATTAAAAAAAAAACATCAGGACTAAATGAGCTAATGTGCCATGTTTCAAGCCTTGATTTGATGTTATTTGACCAAACCATAATACCTTACCATAATACCTTTAGGTCTATAATTAAATTAAATTCAATAACTTGAACAAGTTTTGATTCAAACTTTCATGACATTACTTTTCTCTTTTCTCTTTTAGATTATATGTATTTTTTTTTTGCTACTTTGTATCAAAGAACTTTTTCAATCCAATAGTTTAAGTTATTAGGTGAGAGATTTTAGGATATGGTTTATATTATTCTCTAACACATTCCATCAAGTGAAAGTCTTTTGAGATTGAAACTCGTACAAATTCATACTACCTTGTACTTAATTTTTATCAAATAAATGTGGATGGATGGTGAAATTGAAATTCGTAACCGCATGGTTATCAATGCTCTGATATCCTATCAGAGAAATATTTTAATTTAATAGTTTAAGTTGTTAAGTAAAGTATTATGATATGATTTATATTATTTTATTATAAGTTTAATTATCCATAAAAAAGTAAAAGAAAAGAAGGGTATGGTAATGATATACAATCACGGGGAATTGGATGCCTTACAAACAAGAAGGAAAAATAATAATTAAACGTGGTCCATGCAATTCTAGGGAGTGGGAGCACTGAGGAGGGTGCATGTCGACACTCTTCTCTCTTGTATTCCATGGCTTAAAGACCAATGGAAATGAACTACTTTTCTTTGTATTCCTTTCTTTATTGTCGTCATTGATTACGCCTATGAACCCTAACCCTACTACACAATCCCTTTCTAGCTAGAGTGGGGACTTTTCTTCTTCTCCTCTCTCTCTCTCTCTCTCTCTCTCTCTCTCTCTCTCTCTCTCTCTCCATCTCCATTGATATACCCTCAGGTTTATGTGTTGGAAAATCTTGGCATCTAGTTTGGTTTGATTACTTTATTATCTTTCATGTGTAGTTACCATCGGTGGGTGCTTTTGAACTTGTTTGAACCCTTTCAATACTGTTTTCATAGAGTGTTAGGTTACATTATCTTGTACCACAAATAGTGTTGAGGTAAGCATTTTAATGCTCAAGAAATATATTTTGAACTCCAAAGTCCAAACTGGCTAGGTTAACTTTTATAGTGATATGTATTACGTCCAAGTCATTTTTGTTCTTATTATAATAAAAAAGTCATTTTTGTTTTCCAATTTTTTTTTTAACTTAAGCTAAGTATTCAACACAAATGGGGCTAAGGTCTTATGCTATTTAGTATTAATCTTAGGGTATGTTTGTTTTTCAAAATCTACTTTTTAACGAATCACTTTCCAAACGTTTCTGTATTTATTTGTTATTAGAAAAATTGATCAAGAAAAAACATTTTCCAGTCAAAGAAAAATTTGACTTGGTTTTCAGGAAAATGTTTTATTGAAAAATTTGGGCGGAAAACACTTTCTGAAAATTGTGAAAAATTTAAAAATATCATATTATTTGCTGATTATATCAAATTTGGTCCTCAAACATTTGATTGCTATATATATTTTGTTTTAAATATTTATTTTTCAATTTCATCTCTTAAAATTTAATTTTTATATTAACTTTGGTCCTCATTTTTATAATTTTCATTTGCTTTTCCCTTATTATTTTCTTATTGAAATTTTTTATCTATCGAATTTGGTCCTTATTCTTTTGATTGTTACTTATTTTATTTGAAATAATTTAAGAAATGTTAATTATTATTATTTTAATTTCTTCATCTTTTATTTTTTTTATTTTTTAAATTTGATCTCTATTATTTTGATTATTATTTATTTTATTTGAGATAATTTAAGAAATTAAATTTTTTTTCAATTTCATTCTCATTCAACTTTTTAATTTGTAAGATTTGTTCTTCATTATTTTAATAAACTTGAGAAAAATAAAACATTAATAAGTTATTTTCCAGCTCATTTTCCATGACATAACCAAATACCAGAAAGTGTTTTCCAACTTATTTTTCATTACACTACCAAACACCAGAAAATAATTCACTTTCCTGGAATTCACTTCCCAAAAAAAACTATTTTCCAGCAAATAAACGGGGCTTTAATTAGTCATCACTTCCTGGTTGAAGCTATGAATATATCTCATGTAATTTAGGCCGCGTTTGAGTATGCCATCAAAATACTCTTTATTTAAAATTAAAATTTAAAAGTACTTTTTATTTTATTTTTATTTTTTTATTTTTAATATTAACACATTAAAATTATAAAAAGCATATTAATTTAATATTTTTTAAAATAAAATATAATTTCAAAGAACACATAATTAAAAAGCATAATCTATTACACTCGCTAGAAAGTGTACAAATTAAATGCAGTTATTATAATGAGTGTTTTCTAACTTATGAAATTGAAGCCATAAAAATGGTATAAGACGGACCAAAATATTAATGTTAAAGATGTCTAGCTGTGGTCCTGGCTCTGTGATCTAGTGTAAGCACCTTACTCCTAACTAAGTCTCTCCAAGGCAGCCCTGACTACTAGCTAAGTCTCTCCAAGGCAGCCCTGACTACTAGCTAAGACTCTCCAAGGCAACCCTGACTAGCCCCTGACTAGTTCATGTTTAAGAGTGAAGTACTTCAGTGGCTTGTCTTTGTTGAAGGATAACAATCCAACAACAACTAAGCTTATTCTACGGCTCATGTCTACCGAGATTTTTTTGGGGTTAAATTTAGTAGTTGTTTTTGAAAATTATTTTTTTATTTAAAAATATATTAAAATAATTTTTTTATTTTTTAAAATTATTTTTACTATTAACACATTAAAATGATTTGAAAACACATAAAAAATATTAATTTGAAGTAAAAAAAAATCAATTCTTTTTATAGTGCTTATGCTTTTCGAGTATGTTTGAGAGTAGAGTAACAATTATCTTTTAATATGTTTTTTTTATTTAAAAATATATTAAAATAATATTATTTATTTATTTTTTTAAAAAATTATTTTATACACTAATTCATTAAAAAAATCTAAAAAAAATAAACAATAAAATTTTGAATTTTCGTGAAATACCATTTTGAAACATGATTCCAAACAACACCTAATCTACAACTCTACAAAAACTACATAGTCTTAGCTAAGCCCTGCCCTATCAACTCAACTTCTGAAATAAAACAAGTCTGGCATTTTTTTTTTCCAATAGTGTGACAGGAATGTGTAAAGCGTAGGCATATTTAATTTTGTTTTTTATAATATGGTTGGTGAAAGAATAAATCAATTTATGCTTCCATTTTATTGGAGGTGTTTGATATACGTATCTTGCGGTGTACATTTTTTTCCACTTTAAATTTCAAAGTTTGGTATAGGAATTAAAACTAGCAATTATTAATCTAAAGATTTTTAGGGATCATCATTAAACATCTATATACGAGACATTGAAGAAATCTAATATATTTGTATTTTGTATACATATAAGACTATAGAATATAAAATATATTCTAATCTGGCTAATTTGATCAAATACACCAAAACACACTCTCAAGACTAAGAATTTCTCCTCTTCATCAAAGGATTTGAATCCGAGTTCTTATTCATCAAATAAAATTTATCTTATTTAAACCAAATAAGTAAATAATATTTTTCACCAACCCTTTAAAAGAGGTTCTCAGTATAGCTTGGCCTCTGAAGAAACTAGTGTGTATTTTTAAATTCGGCTTCGTAATTAACTTAAATTCTCATCTCGTGTCCCTTATAATAATAATAATAATAATTATTATTTTGATAACTCGGGGTATCTGGGCCAGTTTACGCACACTATGACTAATTCTCGGGTTTACTGAACACCCTACAAGCCTAGTGTACAGGTAAGGCACCGCGAGGATAACAGATATGTACAGAAAGAATCAAACCCGGATACAGAAAAAGAAAACAAGTCTCTTTTCCCGCTAAGCCACCACCTTAACTGCGTCCATTATAATTATTGATCACATTGATAGTAGGCCATCAAATTAATTAATTAAGGAATTAACGTACGTAGAGTGCTCTTTAAACATAATTAAGTTAGGATATTATTTATTAAAAAAGATTTGGCCTTCAAAGGGCCGGTATCGTTAATTAGGGGATTAAGATATAGTTCAGGTAGCTGTATATACTCGTTCTCTTCAATTATTGCTTGCCTTAATTAAGATAAGGTTCTGATTATATCATTTAACTCTAGATTAATCATTTACTAGCACTTTAGATTATGGATCCAATTTTTCTATGTTCATTGCGGGATTCACAAGAATGTGATTAAACAGTATACGTGCACATGGATGGATTACTGACTAATCATTCGTCTGTCATTGCTGTTTAACCTAAGATTTGGCCTCTTTCATGTGCAGTATTATTGAACTTGCGTGTGTTGGCTGACAATGCCACAAAACCATTTTTAAAGTGAGAAAATTACTTCTCTTCAAAGCAAAGAATTAGTTATTGTTGTGTTTAACTGTTTGGTAGGGTGTTGAAGTGATTGACTATATGTTTTGCTCTAATTATAATTTTAAAAGTGCTTAGGTAATCAAAATATATAATAGTTTTGCATCATCCTACTGAAGACTCTTTCTTAAAATATTGATTACAAAAAAGCTATAATTTATAACTTTTTTTAAATCTAATTTTTCAAACCACAACTACAATACTAAACACACAATTAAACTAGGCCGCATGGAAATCACAAGAGAGATAACTCTCTAACAATATTTTGGACCATCTCATTCGGTTTTCATGGCTTTAATTTCATAAGTAGGTTAGACACAAGCAAAAAAATAGGTAATTTCAAAAAGAATTGACTGGAACAATAATTTGGATCATCTCATTTAGTTTTCATGGCTACCACGCTCGAGCCCACTCTTCTTAGACCTTATGTTGTACTTTGGGCTCAAGATACCAAGCCCTAGCCTAATGAGTGTACTTATTGAGTCTATTTTGAAAAATGTTTTAGGTCCATTTTATGGGGAATTTTTGGGTCTATTTTATTTGGATCTATCAGCACCCTCAAGTCTTTGTGGTATTAATTCATAAAAACTTGTAAAAATACTTGGTTATCATGATGAGTTCGTTGAATTTTCTTCATATGAGAAGAGGGATTGAAAACCCGGGTAATAAACTAGAGAGCCTGTGTGTAGGGGTGTGCACTGTATCTAAAAAAAATTTAAGTATATAGAGGGGAACCATGGAGGAATCCATACTTAGAAAATTTTTTAAGAAGGTGAGGTGAGATATAAAAGAGACTCCATACTTATAAAAAATTTTAAGTGGCTGGTGGAAACTCATGGAAGGTGAGCCTATACTTAAAAAGATTTTTAAAGGGCTAAGGGGAACTCATGGAGAGGGGGAGGGGGTGGAAACCATACTTAGAAAAATTTATAAAGTATGGAGGGGACAAATCCATGGAGGGTGGTTTTATTGCACTAGAAAAACCAAGTTCATTCCTTGAAGAGAGGTTGCACTTGAGTGTGAGAGGTATGTGACCTCCCTTGATGGTATGAAGCATGAAAAATCCCTAGTGAGTGTTGGTCTCAGTCCCATTAGAAATGAGAAATGGGTCTAGGCATGTTGTCTAGACTCAAGCATGTTGGGCTTGAGGTGCGCTCCCGAGCCTGATCATGTGAGGCTCAGGCATGGAAACTCGAGCTTACAAGGGTGTTCGAGTGCTAGGGTGCACGCCTATGCTGGGCATGCGCCCTGTATAAGCTCGAGCTTCTTGCCCGTGCCCATGTTCTCTAAGAGTTGGGCTCAGGCTACAACATCCGATCTTACGTTTTTTGGCCCCTCTAGTGTACTTTTAGCTTGGGATATCAAATTCAAGCTTAATTGGTATTCTTGTTGGGTCTATTTTGAAAAAAAAATTGAAATCTATTTTGAAGGGATTTTTTTATTCATTTTATTTATATCCATCAACTAGGTTATGAATTGATCGTACTAACAAGTAGGAAAATTAACCTGGTACAGAAGAACACAATACATATATTTCATGTGTTATCACTAAAGCTAGCCACAACAACCACATATATCCATGGGATGGGAAATTTGCCTCTTTCCCTTGTAATCCAGAACCAGAATTTTTTACTTTTACCCCCACAAAAACTTGATCTCATTCTTCTGAAAAAACCAAAACCTTTTACGCTAACAAACGTTTCTAGGTATAAAGTTCTACTTGCCAATTACACGTATAAAGTTAAGGAGTACTCGGGCCTTCCACATTTAAGGCATTCCAAAATCAACACAATCAATTTGGCATGCACCTCAACCCCAGTAACCTACATTCAAAGGCACTTTGCGAGCTGGAAACTCTTAAGCAAATTCATAGATTTTGTGATACTATTAATGGACTAGCGAGAATACCATAAAAAAGGTAGCACCAACAGGTATATGGATTTATTTTCCTGAGAGATTGCATGCATCTAGGATTATGGAATAATATATAGCTATTTCTTGATTATAGATTTGCACCAACAGAAATGGCCAACTCAAACGAAAAGATTAATTTCACAGTTCAAGGATATCTCAGTGATTATTCAAGCATCATCATGTAGAGCTAAATCTCACCACATCACTAGAATATGCAAAAAAGAATATTTATGGCTACAAAGAGGACACATATTGTATGAACTTGATCAGAAACCCATCAACTATTTCAATAATGAAGAGAGTGATATGAGATTTTATCTGTTGTCAAGCTCTCCATTCACTGTTCCAATACTGCAACCAAATTAACTTGTAGGCACTAGTCATCTTAAAAGTTAAAAGAGGCCAGGAGCATAGCCTAATATATATATATATATATATATATATATATATAAAATATATATATATATATATTAGATGATAGCAATAGTTGGAGAAATGGCTAGTAGGTAGAGAAGGAAAATAAAGTAACCACATTCGACATGATGTATTTAGCATAATACTCAGATGACCTGTTGTGTATTGTGGCATGCAGAGTACTGTAATTCATGTCTTCTAGCTTGTTCTCAAACTAGCATTCTAGTTTTAACAAGCAAACTACAGTACTTGTCCTTTTCGTCATTGATAAGGGCTTAATTAGTGAAGGTCAACACAGAGATTCAATGGGATTCCAATTATGATGTCATTGGGAAAGAAATTAATTTGGTCTGCTAAATCATGAAATTGTGATAAGAATGAGAAGAATACATGAGACCAAAATAGTTTTAAATTAATTAGCATGTTTTTGAAGTGCAAGAAATGTTAGATTGAAGTGAAAATGACATGAATATAAGTTAATTACAGTGCTAATACTTTATAATTTATCATGTTAGCATCAAAGAAAGGGACAAGTTTGTAAAGGAATCCTTCTATTATAATTATATTTCATTGAAAACATGGTCATAAGAGCGTGTAATGAAATAGTGAAGTGAAAAAAAAGTTGATTTTTTTTTAAATTAGCACAGTAAAAAAAATTAAAACAAATAATACATTAAATAAAATATTTTTAAAATAATATATATATATATATATATATATATATATGATTTGGTATGATTTGGTAACCAAACTATATTATTTTTCTAAATATTTTCTGTGCTATTTAATAAGTTCCAACTAAATATTTAATAATTAAAGATAAGTAACAACTTGCAACGAGTCAGTAGGTATTAGTATCACTATCTTAGACTTTGTGGTTATCTTCTAATCAACTAAACATGATTACTACTAATCACAAAAAAAAAAAAATAAGTGTTTAAGTTATTTGTATAATGATGATTCATAAGGGAATTAATGAGGATTAATTGGTTATAAAGAACACCCCCTCCAAAAAAAAAAAAAAAAAAAAAAAAGGTTTTAAAAAGAAGAGACCTAGACATGGAAACAAGAATCAGAGATAAAATAAATAAAGAGGGCAAGAAATAAGAGAAAAACACTACCTTTAAAGCTCTGCTACTTTGTCTGCTAAACCTGTGGCAAACCAGTAACAAGAACAACAACCTAGATACCAAGCTAAAAACAAGAGAGAAAGAGAGAAGAAAACAACCTATAGATTATATCAGGTTGGCTAATAATCTTACAGTACTAAGTTTATGCACAGGAGTCAGGAAAGGTTGTTATACTATGCGATAGTCTATGTACTTAGATAAGGAAGATCAGAGAGAGAATAGTTAGTACCCAATGAGAAAAGATGTTGGAAACTAATAAAATCAGGGAGAAACCACGGCATTGATACATAATGAGGAAAACGAAACCAGGCTCTACAAAAAGAAAAGAAAAGAAAACATGGAATCTTGGGAAACAAGGTTGGATCTATGTCTGATATGTCTATATCTATTGACATGCACTACATATATTTATACAAAGTGAAAACGAAAGACAGTACTTGAAACATTGGTGGCGGCTAGAGCTAGCTATCTCTCTCAAAGTTTCTGATGTTTTCTGGATGATGGCTAATAAATCCTTTGAAAACCCCCCAAACTTTCAACAAACCACTTGTGTACTATTGTAGGCAGCAATATTAATTCATTGATAAGATCCTTTTCATTCCTCTTTTATTCATCATCATCATCATCATCAAGTAATGACCGGTGAAGGAGGAGCATAATTTGTGGTTTCTGGGGTCTTGGAGGTAGAACATCAAAGAAATGAAGATATCTAATGTAAAAGAAGTGATCGATCAGCTAGTTTTCTTGATATGCACCTTCTTGTTGTGTTTGTTGATGGAAAAGTTTAGAATTTTGGACCTCATAAGGAGTCAATAATCAGATATCTAAATCCAAGGACATGGAGGATGATGATGGTGATAATGACTTCCCTTTGTGGAGAAATTGAGTGGTGGAGGGTGGCATTGCTGCTAGTGGAGTGCCTCTATAGTGCCTCAATTGGTGGAGAGGATGTTGCAAAGACTGTGAAGAGAGTTGAGGATTAGGCTGCAATGCAATAGTAGCATTATGAGGTAATGTTGTTGCTGCTGCTGTTGTTGAGGACAATTTGTGACCATAGTCATCGGATTGATCAGTAATGGGGCAGTCCATGTTTACACCAAACAACCTTAGTCTCTTTGCTGCTGCTTTCCCTTGGACCACCGGCACCGACTCATACACCACTGGCTCTACAACCCCACCTCCTCCTAGCCATTGCACCATCCCCATGCCAACCTGTTGCGGGGCTGGTTCTAATGCTGCTGCTGCTCCTGCTGATGATGTCATGTAAAAAACTGAACCAGAAGATGAACAAGGGTTTACCACATTGCTGTAATTACCATAACCATAACCATAACCATAAGAACTACCACCAACTTTGTAACAAGTATTTCTATTAGGATTAGACAAGTGAAGGTGGTCCCTTGGCAAGACTGGTACTGTTGGTGGGCGCATGAGTAAAGGGCTCCAAGGGATTGCTGAGAAATGGTGGTTGTGAAAGTGGTGTAGATGGCGAGAGGGGTCGTCCGGTGCGTCTGGCCGGCGCCTCCAATTAATGTATAAACGATCTTTACCCAATTCACCTACCCCTCTTTGAAAAGACACAATATCACCAGCATCAAGCTTCTTCTCCTTGACAAAACGGCTCCAACCTTTAGTCATAACATAGCTCTGGCTACTGCCCCAGTATGAATACCTGAATCTCCAAGCTTTACCATTCATATCCTCAAAATTCAGTAAAAGCCCCTTCTCATTCGATGATGAATCTAAAGGAAGGTACTTCTCTGCGTGCTGTTTTGGTATCACAAGGCGATTTAGCTTACCTACATCACTTGGAGTTACAACCTTATCAAACATGTGCTCCTTTTCTATCACCTGCACACTACTAGATTCTCCTCGGCCGCCTTCTTCTTCATCATTGACATCCACAGGGTCAAGTTTAGCGGCGTTGACAGCTACACTCTCATTAAATCTTGATGTATCTTGATCGACCTGGTCATACTTGTTACCTAACCAAGAGCCCATTTGGTGGTTTTCATAGATTTGGCCTAAAACAAGTTGATTTCTTTGCTGAGAAGAAGATGATGAAGGAGATGAATTCCAAGATGAGTATGAAGAAAAAGGGAGTCCTTTTCCTCTACTCATTTGATCTCCCTCACTAAAACCTGTCCCAAATTCCATTTCTTTGCTAATAATTATAAAAGATCTTGTCTTTTCCTTTGGCAAGATCTAATACTAGCAAGCTAGGAGAGGGAAAGATTAAAGTAGGTTAGCAAACTAGAAATAGTACCTCCTTCTATCCAAAAAAGAAAAGAAGTGGGGGTTGTGTTTAAAGGCAAATCGGTGGATCAAAACAGACAAGTACTAAAAAGTAACTCTTTTTTAGGGTTAAAGATTATTCTTCTTCCATAATCTCAATGACAGTCACTGCCATATTCTTTGACAAGCTAGAAGACTTGAAGAAAACCAGCACTAGACAACAAGCTCCTTCACAGACGTTACAAAGGGTGCAAGTTCCTATCGTTGGAATGTTAAAAAAAATCAGATAGATAGATGGAAAATAAGAGTGAAACAAGGGTAGGCACATGCGTGTGATTTTTCTTACAAGGGTGCTTGCCTGGAAGCTTCTCAAGTTAGGCAATTTTCCCTTTCTTCCTCATTCTAAATCCTTGCTTCTATCTTCCTTGAGAGAGAAAGAAAAACAAATAAAAATGGAGGGGTGTGTTTATATGTAGGGACCTCATGTATTATCTGGTTGGATTCATGTGAGCTTGTCATTGTCATCATCCTTGGTGGTATACATTACTTTCTTAATTTTTTCCATAAGATCCTAAAAAGGCCAGCTGTTTTGAAGAGCATGAGCTTCTAATTGCAATTGTTTTTACCCCAACTAGGAATATAAATTTTTGTTTGCTACTTACTTTATTGTTTCTTTACATGAATCTTCCTATTAATCTAATCCTATTGTATTAACACTAATCCTATGACCGATGCTAGGATTAAAGACTGTATTTCTTCCTTAATCATCCTTATTCAAACTTATGTTATACTAACTGGAGTAAAATTCTCATGGATATTCTAATCTAGATGTGGATGATATGTTTTTTTATACGGTAAAGATAAAGAAGTAGATTTAATTTTGATGTGCAAAAATTCATTCCAAAAACGATAGTGCTAGGTAGTATTAAGACAAAACTCCAACTGGGGTAGTCTTTATATGTAATTATGAGTGTTACTGGACAAAATGTTACTAGGTGAGATTTGGTTTAAAGATCATATCTAACTTTTTGTTCTTATAAGGAAAGGAAGGGTAGAGGAAGGGAGAGAGGGAGAATAGAAGGAGAAGGTATCTATGATATCCATGGGAGTAACTGGGGTTGTTAGGGTCTTTGACTCTGCTTTTCCTTTCATTTAATTCGTACGGACCACCCTCCTGCTTTTTGGCAGCAGGAGAGGAAAGGATATCAAGTTGGGGACAACAGTTTCTATTGCAGGGCCGCATGCAGTCACACAAGGCCCACATAGGCCCGCCACATACACACCGCCAGATTGATGCCATGCTTAATGTCCAAGAAGCATGGTTGTTAAACAGGGGACGTGAAAAACTTATTATCTAAAATTTAATTTAGATTGAGTTAAATTAAAAAAAATTTGTGAAATACAATTTACCTGGTTAGATTAACTTGTAACTTGATCAAATCTGACTAAATTAATGAAATAATATTGTTTTAATAAAAATAATTAATCCAAATTAACTTGATAATCCAAACCCTTTTTCATATCACTTTCCGAGGCATTGTTGATCAGAAAATTCATAACCCCACCATACATCTACATGAACCAGGTGAAAAGAGAACACCTCCCTTTCATCTTTCATCAATTCAATACTTATGTGATTGTCTTATGAAAATATGAATTGATTGATGTGTCATGACTTTATCTTCGACATTAAATTGATTACCTATATGATGTACGAAAATTTTTAAGGAGAGATTATTTTCTTAGTTATTATTATTTTTTATTTAATTTAGGAACATATGTTTTCCTTATGGTGTTTTAGAAAATCAAAAATTGAGATTAGCCATTTTATTTTTCCTATCTTGTTTAGAACTTTTATAGCTTTTCCTTTATTTTCAGGTTTTCTAGTTAGTTTAGGTAAGTTCTTTTGGGTTTATTTAAGCAGTCATAAACCTCGTAAAGAGAGAGATCACTTGAAGAGAAGTATTCAATAATAAAATCATGAATTAAGATTCTCTATAGCAATCTTATTTAGCTTTAATTCTACCTTCTAACTTGCTATCTTTTTGTTTATGTTTTCATCTGCATCAATTTGTATTAAAACTCAATGATCTCGATGAAGCTCATTGCAAAGGATGTGCCTTGCATCTCTTGAAGAGAATTTTAGAATTAATGAGATCAAAATTGACGTTCTTATACTTCAAATTAAAATTATGAAGTAAATTTTCAAATCTTCTGTTATAACCCAAATTAACCCCCCCGTTGTTTTATATATTTCAAATAAAAATGGAAAATCCAAAAAACAAATCATGTGAATTTAAAACAAAATTTTTCATTAAAATAGAAATCTTCAATTAATTTTTCTTTAAAGGAAAAAATCTTCAATTAATTTTTCAAAAAATCTTTGAAATATTCAATTAAATTCTTTGAAATAAAAAATCTTCAATTAATTCTTTCCTAATTTATTTTGTTATTATAAATAAAGGGCAAGAGAAAAAAAAGGGAGGAGGAGGTTTTTGTGAGAAGAACAAAAAAAGAAAGAGATTCACAAAAAGAGAGAGAGGGAGAAGGTTGGCCATAAAGAAAGAAAGAAAAAAAGATTCCCTTTTTAGGTTTTCCTCACTAAGACAACTACACTTATGGTTTCTCCAACATTTTTTTCATCAAGCCCACTATTTTTGCAGACCACACACTCATTCATTTTCAAACCCCCAAACCATAACAAGTATAACCACTAAAACATCATCTAAAAATCCATCTTCTATCCCAAAAACATTCATTTGCAGCCAACACGGAATAACCTAAAAAACACCAGTTGCAAACCCTTACAAAACATATTGGAAAACTTTATGCAAACCGTAACATTTTTTTGTTTTTAATTCCTAATAGGAGTCACACATCTTGGTTTTAGGTGTTCTTTAGGTAGATGAAAAGTTCAGACATAGGCCTAAAATTTTTATGAATAGTTAGAAACTCAATTCTACCATTTGGAAGCCTAAAAAAATAGCCAAAACAAAGAAATCAGAATTTATCGAGAAGTTCATTGTAGCCCATACATGTTTTTGGTTTTTAGCTTTTATTTGGAGTTATGAAAGTCATAAAAATACAAAATTAGATGTGTTAGAAAGTTTAGAAGGAGGTCTGCAACGTTTCTGAAGGGTTCAGCTCCAAACTGTGTTGTTTCAACAATTTAGGCTAGTTTTCTAATTAGTTTAGGTTAGTTTTTGGATTTATTTAAAGAGTTGTAAACCTCTTAAAGATAAATATTTAGCAATAAAATTATGAACTGGAGTTTTGTTTGACAACCCTATTCAACTTCAATTATATCTTTCTAGCTTGCTATCTTTCCTTTTTTTTGTGTTTATGTCTATATCACCATGTTTCTAAGAATTTTCAAAGTACCACCAAATAAACATATAATCAATGATTTATACCATTTAATCTCGTGGAAATCCATTATGGAACCCATTTATATCAAGCAAAATGCAAATAAAGAGAGGTGTCGTTATTGTTATCCATTTTAGGATACCACACACAACATAATCAGAAAAAGAAATATAAAAATTGAAAAAAAAACATTGAAAAAAATATATTAGTGGAGAGAACATAAATCATTGGTTAATTTGAATTTTTCAGGGTTTAATTACAAGGAAGATTGGTTTTTGAGTTTAATTTGAGTTTTAATTGAAAAACATTGAAGTCTAGGGGTTGAATTACAATTTTGAAAACCTAATTTTTGTTAAATCAGAGGCTTAATTGCATAAATATTCAAGTTTGATAGGTAATTAAGGACTTGATTATTGAAATTCAAAACCAATGATCAAATTGTAAAATTGAGTTTGGCAAGAATAAAATTATATAAAATTGGAAGTGGTGTATTCAAGAAGACTTGAGAATTTAGGGACTAAATTGAATTTTGGCCAAATTCCTATTTAAAAACCCTAATCTTAGGGTTTAACATAGACTTGATCCTTGACTGAATCTATAAAAAAATCTTAACAAAACCCAATAAACACCCATTGAAAAATTAGAGCTGAGGAGGAGAAAAATGGAGGAGAAATCTTGATAAAGAAAGTCCTAGTTATAAAGGTTCACGACCCTAGCATAAGGATTTTTTAAATTTTGAAAAGGCAGCAAGTTTGTGGAAGCAAAACTTTACAAAGAAAAAAAGAGAGGACCATAGTTGTTCTAGGGGTTTGAAAGTATATTTCCTATATAAAAGTGGACTCCATGTGACCTGCATGAGGTGTCTATGATGGTCACTTGATCTGTATTTATATTTATAAACATGGTGATGAGATTTGGAATGCTTGAAAAGTAGGGTTGTGATTATCTTTTTGTTGTTGTGGTTTTTTTATTCTATGGTTTGATGTTGTTTTCTGAAGCATTTTTGGGACGTGTTTGATGTTTTCTATGTAATAAAAGCTTTTAATTCGATTGATTTGATAGAACAATGTTTTTTTTCTTTCATGTTTTTTTTTTAAGTTTAATCTATTTTGAATTATTTATTTTGTTTTAGGTTTGTTTTCGAGTTAAACAAAAGATTTTCGATTCAATTCATGGTTGAATCAATGATTTCGGGTCAACCAGTTTTCAACCTTTTTCATAAAGGAATTTTTTGCTTAAAGGCATGTTTGGCAAACACGCCTTTAGGCTTATTTTTAGAGTTTTATTTGAAATAAAAAATGAGTTTTTGCCAAACAAATCCTTATATATATATATATATGGCCAAGAATCCTAAAAATTAGTTGAGCCTTTTTTCTAAAAATCTAAAATACTTTGGTGTTTTAAAGAAATGTTGCCTAATTTTACAACAAGTTTGTAAAATTTCAAAGGATTTTGACAAGAAAATATATCATTCACTTTTAATATAAGAATCAAAAACATATGAAAAAAGTTAATATAAAAAAAATATTATTAGTGATAATAAGTTATTGGTACTCATTTTAATATAAGGATAAAAAACTTGTATGGGGGATTATTATTTGAAATATTATTAAGAGTAATATAACTCATTCACTTCTAATATAAGGATAAAATTGTAAGGAATTTTATCTAAAATATTATTTAAAATGACATAGTAGCAAAATAATTACAAGTTTATCCTGAAAAAGCTTCATTAATAATTATGGATATTTCAACCTATCTAGGAAATCAGGGTTTGTTCACCGTAACAAACCTGCCAATCACTTTGAACATAGGACAATCACATGAGTGGATTAGTGAAAGATGAAAATGGGGTGTTCTTTGTTCTCCCAGTTCAAAATATTAAAGGGCAAAACAATTAATTAGCATGTTTTTCTTGTTATGATTGTACAATAATTTCTTTGATTTTTCCTAGCTTGATTTCTAATTAATAGGCATTGACACACACACACACATATATAGCTGAAATCCATTTCCTTTGAAGGCATATGACTAAAGGAACTATGAGAAAAAAGACCCAACATAAGGTTTGATAGAAGTTAAAACACGTGAAAAGCGGGTCTAGTAAGATGTCAAACCTAACTCTCTAGGGCTTAACTATGTGCAAGTAAGTAATCTACAACCCATATCTTTAAGAGGATTAATCTCTTCCTCGCAAGCCCACTTTGCATCTGAATAGGCTTAAATGTCTTTTTTAAATTTGAATATAGGTATTGATGGATCGACGTGTTTCATACTGAAAACTCCTTTTCTCATAAAGCCTATAACTAGAATGGGCCAAAAGAAAAAAGATCCATTATAGAAGCTCAGCAAAGCCTGACCCATAGCAAAAGGTTATGCATTTTGGGACGACATTTTATACCCTTAAATTAAATCTTTAAGTACGTAATCTACAACCCATATCTTTAGGAGGATTAATCTCTTCCTTGCAAGCTCACTTTACATCCGAATAGGCTTAAATGTCTTTTTTAAATTTGAATATAGGTATTGATGGATCGGTGTGTTTCATAGTGAAAACCTTTTTTCTCATAAAGCCTATAACTAGAATGGACTAAAAGAAAAAAGATCCATTATAGAAGCTCAGCAAAGGCTGACCTATAGTAAAAGGGTATGACAAGATGTCATGCCCAATTCCTCTAGGCTCGGCTATACACTAAGCTCAAGCACCAGTGGGTCTGGCATCAACTGCTATAGACGTAGTTGTGCGCTAAGCCCAAACGCCTTTGAGTCCAACAAGATACTAGAACCAATCCCTCTTAGGCTTGACAACGCATCGAGCCCAAGCACCTGCGAATTTGGCAAGATGCCAAATCTAACCTCTATTGAGCTTGGCTATATGCCAAACCCAAACACATGTGGATCTGACAAGATGTCACACTCAACCCATTTGGATTCCTTCAGATACAAGAATCCAAGGTGGGAATCTAATTCTAGGGTCATCATCTCTATTAATTACTTTTGTACTAGAATATGAAGGTTTTAATAGAACAAATTAGAGTATAATCAATAATTGATGATTTTAAAGTTGTTTTACTCTTATAATAGCTTGTATATCATAAATCTTTGGATTTTATTTTTAATTTTGCAATTAGACGAGCTATCTGTGTGTGTGTGGGTGTGGGTGTGTGTGTGTATGGGTGTTTTAAAGAAAAACTAGTTGTTTATGGCCTTTATAATCTCATTGAAGACTTCAATGGTCGAGCTGTTCATATTGGTTAAGCCAATTGATTGATTAGTTCTTGCAGAAATCTCAAATGTTCATCATTGATGAATAAGTGATCAAATGGTTCATTTGGTCACACTAAACAGTAGTTTGGCTCATATAGAATTACAGTTTATTTTATCATATGATTTATCAATCCTTTAAATGTATGTTTTGTGAAGTGTGTGAGTTTATTTTACTTGTGCTATCAAGCAGGATATAAAGATTTACATTAAGCACTTAAAATGAATACTTAATCTAAGTCTTCACTTTACTTCCTTCTTGGATTGCTTGATTGATTTTTTTCATGAAATTCACCATGCTTATTGATATGTTTTGTCGCACGTGTGTGCCGTCGCGGCGATCGTCCACCAATCTCAGGGAAAATTATAATGTCTATCTGGCAAATGTGGAGAGGCAAGGAATTCTTGCCTCTTATCAGTAAAATATGGACTGGGAGTTGCCACCTAGTATTCTGGTTACTAGGAACCCTAACTGGTCTCAAAGATCGAGTACGGAGACTGGTTGCGTAAAAGTAAGGTATTAGCACCTCAACTACGCCCTACCTAAGGTAGGCTGCATTGTTTTAATGTCCGATAAAAAAACTATGGTCTTATTGCATTATCTAATTGTTGGTCTGTTTATGGTTCAAGAAAAGCTTTACTTAATAAGAAGGTTCTTATCTTAATGGAGTAAAACTTAACTGTTCTACGTCCGGAAAAAAAAAATTTAATATCCAGAATACGTATTACATGTAATGTCATACCCTAGATACTAAAAGATAAACAAAATAAATTTTTTGTTGTTTTTTTGAAAATTTAGCCAATGTTCATTTGACCAATGTTCTCTTGACTTTAATAAACTGATTATTAAAGTGAAAATGTATGCTAAAACATTTTTTTACTGGTGTATGACAAACACAATATGATTTTTTAGTTTTGAGACACTTGGCTGTATGCACAAAAATATTTTTTCTTTTTTCAATTTTTTTTTGTATTTTTGAAAGTTTTGACAAAACTGGAGACTGAGATTAAACAAAACAGCATAAAACAATATACGCAAGGAAATCACAAATATTGAAAAATATTTGTTGTTTTTTTTAATTTTTTTTTGAAATTGGCCGCACCTGGCCCAGATCAGTGGGATGGGCCTGACCCGGCCCAAAACCAAATAGGCAGGTTACTGTGCATAAACACAGTAACCACCCTCTCACCATTTGCTGTAGATAGGGGTGATCATTTTTTGTTCGGTTTTTATTAAAAAAAAAGTAACCCAACCAAAATTTTAAAAAAAAAACAACCAAAACCGGTTCAAACCAAGCGGTTTCGGTTTGATTCGGATTTTTAGGGCAAAAATCGGTTCAAACCAGTTTGGCTCTATTTTTTCGGTTTCGCTCGGTTTTTTTCGGTTTTAGGCTTATAAAACTGAAACCAAACCGAACTGGCTGATTTTTTCAAAAATTTAATCTGTTTAATCGTTTTTTTTCACGGTTCGGTTTTTTCGGTTATTTTCTTTTCTAGTTTTCTCGGTTTTTTAGTTTGTTTGCTCACCCCTAGCTGCAGAATGTGAATTATTCACATTTTGCATGCAAATGCAGGCATGGACTGAGCAAGAGGAAACAAAATGGGGCAGCAGGAGGTTACTTGGAGTGGCGTCGATGCGGTGCTGCTGGCGGCGGCGACGCTGTTGTCGTGGTGGAGGGACTACAGTGGCCGGTGAAGCTGCTCCTTCTTCTTCCTCTCCCTCTATTTTTTTCTCTTCTTTTTTTCTTTCGGTCTTCTGACCATTCTCCCTCTTCTTTTTTTTTCTTTTCTTTCGGTCCTCCCTCTTCTTTCTCGTTTTCCCCTCCCCTCTCTCTTCTCTATCCCTATTCTGCTTCTCTCTTCTTTCTCTCTATTCCTCTTTGTTTTTTTCTTTCCTTTTTCTTTGTTTTCTTTCTCTTCTTCCTCTATTTTTTTCTTTTCTTTCTCTCTCTTGGTTTTTCGTTCTTTCTCCCACCTTTTTTTTCATCCCCGTGTGTCTCCTTTCTCCCCTGTATTTAAGGGGAGAAAAGGATACCTACACCCCTACCCAGTCAATGGTGCAGGGGTGTAGGGTGGACGGGGCAGCCACTGTTCAGCCGCCCCTCTACCACCCTAGAGACACCTCTCCTCTCCTAACTCTAACACGTGGAAAGCTGTACAGGTGGAGGGTCCCTGGTCGGCGTCTTTTTGGGTCATTGGGGGAAGGGAAGGCGGTGAAAACAAGGGGAAGAAAAATCTTCTTCTTCCCCTTCCTCACGCGTCCAGGGGAAGAAGAAGACCCACAGTGTCATCAAAACGGTACCGTTTCGGGCTTTTTTTAATGAACAGTGGATGAAACGACTCCGTTTTGGACAAATCGCGCCGTTTCATTTAAAAGGAAAATACGGCAAAAACATGTCAGAGTTCACATTGGTCCTCAATTTGTGATTTGTTCAATCGAGTCCTAAATTGTAATTTTGATTTAAAAATCAATGCAATTGCATCCCTGCCAAAAATCAAACAGCAACCATGAAGTTGGCCGCCTTTTTCACTTTGGTCCTTGGTCTTGACTTAGTTGAATTTGGCCCTCAATTGAACAATAAACTTCTAATTCCTTTAATTTGGCCCCTGATCCGGTTTTAATTACAACCCCTCTATTTACGCGCGTTTTACATTTTAGTCTTTTGTTTCGGATTTCTTCAATTTAGTCCCTAATTGGCCATCAAACTTCAATATTTATGCAATTAAGCCCCTGATTTGACCAAATTACCTCTCCAAAGTTATAATTTGACCCAGAACTTTAATTTCTTCCGATTAAAGCCTAAATTAACTCATTACTAGAAAATCGATAAATACAAACGTAAATACCGAGGGAATATTTCCATCGGTAAATTTCCGAGGGATTTTACCGACGGAAATATTCCCTCGATATATACCGAGGGAATTACAGTCAGAAAAAAAATTAAAACAAAGCAAAACAAATGATGACGTGTCAGGATTTACCAACAGAATTACCGACGGAATTTATTCCGTCAGTAAAATCTGTTGGTAAATCCATTGGTAAACTGTAAACACTGTTCATCATGTCAATTACGAAGGGAATCATCGACGGATTTTGTCCGTCGGTATTTTCCAGAGAGCTCCACAACTGTTCACTTTCCAATTGCACTGTTAATTGTTGTTCTTTACGGACAAAATCACCGACAGATTGAAAAGTCGTCGGTGTTATTTGGCGGTTTTCTGAAAAAATTCAATTGATTTAAAATTTTAATTTAAATATTACAGAAAGAATCACCGACGGAATGAAAAATCATCGGTAATTATTGGCGGTTTCTGAAAACTTTTTTATGAAATTGAAAATTTAAATTAAATATTACCGACGGAATAATTAAAAAATATTAATATTCAATTATCCGTCGATAAATCCGTCGCTAACGCGCCCCAATAAAAAGCCTGAATCCCTTTATTTCACAAGAGACAGACTTATTTCTTCTTCTACTTCTACTTCTACTTCTACTTCTAGTTCTTCTTCTTCTTCTTCACTATATGTAAAAAACATCAATATCTATTTCTTTCTTTTCTTTTCTCTCCTTATCTCCTTCTCTTTTCCTCCATACTCGGGTGTGTCTTCTTCTTCTTTCTTCTTTTATCCTCTTAATTTTTTTTAATTAATATGCTTTACAAAAAAAAATTTCTCTCCTTAGCTTCACTTGCAACTACATTAAGGTAAGATTTTTCTTCCTTTTTCATGATTTTTTTTACTATATTTGTTTTTTATTTTATTTTTAATTGTTTTTGTTCTTAATAATTGTATAAATGTTGTTGTGAGATTTGTTTTTTCATATGAGATTAATTTTTAGTTGATTTATTTATAGGATTTTTAAATTTTTAGCAATTGCAACTTCATTTTTTTCATATGAATTTTTTTAGTTGGATTTATTTTTTTGTTTTAATAAAATGAAATTTTTAAAATGTTTTTAAATAATTACTGATGGAATTACCAATGGAATTTCCATCGGTAATTCCATCGGTAAATCCGTTGGTAATAAAAAAATATTATTACCGAGGGATATATCGACGAAATGAAGCGGGTAATTTTATTTTTTTATTTTCGACGGACAAAAAATTACCGATGAAAGCTTCACCGACAGAGCATTTTCCGTCGGTGATTTTATCGGTAAATTAATTACCGACGGAATATATGTCTTACGCCGATGGAAAAATTTCGTCGGTAAAGCTGTTAAATCTTGTAGTGACTCCAAAATTAATTTTTCTTGCAATCAAAACCTCCATAAATTCAATTAAACCTTCAATAAAATTTAATTGAGTCCATAAACATCTGATTTTGGACTTTTCTTCCTCAAATTGAATTTTCAATAAGACTCTCATCAGTCAGCAAAATACTGTTAAATTTTAATCTTTGTATTTTTGAACCTCCTCAACCAATTTTTGACCATTTTTTGAGTGTTCTGGCATCCTTTTTTCATTGTAATATTTTTTGATAATATATTTTTTTTATTTTTTAGTATTTTATTTTTTGGATGAGAGATAAAAAAATCTGAATAGGGGAGTAACCCAAAAACTGGTTATGGCATGTTCTTTAAATAAATTTGTTTGAAATCTATTCTCAACAAGACATATTATTAGTCTATTTTTCATTTTATTTTTACCATCAAAATATATAGAAACATAAATATTTGACCTAAAGGTCAACAACATTTTCGTTGTTGTTTTTCAATATTTTAGCAGTAGGAAGTCATGAAAACTTTTCAAACAGTGTTATTGTAAGTGGTCATTGAGCTTAAATGCAAGCTTTTCTATTTGGACTCAGTATTTCTTGCAAAACAAGTCTCATGCCAAATAGAGGACAAATGTAAATATACGAAATGAACTAATTAATGGATAGAAAATAGAAAATAGTAAGAGAACAAAGGAGAAATTGTGTGTTATGTTTATGAATGATCTTTTGTCACTTGAATTTGTTATGAACCTAAATGTCTTGAATTGGCTTGCATTTATTGATGAAGAGGTTAGTGCTCACCTCGTGGAGCGTAGAGAGTGGCACTGCAAGCACTCGGTGTGTGAAGTTGCAAGTACCTTGTGAAATGTAGGAGCGGTACCATTAGTGGAGAGGTTGGTCGCCATTGGTTATGGTGATTGTTATGCCAAAAATCTTGTGTACAACCTGGTGTTGCAATAATGACATTTGAGGAATAAAAATATATTGAGGTGTGTGCCTTGTTTGAGGGAGAGAGGAGAGAAAAAAAAAAGAAAGAAAAGAGAAGATGGATATAAATGTTTGTTTAGGGAGAGAAAGTGTGTATGGGAGAGGAGAAAAAGGGGGAAAATAAGAAAGAAAGGGTGTCCTAGCTGTTTGGGCATGGGCCTGAACGATCAATATTTGGTTTTTGGTATATTTGTTTTTGTGCTCCATCATATTTAATAGAGAAAAATTATCCTTTTATATGTTAATATAGAAATGTATTTGAAGATATCTCCACAAACAACAATAATTAAAAACATGTACATGTAAAATGAGAAATTTTATCATTTTAGATGTGAACATAAATATATATTTGAAAATATCTCCACGAATAACAATAATTAAAAATGTACATGTAAATCTAAGTTTATTTTTATTACAATATGAATAAACCAATATGATAATCATATCTCTTGGTTAATTACTATCATCATTTCAAGTCATATGGAATGACACCAAATTAAAGTGAAGTTAGTTAAATAGAATATTCTATATTAATAAATATACAAACAAACTCACCTATAGAAAACTCAAGGAATGTACCATGAACTCACTTTAAAAGTTGGATCCCCATCTTTTAATTTATTTTCAATAATGATGTTAAATGATGATAGTAATTAATTAGAGAGAGAGAGAGAGAGAGAGAGAGAGAGAGAGAGAGATAAACTAATAAATTAGAAAATGAATCTTGTAGTGCTAACATGTCTGTCTTTTAGGTCACTCCCTCTCCCACTTGAATTCAATATAATGGACCAACCTTTTCTAGTGAATGCATGGTACACTAGCTATTCTTTTACTATTATTATAATTATACTACTTTCATGCCAAAGTAATTTCAATATGATCAATTACGTTTAGCAACTTTCGTCATCTCCCCAAATAGGGTGACGTTTGAGTTTATTAATCTAATCAACAAAGTAATTATCACTTGCTATGATTAACTAATAATTAATGCTTAGTTAATGATGGTTATTAGTGATTCTTTTGACTTGATTTAATAAGGCCATTTGCCTTGCACCTAATTTGAAATCAGCCCCGACTTATCATCCATCTCTCTCGTATCTCAAAAAAAACACACCACATTTTGAGCTAATGCAGCCCCCTGGAATTCTCCGTCTTACTTATTATTTGTTCCCTTAATTTGTGATTAAGATATAGATAAATGTATTGTTGATTAAATATTGCAACTTCCTCGAAGTATCACCTGAGATTGTAGACAAGAACTTATTTGGTGCCACTTTGAAAAGGTTTTTTTTCATGTTTTTTTTGTTGGGATATTAATTCAAACTCAAGTTTCTGCTTTTGGGAGCTTAGAGTTCCTCCTATTCTAAGATTTTAAACCAGTCTAATGGTTGAATCTAAAACTAAACTTGTTTTTATTGATAGACTGTGTGTTGAACTCGTTCAAAATCTCTCAGAACTTAGTTATACAATAAAAATTAATTATACAAAAAATAATGAGGAAATTACGCCACACATCACTCTTAATAACAAAATTTAGGTAGCCATGAAGGGGGAGATACTGTCAATTGTCGTGTTGAAGAAATTTATCAAATTCAAACTATTGACAGAGTCCAATGCATCATGTGGAGAATGCTCCTTAATTAAAATATACCTTGTCATTGAAACTTATTGATTGGGTGGTTGGGTTCTTATGCCATGTTATGACCATGAAGAACGCGAAAGGGATCTGCCTTGTCCTTCAGTGCTACTCCAGGGACTAAAATTCAATAATTGATGTTAATGCATGAAGTCTTAGCTCAAGATTTGTGTTTTGTCCACAAAATTGTGGAGTCGAAATAAACTAACCTTGTGCCATCTTTACCACTGAATGTTGACAAGTCAAATTGGTTTTCTTTTCATTTGTTCATGATAACGTATCGTATTATCTACTTCAAAGCTGATATTCTTTTGTCTTTACGGATTATTCTCACATCCAGCAGCCAAGGACCAGCTAGCTTCGCGTGTCAAAAATCAAAATAGTTTTTTTTTTCTTTTTCTAAAAAAAAAAACCCAATAAAGCAACCACAAATTGGATCAGGGTGGTATTAAACCATTTTGATAATAAATATGAGGGGCACGCGAAACAAATTAATTTAGTCTTGTGTACTAAAGTAAAATTATTTATGTGCAAAACCCACAGACTTGCAAGTCTTGGCACAATTTTCTTCTTCTTCTACTTCTCTGGGACAACATATCACTGTCTGATGAACACAGGAGGAGCACGCGGGCTCACAATTTTGGTGGGGGTAAAGTGGGGGTACGTGAGACAGTAGCAAATAGCAATAAGCAATGGTGAAATAGACAGCAGCCTTTTCTACGTAGATGATGATGAATTGCAAGGATTAGGACAACTATTTGGTAACAAATTAATGGTGACTCGTTGACACTTGACACACACACCTTTCAAAATTATGGAAGTCTTCTATTATTTATCTCCACAAATTGGACATTAAATACTCTCCCTCCCTGGCTAACATCTTAACTTACGTGGGTGAATAGGGTCGGTGTAGCTAGTCTCCAAACACATGCTCTTTTCTTTTCTTTTCTTTACTTGTCTTTTTATATGGAAAAAACTTAAACCCTAATTTTTTAAAGCATAAAGGAATATAGATAGCGGTTGAATTACAAGATGATTGGTTAAAAAACACAGGTAATTTCAAATTGAAAACATTTAAGTACTATTAGTGTGTTAAGAAATTAAAAAAAAGAAGAAGATGAAGGATATGTTTGGTATAAAAAATTCAATTTTTTTTTAATGAAATTCAATCAAAAAAGATGAAGGGTTTGTTTAACTTATACGTACACTCACTATGAATCTCAATACAATAATACAATGTGAGTACATATAGCCTAACGAAGATTGACTACGAGCATTGAGCAACCTAACAAATTCAGCTATTTAATTAGTACCCTCTAGCCCATCTCAATATACTGTTGTTTACCATAAAGCAGTCCTTGTTTTGAGTTTGTAAAAGTGAATCATATATTAGGCAGGTAAGCTTCATAAAATCATGCTACCCCACTAATTAATTATCTATGGATCGTTAATTAATTCTGATAATCTCTCAAGATGCATGGTTATTAGGGTATGCAAGTCTTATAATAGAGCATCATTCAAGTTATATGACTTTGAAATCCAAAGCCAAAAAGTATTTGGTAAAGGGAAATATATAGTCATTGAAAAAGGCATGATCATTAATGGGATTCCCACCTTAGGTAGAGGAGAATAGTTTAATAAATCCTCCAGGGAAGCTGAAGTACTTCCATGGCAAAGATAATCATATAAATGCAATCCAACTTAAAAATTATTGGCTTCTTATTAATTTTTAAATTGTACATGAATAGAATAATTAAATATTCTTTGAACAGTGATTATGAAGGATCTAAGTCTATGTATGGCGCCCCCGTACCGTTTTCAAGAAAAATGAAAGCTTGCATAAGTTTATGGTCGTAGAAGCAAGCTTTGAAACAAATCAATTAGAATGAAATATGTCCCAGAAGATGATTAATTGTTGTTGGAAACTGATCAATGCCTATAAAAATAGAGCTAAAAAAGCAATAATTAAATTAAAGGATTGAAAAAAGAAAAGAAAAATTGTTCACAATTTGTGTACGTACCATGCACAGAAAACTAGCTAGCTAGCTGGCTAGCTATCATCCAAAAATGATAAATCAAGCAATGTGCAGAAGGATGGGGGAAGAGCATCCACTGATGTGGGGGAAGAGTATCCACTAATTTCTAACCTGTTAGAAGAATTAACGTACTCATCACTTATCCATTACCAGACATCTATATGAAGCTGTTGCATGTTTTCCTTTTTCTTCCTCATCTTCCCCTCCCCTCCCAACTCTTTAGGACGATAGGGTTTCGCTGTTCTTGTGAAAGTAATTCATTAGCAATATCTGTTGGTGATAAAAGGATTCCATCAGTTTGCTTCACCTTTCACCGGTGGATTTGGAAGAGCCTGCCGTGTACATCAAGTTTGAGGGGGACCTCTCTCTACGGCCTCTCTGATTTCATGACAGAAGTATGTCACACAATCACAGAGGAACACAGGTTTTCAAGTTTGAGAGCTAGCTTGATTTTCCTGGATACCTTTTTCTACTAATGAGTTTCGTTAATTTTAATCTTGTCTACTTGTGTTCATACAAAATGGGAAATTTTGTGTACTTAGTTATAATAATGGCTAGTTCAATCCCCGGTGATCATGGAAGATAGTAGGATCTAGAACATGATTACAGAAAAAAATCTAACAAACGAACAAAAGAAACCGAAGTTCAATGAGGTATGGCCTTAATTGTTGAGATCATAGGTTTAGGACCACTCCTTAACTCAACTGGACCACCAAGCTGGAATGCTCTACCCTCCAATTGACAGTTGACGGCTATCTTGTTTTATGTTTCAAAATATTTTTAATTGTGTGCGTGCACTACCTGCGTATGGGTTGAAGGTAAGAGATTGAATGTTCGTTTAAAATATAGTAATGTTTTTTATTATTATTGTATGCAATATAATCTATTTTTATTTCAAAGTTGAGATCAATTATTGGTAAGGTTTTGGTAGCAAATTATCTATGCTAGTATTGAAAAATGGAAATTTCACAGCTAGCTAGCTGCAAGTTGCACTAAGCAAGGCAACTAAATCCAGTTCAATGCATGTGTGAGACACCAAGCTGTGAGCTATAATTTTAAGCAAGTTGGGGATTTTAATTTGGGGGCTCCATGCAAAAGCAGCAAGTTGTTTTCATCTGTTTTGATACCATAACTTGTGCGCAGTTTTGCACCCTAGCTAGCAACTTCAATCCACGAGCTCGGTCTCTATTTAACAATTATAGTTTGATTTTATAAAATTAATATTTTATAATTTATAAAATGGTATAAAATTAATATTCAACATTTTTTCCCCTAAAAAATAACATTTTTATCTTAACTTTCTATAACATTTTTTTATTCTTTTTTTAATGTTGAAATTAAAGAAAACTTCATCCCACCACATAGCGTGGACCAGTTTGATTTATGTATTTAGATCTTCCACCTTGCCTCGGAAGTGGATCATCATCAAAACAAAGGAGGTCATGTATGCTTGTTTTGCATGGACCCAAAAATGGTTCAAGGACCAAGACCAAATCAACTATGGCTTTTCGTTGAGGCTTGTCTTTGGGTCTAATTACAGCCCAAATCACAAAGAATGCAGGGTGGCTTTTATTATTAAGATGCTGTTTGGGTTTGCTGTGTAATTTATTTTTTATTAAAATTTATTTTATTAAAAAAAAGAATTCCATCATGGGTTTCAAGGCCCATTGCCAATGTGAAGGCCTACGAAGACAGTGAATTTAAAATTATCATATTTGATGAGTAATATATTGTGCATTATTAGTGTTTTTTTCTTCTTTTCAACTAGTAGTAAAAAAGAATTGACTTAAGGATAACCTGTTTGCATATGAACCAAGATTTAATCCTTACTCGAACCATTTGTGAAAACTATTTGAACCACCATAAACAAATCATAATTAATTTTAATTTTACTTTCAAGAAATTTAGATTTATGGGATCCATTAACTAATGGGAGATTCACCCATGAATGATGTTTTTAAAGAAATTCTGTTGACAAAGTTGTTGTGATGCTTTGGGCTGCAACAATTTTTCTGTAACTATGCTGGCTCAGGACAACGTCAATTGGGCCAACAAGGGTTTAAGGATTTCTTTAAAAACAGAAAACAGAAGGATCACAGCCCTCTCTAGGGTTTAAATCGAAATATTGCCCCTCTCTTCTCCTTAAGCACCGAAACAGAGTCACAGAGCCAACAGAAAAACAGAGAGAAGAGCAAGAAAGAAGTAATGGATTCATTTTCTTCACATTCAAGTATGGGATCTGGGTCGCCCCAAATGTCAGCAGAAGATTTTAAGGACCAGTTAAAGAATCAACTTGCACAAGCTTATGCCCAGGAGTTCCTTGAGGTTCACTTTTTCTTTATTAAGCAATCTCTTTCTCTCTTTTTATTTGCTTCTAATGCATAAATCTTTGTTTTTTTACCATCTTTGGTGGTTTAGTGGAGAAATTGTTTGGTTTTGGGTGTTTTTAGCTTAATGAATGACTAAAGATGATATTGTTTTAGTCGTCAAAGATGAGTTATAGGTGATTTTTGGTTCAAATATTGAATATTTTTATCTGGGTTTTATATTTATTTTGATTCTAATGTGAGAGTTGCGCTTTAAGTTTCCAATTTTAGGGGAATACAATGCAAGGGCGGGGGAGTATTATTCCGTACTTGTAATAATGATGAGCTTTCCAATTCATGTAATTTGGCGTTTATCTCATCTGTTTAGGGAGAGGACTTAGGTAAAATGTTGATTCTCTGCTGTCATTGGGTGGTAAAAGAGTTTGCAACATCTAAGCTTGATGGTTTACGTTAAGTAATTACTTCTGCTTGGTTGTTTTTGGTTGAACTGTTGGAGGTAATCTTGTATACAAATCTGCTAGGTTGTTATCGGTTGAAGAGTCGGAGATGTTACTTGTATATAAATGTACCTTTTTTGTGTTCGTATGTGGAGCTTTTGTGAAGATAAGTCTTTTTTTCTTCTAAAGGGTCAAGAAGTACTTTTTGTGTGTTAATGATATTTCATGCACCACTTAGGTTGGATTTTCTCATTGCTAAGAAGCCTACTTGCGTGCGCTGGGTTGTCTGTGCAATTCTATGTGCAGGAATCGGGAATTAGAAATTATCTTCTGATCATCAAATTAGAATTTCAGATGGTAGTCTTGTTCCTAAAATGAAATGATGAAGGTGAACTCGCAGTTTCATCGGTTTAAGTCTAACAGCTGTTTGTGTAACTTAAAATTTCTAAGAAGAGGTTTTACCCTGGCTACTTTATTTATTTGTAATTAGCATTCAAGTGGAGGTTATAAACACATATACCCTGATATTAGTACTGAATTTCAAGTTCATCTCGTTACAAAGTCATGCACAGGCTTTACTTTCCTGGTATTTTTTGTGGCAGAAGGAAACATATAAACACCTGTGTTCATGTACAAATTTGTATCTTAGTAAAGCGTGTTCTCTTAGGATACTGGTTGAGGTATCTACATATATGAGTCGCACTTTCACTTGATCTCTCAAAAACAGCTCAGTTTGGGGTCTTTAGCAGCTCTGGTGTCCTCTCTTTGACTCTCATGTTTTGAAAAATCTGTCAGGTGCTAGGGAGGATATTAGAGCTAATTTATTCTCGAATCACTTTAGTGGCTGGTACTTGTAATCGGATTTTTTGGACTTGGTGGCATCACAAAGTTTACTTTAGTGATACATTTCTTAGAAGCATTTGTCAGTGCTTTCTTGAATTCCTGTTTGAGAAATGGGACTCAATGTCTTGTAATATGCAATAGCTTCACTGGCATTTGTCTGCAATTGTCGACATTACTTGTAATTCCATTTCAATGCAGACTGTGAGGGACAAATGCTTTGCCAAGTGTATAACAAAACCAGGGTCAAGCCTGAGTGGGAGCGAAAGTAGCTGCATCTCCAGGTGTGTGGAACGCTACATTGAGGCTACTGGCATTATCAGTAAAGCTCTTTTCAATGCACCGCGCTGAACTTCAAGAAAGTTTCCCCCGAAGATGTCCTGCAAACTATCATGGGAACTCTTGAGCGAGAGCAGAGATTGTGTTTTATATTGTATCCCATTTTTAGCATTTATCATGGGAACATATATTTTCTTAACATTGATCTGTAAAAGATTTATTCAGTTGAATTTCAGCCAATTTTTGGGCAATTAATTAGCATTGTGGCGTATAACGATGGAATTTACATGCCCTTGCAATATGAGAATGCTAAAATAGCAAGAGCATGGTAAAGGATCACATGGGTACTGCGATCTCAATGAATGTATAGATTCTATCAGCCAATATTTACCTGAAATCCCTTCTCCTGATCAATTCATCCGTCTTTTCTTGTACTTTTGAAAAGTTGGAAACCCTTTTTACATCTCCAAATTGATTTGTACTGGATCGGCTGTTTAGGGGCTTAATCTGTTCAGAATTCTCAAGCTACTCCCTCCATGGCGCCATTAATATGATGCAAAGTTTCTTCCACTGGTATAACGCAGCCAATATATATCACATAATTAGCATGCTTTTAAGTTGTAAGGCCTACTCATCTGTACTGAGAATGTCCCGTATCCAACTCAGCCTGAGATTTTTTATGAGCTTCTTGCTATGATCTCATGGTTTTCCAGCTTCATTGAACGCTAACAATGAAGTCAAGCTCTTATCATTATCGCTGTCATCTTTAAGGTCCAACGTTCCAGATTAAAATGGATAGTTTATCGAGTATAATTTCAGCCCATACTTGGGCAATTACCATGTCAGTAGAGTGCGGTGCAGAATCTTCTAATATTCTGAGAGAATGTACACCTTTTCCAGTGTACACCTCCCCTTGATATGAGAGTGCTAAACTAGCAACCTAAGAGCAACGTATAAAATTACAAAAACAGTGATGTTGATGAATGTAAATAATCTGTCAGCCAAAGCTTCCCTGGATTCCCTTCTCCTCGTCATTTCTCTCTTCTGTTTCTCATACTTCCTTAATCCCTCTTCCACTTTAAACTGATTTGTACTGCGCTGGCTGTAAAGGGCCTTATTCAGAATCATCAGACTACTCCTTCCATTGACATGGGCACCTTCTATGTTCTCAATTCTCATGCTGAATTCCCTCCATTCTAAACACTCCTCTCTTTCTGTAATCTTGAATCTAGTTGTTACTATGAATCTGGCCAGCTTCTGAGGAAGCAAACTTTCTTCCACGGGTAGAACGCACCCGAATTGCATCACATAAGTAGCATGATATGGCCAATTCTTCTGTACTGATAATGGCTTCCAGCTTGAGAGGTTAACAGCTTTGCCCGTCTTCTTGTCCACTAGTATCCAACTCAACCTGAGATCCTCTATCAGCTTCTTGCAAAGATTTTCTCTTGATTTTCCAGCCTCATTGAGTGATGATATAGGAGAAGCTAATGCTTCGTCATCGTCATCGTCATCTTCATCGTCTTTAAGGTCCATCAATTCCAGTTTAAATGGATAATTTAGAAACCATTTCTGTCGCTCGTCAGCGATCATTTCCCAGCTGCTGTCAACAAGTCCATGTTTGAATATATCTACAGCCTCAGGTATGCCATCCGAGATCCTCGAGAGGACACATTTGTTCTTGTAATAAACATCAATCAATGACAGTAGATCAGAAGGAGATGTGCGGGGATTTAGTTCAGCACATTCAAGCAGTTTCAAAGAGTTAGCATTGGCAACTTCATCATATAAGACAAGTGGGCAGGCATCCGAGTAGAATTTGTCGAAGCAACCGTGAACAGAACCTGAAATCAGATGTTCAGCTTCTTCAAGAGCAGTGGAAGGCCACCTGGAATAACACAACTTTTTCCACAAGCTTTGATCACGAGCAATGCCTCGGAGCTCAGAACATGTACTAGCTACCGAAGCGAGGGCTGGGCCATCTACACGAGACATGATATCGGTTAGCAGTTCACCATTCATGCTCTGGAGATGACATATCGGACGCTCCATCATATCTATCTTGGATATATATATTTTTTGCTATCTTTTAGGTGTGGCTGAATTTGGAAATAAAAAATGCAAATTCTCGTTCTATATAAGCTACAAGAAACTCTAGAGAATATACATTTCTATGGTGTACACAGGTCAAAAAGGCACAATCCAAACGTGCCTAATTTAAGAGATGGGTGGAACAAATGGGAGTTAGCAAATCAAGATGGGTGAGATAGGACTTGATAGCCATTCATAGTCTTTGAAAGACACCGAGTGGTGTGTGACCGTGTTGATTTTTTCAATGCAAAGCATGTGAATGAATGATCAATGTTGATATTGTTATTGATCCTTATGGCTCACAACATTGACTTGGATCCTTTATGAGTTGGACTCATCAAAACCTAACGAGTGGTTTAGATGTGCCACTCAGCACGTTTCTTTTGGAAATGGAAGGGCATGTGTAGCTCATTTATGATCCCATCACCTGCCAAAATTAGTCGGCAGCTATCGTTTTCTGTCCTGACAAGCTGGTCGCTGGTTAGAAGGGAGAATTGTTTCAACCTGCAGCAAGCTCGCAATTATTTAGTGCTGATAGATATTCGATGGCTTATGGACCAAGGTAGGTTAAGGATGAGAGGCAACATTATTATGATTATTAATTATAATTTGATGAATTTAGTTGCATATTAGTCTTAACCCCTCTATTAATCATACTTAACGGATTACTGCACACTTTATATCAAAAGATTTTGAGTTCCCAGATCTCCTGTTCTTTCTTTTTCTTCTTCTTCTTATATGGAACCACATATTCAATAAAAAGAAATATTAATTTCTTGCACTCACACATATTTTAAGGGATACCCACTTCACCAATATATGTGTGTGATAAAATGCAACATTGGTTTGTTAAATATATATGCTATAAGGTCCTTTTTGTAATAAACAAATTACACTAATTAATCCACCAATCATAAGATTTAAACGTTAAGAAGGATGATTCTACAATGCATAAAAATAAGGAATGAAAAATAAATAAATATAAATCAAACTAAACATAACAATTTTAAAAACAAGAAAATATATTCTTGGTTGTTGGGGTCTTTATTTCTGATATGTGCTTCCTGCTTGGCCAATTCAACCTCCCTAACATTTATTTCGAGGATGAAGAGATGCGAGAAGTACTAGGTACATCTAACCTTGTTAGATTACAAGTCATTTTCTCTTTACGAAGATGCAGGTATTCCATTTTTAAACGGGATTATCATACACCAAACAGTATTATTATTCTTCATAGATAATCATCATTTCAAGATGAGGCTTCAGCGATGAGTCCTCTTCGTGAGATGAAGGGTTGTGGCATGGTTTTGCTTGTTTTTTGACACCATGAAACCACCCATCCACCCACCAAGGAAACTTCAAATAGAAACCTCTTAGCTGTGCAAAGTACCACACAAATTGGCACGATCTTGTGAATATTTTTCACACAAAATGTCAGCAAGTAAATGGGAAATGTCTGTGGTAAACAGAAATGCAAAATAAATTTGAAGTTATCCCCATGATCAAATTGTTGTCAACTACTCAAAACTCTCTTTTGACATCCTGGCCTTGGCCTTGTGTACCTACATCTGCCTGCGCTATAGTCTATGCTCGGCGTCAGATGGAATTGATCTCGTGTTTTGGTTCAATTTTTGCGTTCTATCTAAAATTTTGCCAAATAATTAATACGCCTACAAAATTCTCTAGAATGTTGAAACTATTGTTAAAGTTTCTACTTTGCTAGAGAGAAAATTTCGAAAATCAAGGATATTCTCTTCGTTGAATAAATTTGAATAAAGAAATAATCTATGTTAGAGGGAGAATTTATTAGAATTTTATATATACATATATATATATATATATAAGAAATAAAATCAAGAAATTTGAACGAATCTTATGTCTAAAATTGACATCTGTGAAAATAAAAAACAACATATCATATTTATCCATTAAGGGTTGTGACGATATCAAATTTGTGAAATCTAACGTTATCTTGTAAACTAGATTAAGAAATCCAGAGCAGTCTCTTATCATATGTCTTATAACATAAAGAAAAGAAAATAACATATAAAAAGAAAGAAATCAGAAATTCATAAATTCTCCCTACCACATTTAATAATTTTACCAACAAAACTTTTTGCCGGTGTCATACCCAGACATCGCGGTGACCTGTTAATAATAATCTATGGATGGTAAAAGAACATATGTCTGGCATTTTATTTTTTGAAACTAAAGGTCTATTTTAAGGAGTCGTCACCTAGTGTTATGGTCATTAGAAACCCTAACTGGTCAATAGAGATTTTATGGTACGAGATTGGTTACGCAAAAGGAAAGATGATATCACTCCTTAAACGTCCTACTTGAAATAGACTGTATTGCTGGTTTTGTCTAAAAAGCAACATATCAAACACAAAAAAAAAAAAACAAAGCGTTAGGTGCAATGACGATCCCCACATATTTTTTGAATTTTCTGATATCGAAAAGGGGCCTGCTTGGCTATATATCAAAATAGAAGGGGAATAAAACACGTGGAAAATGCATAAGGGTGTGTTTTGCCAAACGCACCCTTAGCCAAATATGGATTGGGCTGGCTGGATCTGAAGCCCAGACCCGACCCACACTTTCTTTTTTCTTTTTTATTTATTGGTTGGATCTAGCCCAGCCATGTGGGCTAAATTACCTTTGCGCAGTGTTCTTGCAAATTTAAAGAATGCAAAATGAAGACACGGGCATACCTGCTTCTGGAGACCAAAATGATGGATTCTCGCCTATTGCTTCCCTTTATCTTCCTTCTGTGCTCACTTGTATGCATTTTCTTTTTGTTTTCTCAACAGCTTTTGAAGCCGAGAAGATGATGAAGAGGACGGCCTGCTATGAATTTGTTTTGATTATGGGTCTTTCTCTGTCTGCAGCAACGAAAGCAATGGCAGAGCCAATACTCCACTCTGTTTTCCTCCTTTGCTTTTCCTTCTCTTTTCTGTGTTTTTTTTTGTTTGGTTCGTGCTCTCTATTTCGTTCCTCTCTGTTTCTGTTCCTCCTCCCTTTTGTTCTCTCCCGTGAGGTTGCCTTTACCCGCATTTTTATAGGGTTGGAGATCGATCGGTGCTGTAACAGCCAATAGTAATGGCGTAGGGCGATCCATTCAATGAAGAAACGTCTTTGTCTTTAATGGCGGAGCCGTTGTAGAGGAAGAAGACGAGCGAACAGTCGCCTGCCAAAACGACTCCGTTTTCCAATTCCAAAGGCTACTTTCAATTTGGTCCTTGGAATTCTTGTAATTTTGTAATCAACCCCCTAGTTAAAATGTAATTGGATCCTTGTATTTTCGTGCCATTTTCAAGCTAGTCCTTGGATTTTAATTTTTGCAATTTGGACCCTAATTAAACCCCAAACTTTGATATTGCTTCAATTAAGTCCCTGATTCCATTAAATTAATTCCAAGTTCAATTAAGTCTAAAAACTTATCAATTCTCCAATTAAACCCTTGATTTGATTACTTAAACTAGTCAAGAGTTCAATTAATTTCTAAACTTCCAAACATGTTGTCCTTAACCCAAATTTTAATTCATTGTTATTTATTTCATTTTTTTATTTTTTTTCATCATCATTTTTCATTTTTTATTATCATTTTTTGGTAAATAAAATAATAGTAATAATAACAATCTAAACTTCCAAACATGTTGCCCTTAACCCAAATTTTAATTCATTCTTCATTTATTTCATTTTTTATTTGTTTTTTATCATTATTTTTTATTTTTTATTATCATTTTTTTGGTAAATAAAATAATAGTAATAATAACAATTAAAATAGAAGGGGCAAAAATTGGGTTAGGACAAACCCATTTTTTTACTCTTTTATTCTTTATTTTTACTATATTTTCTATTAAAAATGATGAAAAAATAAAAAAATGATGAAAAAATAATAAAAAATAAAATAAATGAAGAGTAAATTAAAATTTGAGATTAATGGCAACATGATTGGAAGTTTTAGGATTTAATTAAAATTTGGATTAGTTTTATAGACAAAATCAGAGACTTAATTGAAGAAGTACCAAAGTTTGGGGTTAATTAGAGGTAAAATTGCAACAGATTAAAGTTCAAGGATTAGCTTGTAAAAGGCGCCGAAATGCAAGGGTCCCCATGGGCTGAGCTCGACTTAGCCCAAAAAAATTAAAAAAACTAAAAATTAAAAAAAAATGTGCATGCATAAAAATAAATTTATTTTATTTATTTATTCACTAATATTAGAGTTAGGAATAAAAATACTAAGTTAAATTTATAGCTACGTAATATTTAACAACGCCAGAGTTGGAAGTATCCGTAGTTGAATATTCACTAGCGCCAGAGTTAGGAATATTACAAGTAAAACCATCATAGCACAAATCAACAAATTTTTAGCAATTTAAGACAAAACCAGCAATGCAGCTTGCCTCAGGTAGGGTGCGCTAGAGGTGCCAATACCTTCCCTAGCCACAACCAGTCCTGTACCATAGAATCTCTGTTGACCAGTTAGGGTTTCTAGTGACCGTAATACTAGGTGACGACTCTTTAAATGAGACTTTTTCCCATTAAAAAATAAGATGCCAGAAATCCATTCATTCCAAAGATTTATTTTTAAGACCGCCGTAATGTCGGTGCGACAAAGATAGAAATTGATCTTTGTGTTTTGATAGGACTAGGATGCTGACATTTCAATTTCTTTCCTTTCTTTATAGGTGGATTTGCAGCGTCAAAGGAGGAGAAAGAAGAATCAGTGTATATTTGAAACCGCGTCGTTTCGGTCCTTAATAAAGTGAGAAAAGCCACGACGTCCTCTCTACTTTCAACTATTCCGTTAGTGCGTTTTCATTCTTGGCATCAGTTTCGCTTTGTCACTTCCTCTTTACTCACTCTCAACCCCTGCTAGATGGCCACAAATTTGCAAACTTGCGAAGGCAAAGAGAGCTGTAAAAAAAAGTTAACTCACTTGGAAGACAACACAGCCTTGTTGGATTCCCCTTTTAAAGAGAAAGAAGAAAGCTGAGAGAGAGATGATGAGAGGCGTGTTCAAGAGAATCAATGACTTGTTACAATGTAGCCTCCTCACCTTACTAGCTAGGCACCCAATCTACAGTATTTTGCTACTGTGGAATTAGAGTATCTCTCTATAATTAAATGAGCTAAATTAATAAAATAGTATTTTAAATAATATAAATATAATTTTTTTATTATATCTGCTCCAATAAAAAAAACATTTAAAGAGTCAATTATATTGGAGTGGAAGAAATGAATATTTTATTATTTTTTAATAAATTTGATGTTTTTTTTTACATAGTTATATTTAATTGATTTATTTTTTTAGTGGCTGCATTTTATTAATTTTGGTTTTTAAAAAAATATATAGGAATAATATTTGTAGAAGAGAAAAGACATTTTAATATTTTATTTAGCACTTCTTCAAGAGTGTAGAATAAACTAAAAAAATTGAAATGATATTTTTTTAATATTTTGCTTTTGTTTGAGATGCTATATTTCATAATTTTATAAGCCCTTCTCTCTCTCTCTTGTAATTATACACACACGTAGGCATATATATATATATATATATATATATATATATATATATATATATATATATATATATATATAATGTGTGTGTGTGTGTGTGTGATTCTTGTCCTTTTGTTTTAAAATTCTTCGTTTCACTCTCATGAGTTTATGGCATTTTTGTACGGGCTCAAGTCTCTTGCTTGATCTACAGTAAGTACTGCACGGTCATGAATATAGAAATAAACGCCCTCACTCGAAGAAGGAGCCGATGACATCATGTTTCATAGTTTGTACACAGTACACTGGGTCATCTCCCTGGCTTGTAATAACTTATTTTCTAATCTAAATTGGCAAGTAGTGTTGGGATTTGCCATTATTGGACAACCTATCCTAAGGAGTAGGGTTATCATTTGTCAATGGTAGTTGCACCCACCATTGACAAATGTATCAACCCATGTGCAGCCATTGTTGAAGAGATGTCTTGGATGCCTATAAAAGAGGCATGATTTTGTGAGAGAGATGAGAGTGGTGAGAAATGTAGAGAGCAAGAGAGAAAGTAGAGAGCTGCAATGGCAGCAGCCTTGCTGCCATTGCAGCAGCTGCAAGTGCAGCAAGAGAGCTGGGAGTTGAGTTTGAGTGAAGTGATCCTCCTCCTCCATGAATTGTGTTGTAATCCTTTCTCTATCTCTAAATAATATGGACTTTCTCCCATGGATTTAGGCGGTTTTGCCGAACCACGTAAATATTGTGTCAGTGTGCTTACCCTCCGTTGAGCAACTATCAGTACACCCCCGGTCCGCGCTTGGGGAGCCGGAATCCCCAACAAGTAGTAGTGAGATCATTGTCGAGGAAAAAAAAACAAACTGAAATGGTATGTTCTAAAACAATGTAGACTGATGACAAATAACTTGAGTAAATCTTGAGTTAGAGTCAGAATATATATTTTATTTTTTATAAGAATTTAAAATAGTTAGAATTTTATTTATTTATTTATCTAGACTCATAAAATATACTTTTTTAAAAAATAGAGTTTTCTTGAATTAAAAAAAAAAAAACAAGCTCTTATAGTAATATTGACTTTGTACTCAGAATTATGCTCTCGTCATTTTCATTTTTCCTTACAATGTTGATTCATGGCATGTTGCCCTTTTCTGATATTTCAACAAGAAGTTTCTCTTGTTCATATAGCGAACACATCACTAAATAGAAACTCTTACCATTGAGATTAATTAAGGGCTTTTTTTTTTTTTGTATCATTGGTGTTTTTTTTTTTATTTTAAAAAACCAAATATGGGCTGCGGTAATTTTTCAAAAACTAGATGGAGTGGTTTTTCAAAAATTGTTATTGAAGTTGTTGGTTTTAGTTTTTTAATTAAAAATTTTAAAACAATCGAGTTTTTATTTTATTTCAGAAAAAGTTTAAAATAAAAACAAAAAAAATGGAAACATCAATGATCCTAATTAAGTGATGAGTGAAAATATTGAAGCATTGTGGCTAAATTCTATATACAAGGCACCACCAAAATGGAATTTCCAAGCTTTCACACTCTTGAGAGTTGATAGCTATGTCCGGTGTGGAACATCATCTATAAGAAATTAATTAACAAATATTAAAAAAAAAATCAGGTTGGGTTTTCTAGCCTTTTTAAAAAAAAAAATCTATCATTTAATGTAGGTATGGTTTTTATTGAGTCATGTTGACTGTTTATTTGAATAAAACCCCACATAATTATTAAAACAAATAATAGAAAAGAGAGGGAAAAAAAAAACAAACAGGCCAAGTAAAAATAGCCTAACTGCATCGAGCTAGGTTTATCCAAAAAAAACCAGGCACGTGGGTCCGAGGGAGACTCCCGAGGCTGGCCTATGAATTCTTTTTTATATAAGGGGTCCATCCCTTATACAAAGAAAAAAGATACATGGTCAAGCATGTGAACCTCCCTCGAGCTCATGTGTCGGCTATTTTTAACGGGCTTAGATGCCGTTTGGTAACGTGGTTGTGGGTGAGGTTCACCCGCAACCACGTTAATAAGCGTTTGGTAATTGAAATGAAAGCACTTTCAGTGGGTAGGACCCACATGGCACCGCTGGTTTAGGAGAAGCAGCATTTTGCTGCTTCTCGTCTGGGAAAAACAGCTACAGTGGAGCATGGCTCCACTGTAGCTGTTCACTAAAGTGCACAGTTTAGTTTTTTTTTTTTAATTTCGAAAAACCAGTGCGAGTGAATTAATTCACTTGCACTCTTCACATGAAAAGTTTCACTGTTTTTTTTTTAATTTCGAAAAACCAGTGCGAGTAAATTAGTTCACTCGCACTGTTCACATGAAAAGTTTCACTGTTTTTTTTTTAAATTTCAAAAACCGGTCACGAATGAATTAATTCACTCGCACGGTTCACATAAAAAGTTTCACTGTTTTTTTTTTTTGAAAAACCAGTATAGTTAAATGATTTTACTCATACTATTCACGTGAACGTGAACAATATTTTTGATTTTTTTTTAAAATTAGCTTAAGGTGAATTAAATTTACTTGTCTTTGTAATCTTAATTTTTATAAATGATAATATTTTACCTAATTTCATTGCACGCTTAAAATTTTTTAGAAAACTGTAGTTCTTGTCAAATGAATTTTGTGTGTAATGAAATTGTAATTTTTTTTTAAAAAAGTTGACTTTTACTAAAAAAAAACTAGTATTTAATATTATTTAATAACACTACATAAATTAGAAAGATATCGCATGATGACGTAACATTTATGGAATTTGATCACAATTCCAATTATGTTCTTGCGGGTCCGACCAGTTAAAAAAAATCAGTTTTTATTTTTATTTTAATTGTGTTTTATTCAAAAAATTAGAAGGAGATCGCTTGATGACATAACAAAAACTTCAGTTTTTGTTGTTCTTGTAAGAAACCATGGAAAATATAGTCCTTATTTGATAGATTTATTTAGTATGTGATGATATTGCACATAATTTAATGGAATAATAAAAAATATTTGATATCAATATTATTTATTTCATGATATAATAACAGATAATTAAATCTACAATATTTAAATTAAAAATCATTCATATATATATATATATATATATATATATATATATATATATATATATATATATATATATATATATTTTATAACCTCAATTTGAAAAGCATTTTTTTAACCAAACACATTAAACTACTTTTTGTTCAACCTCAATTTCAACCACAGTTTTAACCAAACACCTATTTTTTCAAACCAACCTCAACTAAAAGTACTTTTTATAAAACAACTTTTTTTAAAACCACAACCACAACAGCAACCGCAATACCAAACACACTCTTAGTCCAACAAAGCTAGGCTTTTTTGTATTAGCTTTTTTATTTTTGTTTTTGTTTTTATTTTTGAATTTTTTTTCAATACCTTTATTTAGTGTGAGGTTTTTATGGAATTTTATACTTTAGTATTAGGTTGATAATAAAACAATTTTTTTATTTTTTATCATATAATAAAATAAATTATAAAAAAATTAATTCAACTCAATGGAGTCCATAATCCGGATCACGAGTTTGGCAAACTAAATAAATATTAACCAAATAGTCAATTCAGGATTTTTTAAGTTTGAGACGTTGTACCAAGTTTCATATTTTATCTTTTTTTTTTTTTTTGCAATCCCATCATTTAGAGTAGAGGTTTTTATTGAATATTATTATTAAATTTTTAGCAATTTAAGATAAAATCAACAATGCAGCTTACTTCAAGTAGGGTGCGCTAGGGATGCTAATACATTCCCTAGCCACAACCAGTCCCGTACCATAGAATTTCTGTTGACCAGTTAGGGTTTCTAGTGACCGTAATACTAAGTGGCGACTCCTTCAATGTGACCTTTCCCATCAAAAAATAGGATGCCAGAAATACATTCATTCCAAAGATTTATTTTTAAGGCCGCCGCGATATCCGGGTGCAACAAAGATAGGGATTGATCTTTGTGTTTTGGTAGGACTAGGATGCCGACATTTCAATTTCTTTCCCTTCTTTGTAGGCGGATTTGCAGCGTCAGAGGAGGAGGAAGAAGAATCAGTGCATGTTTGAAACGACGTCGTTTCGGTCCTTGAAATGCCCATTTTCAATTTGGTCCTTGAAATTTTAAAACTTTGAATTCAAGCCCCTGATCTTTTAATTTCAAGATTTACCCTTCTTAAAATTAAATTAAAAATAAGTGGGTCAAAATTGGGTTATAACAATCGATCTTTACTCTCACAGTCAATCGGTATGTATTTTACCAACAGGATCAAGGACAAAAACAATTCATCGGTAATTTATGGTTTGTTGGTGAGTTTGTCAGTAATAAATTTATCAATAGATTGACAAACGGAAAAAGTGCGCAAAAACAAATATACCTGCTTCATTTCGTTGGTAAATATAACTTAACATTGACGGAATACCATTTGTAATTTTATCGTTGAGTTAACAGTAGCAGTGGTAATTGCAATAATGTTTTTTAACTCTTTGAAATATGTCGACAGAAATATTCCGCCGGTAACCTTGTCAGTAATAATTTAAAAAAAAATATATATATATATAGTGAATATAAGTAGAAAAATAATTAAAATATATTAAATTAAATAAAAATAAAATATATAAAAAGAAATTAAAATAATATAAAAATTAAATATCCATTACAAATTTAAATATTTTAGGTTCAAATACAATAAATATAAAATAGAGGCGGTGCTAGAGAAGGAGGAGGAGGCTAGTCATCGCTGAAACCATAAAGCCAATAAGGAGGAACACATGGATCACCATATGTGATCTCATCTCCATTACCACTAGGTGGAATTCTTCATAATCCATAGTGAGTTGTTCATTTTTTGATCGGATGTTTGATTCTGTACTCGTTGGCCTAACATCACCGCGAACTCTGGAGTTTGTGTGATCGGAACCAATTATGAGCGTCTAACAGTCGAAACACTACAAGTCGTACACAAGTTTGCAGTCGTAATGTTAGAGAGTTCATACACCTGATTTTTATCGGGCCCACCAGACGATCTTGCCTCCAACCATAAAAACCAGATCGATATCCAGATGGGTCGAAAGATCGTCCATATATCTCTCCTTCAAGCGGTTGTTATATGTTTCTTGAAAATAAAAAATAAATTCATCAAATTGAAGGAAATTATAACTTAATAAAAAAAAATAGTTGAAAACCAACATACTATAAAGTGTGAGCTTAGCTATCCATGAACCGTTGCACCTCTTTTTGGTGATCATCACTCCGCACATGTGTTTCAACAAAAATCTTCATCAGACTTGGCTCATGTCCAAGAATCGTAGCCTACAAGGTAAAAATATTGTCAGTTAAATAAATTTACAAATAAATAACAAATAAAAAAATGGATGTAATAAAAAAAATCTTATCACCCACTTTGCATGCGAAACAAACGGAACGGAGCCGTCTGTGTGTGGTAACGGAACCGTGAACACGCCGATGCTGGTTCTGCACACCGGACTTTGACTGTCATGTGAAGCACGTGAATGTCACATGTTGACTGTATTTTATCCATACAGCCTCCGAGATATATGACGGTCTAAAATCCTTCTAAACCGCCATGTTATTCCAGGCTTGAAGCTCGCTTTCTCTCATATATTTTTTTGCTTTCTTTTAAGCCTTATACCAAAAATATGCAACATATATGTTACCAATAAATTATTTGTTAGTAAACAAAAAATAAAATTTTAATATTTGAAGAAAAAATTATTTTGATTTCGATTTTACCTAATTGCAGCATGATTCTCTCAAACCCTTCTTGCAACATTACAATCAGCTCTCTCCCATTCAAATTTTCCCTTCTAGTGAAAATTTATAAAAGGAAAATTTCAATAATTTCAATAAACTAACCGAATTAACATAATAAAAATATATTTAATTTAATACTAACCTTAAACCTTGAAAATTATGCATCAACCTGCGGTTTCCATTCAAGATGTTTGGAAACATGGCTCCATTGAGACAATAGAATTTTCATCGACGATTTAAAGGCTGATGTTATTGTTCTTGCAATCTCAGTGTTTGTAAACCTGAAATTGCATTCGTTAAATAAAATCATTTTAAAAAAATTATTAAACATGTTATGAAAGCAAAACAAACTTACATTGAAAGGTCATCCTTTGATTGGGCCTCGTAATTACGGGTAAATAGAACCCGTTGTGAAGGGACCCCCCCCAACATTATGACATCGCACACAACAACCTCACGTCGTGATTCGATGCTTGTGCCTCAAGTGCATGTTCTTGGTCGGCACCTGATGACTCGTGATCGTCAGAATTGTCTTCTTCTTCTTTAGTTGACGCTTCCTCATCTCTATCACAATCTTCTACATTGATTTCATCGCTATCATCATCTTCATCAACTTGTGTGTATCCGACAAGGTTCAAAATATCATTTAACTCCAGCCAGAAATCATTCCACAAGCATATTTAAGGACGTACTTTACCTTCTATAATTTCGTCGGTATATATCGAGTGATTTTTTTGTCGACACATTTAAGGATGTAATTTACCGTTGGGTTAATTCCATCTGTAACGCTGTCGGTAAAAATTACACGCCATCATATTGTTTGGCTTTTTTAATTCTTTATTTTCTCATTGCAATTCCGTCAATATATACCAACGGAAAAAATTTGTCTGTGTTTACCGATGGATATAGAGATGAAAAATTTTCTCGGTAAAGTTCACCACAATATACTGACGAACAAATTATATTGATATTTTTATTTGTACTTGTCAATTTTCTAGTGGTGTCTAGAATTCCTGTTAAACTATAAACATAATTTTAATTTAAAACCATAAATATTAATAATTGAATGCTAATAACATCAAATTTGTTTTAAATAGTAAGTTAAAACAACCTAATTAATAAATCCTGAATTAAATAAATATTCTATACTTAGTTAGAAAAGAAGATTGAAAATAACAATAAAATAAAGAAAATTATGAAACAACATCAAACATGAAAACAATTTTATCTAGTTACAGTAAACTAACACCTATATAACTGGATCTATAAAATACAGTAGCAAAATTTCAACTTGATCAAGCAATTAGATTGAAAACTATACATTCTATTTTTTTTTATTTTTTTTTCAAATTTAAACTCGTCAATCTCATCTATAAACATGTATGCAAGACATTGTATATAAGTCTAAATAATTCAAAAAAGGCTTCCTGCGGAAAGATAATACCCATGGAGATCATCCTCTTATCAGAACTTAGCCAAAACCGAAAGTTTCTGTTGTAGTCGGTAACCATCACTGCCGTGCCCAGAAGTTTTGAAGTATATCTTAGCTAAGAGACAAGCTTGCCACGTTTTCATATATCACGCTTGCATATACGCATTAATGTCTCTAGAAATTAGTGATACTTAACAAGATCAGACCGGCTTACCAACCCTAATTATAGTCGCTCTTCGATCCAGCTGGACGGTGCCGACAAAATACCAGATAAGCAAATGACGCTGACAAACTTAGTCAGAATCCATTTAACCCGATCGTATCTGTTGTCGATCTAGCATTGATTTATTTCAATAACCAAAGGTTTGATGACATGGTACATGGGCCTTAAAAGTTATTACAGGTTAGTACTCTTTGTTTTTCTTTTGATTTTATTATTATATATTATTATTTTTTAATTAATGAGCTCTGTAGTTTTTTTTTTAATTTATTTTTTATTATATTCTTTTAATTTTATGATAGGAGAGATAGAATATAACAGTTTGGCTTATCTCTAGGTACATGCTTGTTCTAGTATTAACTTGGATTAACTCAAGTTGATTTTTATATGTTTTTTCTCAAATTAACCTCATTATTTTTATTTTATTTTAGTTTAGTTTATTTATTTTATTAAAATAAAATCAATTTATTTGATTTAGCTGCATCTATAAATCCCAGGACCTGCTTCTTGTTATTCATACGTAACCTGTTGTCCAGTTTTGTCAGAGACCATAATTGAAAGCAATCTCAGAATTTGATAAATGTCCATACTAGTGTGTACCCGATTACTTCCGTGCAAGTTTCCCTTGAAATGAATTTTTTTGTCAAAATTCATTTCTTGGTGGGGGTATTTTTTGTTACGTCTCGAAGACTTTTGATGAGCTGCTTTTCCAACCGAAGATCACATTTCAAGGGAAAGCGTGGAATTTTTTCTCTTTTTATGTTGCTTGGACTCTTTGCCTAATTAGCCAGGTATAATCTAATTTTCAAGGATTTTTTTTATTATTATTAACATGAATGTTCAGGTCAGTTTACGTGTACTTTAACTAATCTTACGGATCTTGAAGTAAACAATCATATAAATTTTCAGTAATTATTATATTAATAACTACAGAATTTAAACCTGAAATCACAGGATATGAAATTTTTTAATCTCAAAATTTTATTATTTAACCACATCATAAATAGCAAGGGTGTTTTCCTCTATCATTGCATTGATTATCGGTTACTTGGGTGTTTTATACGTTTTCTTTCCAACTTTTACTTTGTTTTTACTTTTTAGCAGTTTTCAGGTTTATAACACGTAACTTCTCGTTCTTTTACTTCGCCATCCTCTAAATGGCTATTTTAACATTTTCCTTAATTATTAAAAAAAACTATTATTGTAGTAAAATAACTTATAGTTAGTTTAACTATTTATATAAATAATAAACTAGATTAATATATTTTTAAAAAATTTTTATAACAACTTCATATTTCACCTTAGTTAGTTAAAGCATGGATAGCCATGCACCTGCACTTTGTTGTCACAAGCCCTTTTTAGTATTTGTTTTGTTTTTTTAATTTTATTTTTTTATAAATTTTTCTTTAATTTTATTTTTTAATATTGAATTGATAATAAATCAGTTTTTTATATTTTTTTATTATATAATAAAATAAAAAAATAATTTAACCTAGTAAAATTCATAACTCGGTTATTAATTTGATAAATTCACTAAAATTATTAACCAAAAATTTATGTCAAGTTTTAAATAATTGTCTCGTGTTTAAAGAAAATTCTAAATTAATTTCCAATGTTAGATATTATTTTTTAAATTCGAGAAAAAATTAAATCCAACGTGATAGCAGGAACAGGGAGGCACTTGGCTGTGATATTGTTGTCGATTCTTGTGTGAAAGGATGGCTTCGGGCACCAGCAGGAGTAGGTCCCGCATGACCACAGAGTTGTTCAACAGCCTGTAAACAGCATATTTCTAAGTGCCGTTTGTTTGCGTCTGCGTTTGGTGTTTGTTTGCGTCTGCGTTTGGTCTGTTGGGTTCCCCAAAACACAGTTTACTGTGCATGGGGACTCACATATATTTAAACCAAATATGAGTCAATCTCCATCATCAGTCGGCGATGTGATAGTGCCTGACGAGGAATTTAACTGAATCGTGCGTACTGATATGTCGGCAACACTGAAGAATTGTGTTTTTAAAAATTTTTAATCTGTTGGTATTAAAAATAATTTTTAAAAATAAAAAATTATTATTTTAATATATTTTTTAGTTTAAAGTATTTTAAAAAATAATTATAAATACACTCTCAAATATACTTTATATATTTAATAATCATCAATGACGATAAATATATTAGTTGTTAGTTATTAGAGGTTAATTTAAATCAATATAAAAAATGAAAGACTCTTGCATCATCTTAAAATAAAAAAAAAAATTATTTTTCTACCGAATTTGTTAAAAGATTCAAACTCAGGATATTGCAGTAATTTTTCTTAATTTATGTCTTCATTAATAAATATAAATATTTATGTATTCTAATTTCAAGCTTGAAAACCTAGCTTTTAAAGTCATATAATTTTGTTATTTTGATTATTTTGAGGCCAGCAAAAAACATTTTATACTATATACAATAATTTTAAAATTGATATAAAGAACAACTTAAATCTAAGATCATTAAAATTCAATATTATTCATATAATTTTGTTATTTAAAGTATTTTGAGGTGAGCAAAAAACATTTTATACTTGAGACAATAATTTTAAAATTGATATAAAGAACAACTTAAATCTAAGATCATTAAAATTCAATATTATACCTATATATATATATATATATATAGCTATAAAATTTGATCTGATTTATTATTTGGATCAGGTTGGTAAGTCACATATCCGATCTCCAATGCAAAATGCTAAATTGATAAAGTAGCTTTTAGAATAGTATAAATATAGCTTTTATGATTATGTGCATTCCAATGGTAAAAAGTTATTTAGAAAAGCCAATTATATTTTAATATATTTCATGTTAAATTAATTTTAATATAATTATATAACTAATTTAGATATTATATATATAATATAATTATGATCTTATTAATTATATTATTAATATGAGTAATTTATAAAAGTAATATAAAATTAATGAAGTAATATGAAAGTTAAAAGATATAATTTAAAATTAAACTTAAAATTTATTTATATGAATATTTTTAATTTTCAGTTTTATATGTTCTTGTTAAAAATTTAATTTTTTAAAAGTAAATTCAAATTCAAACTTTGAAAAAAACAGCCAATATTTTAAATTTTAATTTTCAAATTTTTTTTAAAAAAATTCAAGCTTTGAAAAAATAACCGCCACCATTTTAAATTTTAAAATTTCAAATTTTAAAAAAATGACCGCCAACATTTTAAATTTTTTAAAAAATAACTGTCAACATTCTAAGATTTCAAAATTTGAAAAAATAATCCATCTATAAATATTCTCATATACCTTAACATTTTTTCTCATCATTCCATTTTTTGTCTTTCCAATCAAAAATATATTTCATTAAAATTCATCATGAATCATTCTAATTTTAATTTTGATGATGCTTTTGATTTTGATGATGACACTCATGTATTCGCTTTTCAAGTTGCTACCGTTGTGGTTGCTAAAGAAGAATCGAATAATAAAGGGCGGAGAACAGGGTATCATGGCTCTATTCTTGGTCACAATGTTGTCAATCATAATAGAAAAGAATGTGAGTTAAGGTTATATAATGATTATTTTGCTGAAAATTCTAAATTCACTGAAACTCAATTTCAAAAAAGATTTAGGATGAGTCGTTGTTTTTTTTTTCAGATTGCAAATGCAGTGGAAACTCATAATCCATATTTCAAACAAAGGACAGATGCTTTTGGTGTTCTTGGTTTATCTTGCCTTCAAAAGGTAATCGCGACTCACGAATACTTGCATATGGTATTCCTACAGATCTTATTGATGAATATCTTCAAATTGGAGAAAGCACTACGATAGAAAGTTTTAGAGCTTTCATCAAAGCAATCGTAAAAGTTTTTGGTGATTGGTATCTAAGGGCACCAAACGAGGCCGATATTTGTCGATTATTATCAATTGGAGAGCAGCATGGATTTCCAGGGATGTTAGGGAGCATTGACTGTATGCATTAGAAATAGGAGAAATGCTCAATTGCATGGCATGGGATGTATACTGGTCATTGTCGTGAACCAACTATAATTCTAGAGGCGGTGGCTTCACAAGATCTTTGGATATGGCATGTCTTTTTTAGAATGCCTGGATCATTAAATGATATTAATGTTCTTGATCGATCACCTATCTTCGCTGCACTTGCTGAAGGTCGTACTGCTCTTGTCAATTATATAATTAATGGGGCATGAATATACAATGGGATACTATTTAGCAGATGAGATTTATCCTAATTGGTCAACTTTTGTTAAGACAATCCCAAGGCCGTTAGGAGCAAAGAGAAAATATTTTGCAAGTAAGCAAGAGTCTGTAAGAAAGGATGTGGAGCGGGCATTTGGGGTGCTCCAATCTCGTTTTACAATTGTACGTGGACCTGTTCGATATTGGGATGAAGAAACGCTTGCAAATATTTTGAAAGTTTGCATAATAATGTATAATATGATTATTGAGGATGAAAGAACAATGAACCTTGGATTTGACCATGAACGTGAAGTCAATTCCTTTATATCAGTGTCACATGGTGAATTACCAGAACTACATGATTTTCTTCAAACTCATAATCGAATCAAGGATAGAGCAACTAGCTCTCAACTACAAGAAGATTTGGTTGAACATTTATGAGAACAATATGGTAACGAGTAGAATCATTAGCTTTGAACTTCTTATATCATCATAATTTTCAAGTTTTTTATGTTTTGTTTTTCATTATGGTTGTTATCTTTTAAGTTAATTAATCCTACTTATTGTTATTAAGTGTTAGAATAACTTCAAAAAAGTATTATGAATTGATACCACTTTTATAACAATATATTTAAAATAACCAAGAAATTTTTAAATATTTAATTAAAAATACATTACATTAAACAATAAATAAATCTAGTTAATTAAAAATTAAAACCCCTCTTTTGCATAATTTCTAACCTTTTATTTTGAAAATACGCTGTAGAAATTAGATCCAAATTATAAATATTCATTTTCATAATTTTTTCTTCTTTCTCAATCCTATCCAATTCTTGTTTCTTTTGACTTTGTTGAATCATCATAGCTTGTTGCTCTAACATAATTTTTCTGTCTTGTTTCTTCTGATCCTCAATTTTAACTAGAGTATCCCTGAATTGTTGTAAGAGATTTGTTACAGTTGTCTCCCCAACTTTATATTTTCCTTGTTTACGTTTAAGTCATTCATTTGCAGTCTTCTAACCAATTGGTCTATCTTGATAAATCAACGGCTCACTGTCTTCTCCTAAACTGACAGAATTAGGGGTAAATGGAGCTGATGAAGTCGAACTTGCATTGACATGACTTTTTTGTTTGACCTTTGATGTTGACTTGCACGCCCAAATTGTCATTTGAGTTCTTTTCTTAAGATAACCCAACAATGTTCTAATTGAAATCGTTTGCCAACGCAAGAAGCATACATTTGTCGAGCATCATTAATCTGGTAAGTAAAAAATTAGAGAAATTAAATAATGTTAAAATATATGTTAAACAATTTAACATGAAAATGAATATTAAAATTACCCTTGATTTTTCGGTCATTCCACTTTGTTGACGATTTTTAATTTGAGTAACAAATCCAACAAATTTACCTACTTCTCTATTTATTTCTTGCCATCTATTTAAGATGTTTATTTGGGAACGATTATTCAAGTTTTCTCCATTCTCTACAAAGTAAGCATGTACTCGAGTCCAAAATTGTTTTGTTTGTTGTTCAACTCCTGTAATTGGATCTTTGCTTATATTTAGCCATGCAGAGACAAGTAAACAATCTTCCTCTAGTGAGAAGTTTTTACTTCTTTGTGAGTTTTTAATTGTATGGACATTTAAATTCTAGTATGTTAAGTCATCAATTAATTGATTAGAATCACTTGGTTGAGAGAGAATATCTTCTGACTCACTCATAAGAAAGTTGGTGAAAGAGCTTGGAAAATTTGAATCCATCTATATTAAAAAAAAAAAACTCAAGTTAAAACCTTATAAGAGAGTGTAAAAGAAGCGCACATTCAATGTCTAGCAATTTTGTAGTTTACATACATGTGAATTAATAATAAGCATTGCATCCTATTTGTTCTAACATTACAATTTGATTATTTTTTGGAACTAAAATATGATTGATTTACTGGTTGAATTGCATTTTCAACAAGGTAAAATATAATTAACCTCAAATTAAAACAGACAATCAAAAATATATTTTAAATATATCACTCTATATTTTTATCAATATCAGCTACCATTATTACTTCCTCTCAATTTTGTCAAAGATAACAACATAAATAAAAAATTATTTTCCTTAACCCATATCAAAAACATAAAATAACAAAAAAATAAAAATCATTACAAATATCAAATTAACAATAAAAGGTCTATAAAATCAAGAGATATTAAAGAGAAAATAGAAAAAGCTTTTAAACAAATATACCTTTTAATTTCAGCTAATTAACACAACCGATGTTATTAATTAACTAGAGAATAATTGATTCTTGTTTTTCTAAATTTGAGAGAAGGGTGAGGCACAATACAAGATTAAAAAAAAAAAACAAGTTTATTTCCTTCTGCTTTTAAAGTAAAGAAAAAATTGATGACCAACGGCTATAAAAATAGTCGTTGGCAACGGTAACTTTATTTTAGCTATTTCTACAAAAACATGTAGAAAAAGCTTTTCACATATTGAATAACTATTTTGGCTATCCTTTTCCCTGCTGCGTTGGAGTTGTAAAAAAAAAAAGAAATAATAGTGTACATGTTTTTAAATTTAACTCTTCATTTGGCTCTTCGGTTGGAGATGCTTTTAGAGGTTAATTTAAATCAATATAGAAAGTGAGAGACTCTTGCACCATCTCAAAATAAAAAAGAAATAAAAAAAAGTCATCTTTCTACCAAATTTGTTAGAAGATTCAAACTCAGGATATTGTAGTAATTTTTCTTAATTTATGTCTTTGTTAATAAATATAAATATTTATGTATTCTAATTTCAAGCTCGAAAACCTAGCTTTTAGAGTCATACAATTTTGTTATTTTGAGTATTTTGAGGTGAGCAAAAAACATTTTATACTATAGACAATAATTTTAAAATTGATATAAAGAACAACTTAAATCTAAGATCATTAAAATTCAATATTATTCATATAATTTTGTTATTTTGAGTATTTTGAAGTGAGCAAAAAATGTTTTATACTGTAGATAATAATTTTAAAATTGATATAAAGAACAACTTAAATCTAAGATCATTAAAATTCAATATTATACCTATATATATATATATATATATATATATATATAGAGCTATAAAATTTGATCTGATTTATTATTTGAGTCAGAAGTTGGTAAGTCACATATAGATTGATGGATTGACTTGGATTTAATTTTAAAAAAAATTATTTAAAACAATGTTATTTTGGATATTGTTTTTAAAAAAAATTAAAGCTTTGAATAAAAATTAAAAAAATATTAACATGATTTCACTCAAATTTTGACCAAGTTTTAGGTTTGTGGATTAACTCATGGGTTACTTGAGTTTGACGGGATTAACTCTCTAAATTAATAAAATCAAGCCCAAGTCTTGAATCAATATGATAAATTAAGTTTGGTTTGATAAATATAATTACATCCCTCACTTACATATAATAATAAGATCTATAAATAATCTTTATGAAAACAAATCATACTTTTCTTTTTCTTTTTTAAATGAAACACTAAATTGTCTACACCATACAATTCCTCGCTAACCATATGACCCGCGCTTTGTCGAGAGTCAAATATTTTTATTTTTCATAAAACATATTTATGTAGGTTTTTTCAATGTATTTTGATAGTTCATAAAATATAAAAATCAAAAACAATTATGCACACGTGTAATCAAATAAACTAAGAATTATATGTGTTAATAAATCAATAAAAAATCATTAATGATACTTAAAACAAAACCTGAAAAACGGAGAGACAAATGTAGATCAAGATATTAAATCTTGAAAAATAGAACATTAAATTAATTAAATAAAAAAATAGCATATAAGGCTACACATATTAAGAATATCATCTAAAAATAAATATTTTTTATTTTCAAAAACATAGTTTATCTATATAAAAAATAAAATAAGAAACATAGATGAACGAGAAAAACCATTTCAAAAATTAAACACATAACAAAAAATATCAATATTTTTTAAAAGAGGCTCTTGAACAAAATAAAAAAAAAGAGGAGGTTTTGTCTATTTTTTTTTAGTTTTTTAACCAGTCACGAAACTTTATTTCTTTTCAATTGTATTCTTTAAAGTTATTCTTTCATGGCAACTATAGTTGTCATACTCAGGCTGGTGGTTGACCCGGCTGTCGGGTCTCGGGTTACACGAGTTGACTTGAGTTAACTCGAAAAAATTAAAAAAAATATTTGAGATTTAATATTTTATATGAAAAAATTAAAAAAACAATCCATGTGGATATAGGCTATACATGTTGTTAGTAATTAAGTTTAAAAAATTATTTCAAAAGGTTTATTATCCCACATTGGAAAGATACTATCTTATTATTCTAAGTTAAAGTATTTAAACCAAAATAGTTTTTTATCCCATATTGAAAAAACATAACTTTTTTTTTTATACATAAAGTATATATACTAAAGGATTTCAAATCTCACATTGAAAAAATAAAAAATTCTTCTACTATTTATATAGTGAACTTTGAAATGAGTTATTAACCAACTGAAAAATATGATAAAAAAAGTATCTCTAGATATGAGAAAAAACATATTTGAAAAAAGAGTCTTTACCTGGTTTTTTTCAGGTCACCCTAGTTCTGGGTTGACCCGACAGGTCGACCGGTTTACTTCGAGCCAATTACAGGCTCGAATTTTAAATGAAACAGACTCGTCTAAGGTCCCGGATTGACCCGCCGAGTCAAGCGGGGTCCGATAATTATGATGGCAACCATGCCAGACTCATGGTATTGGGTCCAATATGACCCAAAGGCATTTGGTTTGGTTGGCAAGGAAATTTTGTCAGGCACTTCAACCAGATCCAATAACCTTGAGTTTGGTAGGGGATCCGGACTCAAATGTTATTTGGTCCCAAATACTATTGGATCTGGCTATAAACTAGACCTAACAACATTAAATCGGATGGTTAAGCCATATCCAATATAAATTTTTGATTAAAAAAAGAAGAAAAGAAAGCGCCCCTTAATATTACAGTGTTATTCAAAGTGCAAACACTTTATATTTATAGTGTAATCCATATTACAATAAATTAATATTCATAATGCTTACATAATATTTTTTTTCATACCTTTTAAAATATAGTATAATATGAGCACCATTTCTATCATCTCATCAACCTCTTTTTTTCTTTTTCTTAGTATAACCTATCATGAATCCAATTTGGTAATCACCAATATGAACAACCTGGCTATTTCTCGAAGAAATGCGTTGCCACGTCATCATAGTAGCCACTTGCAACCCTAATGCTGACATATCATGGGTAACGTCATGAAAATCAATCACCACGAGATACCGTCCTTGTAAGCTAGGAATCTTCGTGTGAATATGGAGCGTGACCTGCCGAAAAATTCTTGGTTCTACTTGTTTAAATTCTTATCATTTTAATCCCTGTGCTTCTATTTTAGCATATTAATAAACATTAGTTCTGTATATCATTTGACGATGAAAAAAGTAATATTAAAACAGTTTCTATATTAATCGAAATTAAATTTTAATCTTAACGAGACACACCTTCCATATTAATATGATTATTTTAGAAAAATCACAATATATGTTGTTTTATTTGTGTATATATACCATCTTTCTTTACTTACTAAATAATAAATAGTTAAAAAAATTAATTAGGTGAGCCTAAAATTAAAATTGCAGATAGAAAAAAAAAAAGAAATTATGATGGATGCATGACGTCATCGAGTGATGTCAATGGTATGTCGTATATTTGCTTACGTCATAACTCCAAGAATGAACATTGGCAACTGGCCGACTGACTTAATTAGTAGTATATTAGGTGTCATTTATTTATTGTTGATCAATTATAGGACCCAACCATGGCGCCCTCAGTGAAGCACTTTATTTATTTCTGACAACCTATGCGATTTGAGTGTTTAACCATTGATTGTGTTCTTGTAAGGGTGATTGTATGCTGTATTTTCTAATCAAGATCCGAGGGATGGTCCGAAATTAAAAAATAGGAGGTAGAAGAGATAATATTTCATCTTCGAAATTGTAAAATTTAAATTTATCAATGGAATGGAATGACTGATTTAGTATATAAAATTACTCTTTAAACTTCATTGTTTGTGATTTAAATTTTTTTAATTGAGATAATTATTTGATATGATATTAAAATTTTAATAATAAAATACTTGAAAAATCAAACATAAATAATTTATATCAATTCAAATATCTACAAATTTTAGTACCAATTACTTCAATTTTTACAACTCAGGTGTGTAATATTTAATTATAGTTAAACCCATTGTTTAAAAAGTCATAAATCAATTAATAAATATATAAAACATAGATTAAAAAAATGATGAATATCGCTCTATGTGTATACATTTTATATGATTTTGTTTATATATTATAAGATATATATACACACGTGTTTACATTAAACAACTGTATTATATAATAAAAAGATTAGTAAAATCATAAAATATTAGCATTGACTAATGAAAATGACCTGGAGAGTTGCATGCCGTTTTTTACAATAAAATTAAATCTATTTTGATAGAGCATGCCTGTTCCGATCTCTATGAAGTTAAACAGAATTTTATTACATTAAACCAAATTTTACTATGTTTATGACTCGGATCTAGCACTAGATTATATTTAATTACTATGTTTATGGCTATTTTACTCTGTGCCTTTTCTGTATGATCACCTAGTTCATATATATATATATATATATATATATATATATATATATGGGGGCATTATGTGGAATTTTTGGGGTAGACTCCTAAACAGAATTTTCAGGAGTGATATAGGTCGGTTAGAGATAATTTTCACTGTCAGCTTATTATTTTTCTCTACAAAGATTTTTATTGGTTTATCTGATTAGTTTACAATCAATTTATCTTTAAATTTAAAGTCTCTGATTGTAATGTGATTTTTAATCTTATCTTTTACCGTTTAATTTTATGGTTGAAATTCTCAGTTAGAAACTTTAATTACATAAGTTCTGACCTCATTAGAAGTCATGAATGTATTTTGAATTGCACTAATTAGTTTGGTTTTTTATTTTTTGCTTCTTTTTAATTTATAATACTCATATATATTATAAGTTTTTATTCATGTTGTATCATTTTCGTGTTATTTTTCATTTAATTCTACTTAAAAACTATAAATAAAATAAATAATTTTTTTTATTTACTCTTGTTTGATTTTAAATTCTGAAAAGAAAATAAACTTTCTGTCTTGCTTAAAGTTCAATTTTTTTTATTTGAATATGAGAGCAAATTCAAGGAAATAAACCCGACTCTAAAAGAACAAATAAAAAAACCTTCACTGTAAATTATTTATAATTTCAAAGATATCAAGTTGGAATTTTTAACCTATTTTCTAAAAAAAAAAGCAAAAAAGATATTGAAGGTGGTTGCGGTTACTTTTTAAAATACTTTTTACTTAAAAATATATTAAAATAATATATATATTTTTATTTTTTAAAAATTATTTTTGAAATCAGTACATCAAAATGATCAAAAAAACATCAAAAAATTATTAATTTAAAATAAATAAAATATTAAAAAATTTAAATTTTTTAAAAACATTTTTAAAATACAAAAAAATCTTACCACAACCCCACTCAAATAAAAAAAATCAACGAGCCATTAATTATTGCGGCTGATCACATTACATGCCAGGCTATAAAATATGGACTTCCATATCTTCATTTCCATCAGCTTAAGAACATAACAGAAAGAAATCCTTTGCATTCTCACCTCGTCATGTCCCCCCCTGCTAATCTACTACTAGCCGACCTTGCATCAACAGGTGTAAAGCAAATTCCTACTAGCTACATCCGTCCCATCTCCGACCGCCCCAATCTCTCCGATGTTCAGATTTCCGACGTCCCCATTCCTCTAATTGACCTTCACGGCCTTAATGGTCCTAACCATTCTCTTATAATCGAACAAATTAGCCAAGCTTGCGAAAACGATGGCTTCTTCCAGGTACTGAAACCATGTTCATTTTTCTTTGTTATTCCTTGCTCACTTCACTCCTTCCTTCTTTCGCCTCTCCTCGTTTCGTACAGATCCCTGTTGTAGTTATGCTTCAAAACTATGGTTGTTAATGTTCTTACAAAATAAATGCACCACTGTTCTCAGGTGAAGAATCATGGGATACCAGAGGAAATGATCGGTAACGTCATGAACATAGCTAGGCAATTCTTCAATTTGCCTGCAAGTGAAAGGTTAAAAAATTACTCTGATGATCCTACTAAGAACACCAGGTTGTCTACAAGCTTTAACGTTAAGACAGAACAGATTTCTAGTTGGAGAGATTTCTTGCGACTTCATTGTTACCCTCTTGAAGATTACATACATGAATGGCCTTGCAATCCCCCATCATTCAGGTAACGTCTAAATTCCACACGTTTTTCAAACCATTTTTTATTTATTTCGATATACTTTGAATTAATACTAGCTAGACATCACATCCTCTTTTTTTTTTTTTTTAAATAAAATATCGGTTAATTCTTTTGATTTGGAAAATCTAATACTGAGTCTTTATATTTTCGTGTGTGTTTGTAATTTAGTCTTTTTTGATGAATTATTTTTTTCAACCTCATTTTTTACAAGAAAAATTAAAAATACACTTTAAAGGAAAATTAAATTAACATAATTAAAATATAATTAATAAACTAGCATATTTTAACGAGTTGTAGATGCTAATTGGGAGCGCTACTTTCCTAATTATTTTTGCGCTTGTGTTATTTTACAAAATAATTTTTTTAAATATGCTAACGGACAAAAACACTCCTGAATGTGCTACCTTACAAAATTATAATTGTATTTGAAAAGGGTAATTTGGGAATTTTAAGAAACAACTAATAGTAAACTTTGGTTAAGAAACTAACCTATGACTTTCAAGACTCAAAGGACTGACTTATAGAACATTAGAAATTAAGGGGCTAAATTATGACACGCTATTTTTGTTTCTTGTTCCAGGAGAGATGTGGCTGAATATTGTACAAGTATTAGAGGTCTTGTGTTAAAACTGCTCGAGGCCATATCAGAAAGTTTGGGGCTGGAAAGAGACCACATAGATAAGAACTTAGGCAAGCATGGACAGCATATGGCTATGAACTACTATCCACCGTGTCCACAGCCAGAGCTCACGTATGGATTGCCAGGACATACCGACCCTAATTTAATCACCATTCTTTTGCAAGATGACGTGCCTGGATTGCAGGTTCTGAGGAATGGCAAGTGGACTGCTGTGAATCCCATTCCCAATACATTCATTATCAACATTGGTGATCAAATGCAGGTGAACTTCTCTGTACTTTCCGGTCATCGGAACAAAAATATATTTTAAAAAAAATGGAGTTGATTCATCGGAGCATTAGATTGGTGGAGATTTTGTGTTGTTAGCTCAGAAAATTTAAAATATTGGCAAATAATATAGCTACATCGGTTGGTAGGATGGAGAAGTCGTCATTGAATTAGTATGTGCTTATTACGGCTTCCCATGAGGTTGCGTGGAAAAGTAATATTTTGAAATTGACCGACAACACTGGAGTAATGATTTTTACATTTGACTAAATTAAAAAGTCTAAGAACCTACTCTCGTCACCTGCCGACTTTGAACTTGGTGATTTTAAGGATCAATTCACAATTAATTTACTCGACTAAAACCGAGTGAGATTTGATGGGTCAATTTCAATAATTAATTTTTAATTTTTATTTAGAATGAAATTGTTTTAATTTTTAATTTTTTTAAATAATATTTTTTTTAATTTTTTATTTAAAAACATTAAAACAATCTTATTTTAAGTTGATTTAATGACCCTAGTCCTTCATCGAGTCAAACCCTTGAGCAGTTCTTACAACCATGCCTCTAATCACTTGTATTTGCATCCACAAATGCACTTAATTTGATGGTTAATTATTCCGCACTAGTTCCACGATGCAATTAATAATTTTTATTAACTCTAACTAAGTTGTGATATTTATTTATTTATTTATTTATTGTGATAAGGTACTTAGCAACGACCGTTACAAGAGCGTGCTTCATCGAGCAGTGGTGAACTGTAACAAAGAGCGAATATCTATACCAACATTCTACTGTCCTTCGAAAGATGCTGTCATAGGCCCCCCTAAAGAGCTAATTGACGACGATCATCCAGCAGTTTACAGAGATTTTACATATGGTGAATACTATGAGAGGTTTTGGAATAGAGGACTCGTTAAAGAATGCTGCTTAGACTTGTTCAAAGCCTCTACTGATTCATGATGTTTTTTTTTTTATATAATTGTTAATTTTTACATCTTATATGCACTTTGACTAATCTTATGAGACATTGAAATTAATGATCGAATAAATTTCTAGTTGTCCTTCAAGAAACTCAAACCAGTAACCATTAAAAAGCAATATGAATAAATTTCTAGTTGTCCTTGAAGAAACTCAAACCAGTAACTATTGAGAAGCAATACAACACGCAACTCGATTCATGATGTTTTAATCAATTGGAATCCATATATTAAGGAAACCTGCATCAATTATAGCAAATGTCCATATGTATTCATTGCCAAAAGGAGACTCTTCTCTTGTATATATTCTACTCAACATTATAATGGAAGTGCGTGGTTTTTTCATTAATTCTGTGAGCAATTATTTGATCTTTTATGGTATTAGAGCCAAATTCTCTCACGAGCAAACATATCCTTCTCTAAAAATGTCGGCCTCTGTAGATCAAACAACTGGAACCCACCCAAACACTCACCCCATCTCCTTCACCGAAAATGCACTCATTGCTCTCACCATCACAACACAAATCAATGAGAAACTGATGTCGTCCACCTTTCCTCAATGGAGAGCACAATTTCAAGCCCTCCTCAATGGATATAATCTTCTTGACTACGTTCATGGCGTTTCCCAATGTCCCTCCCCAGCTGGCACTTCTCTCATTGAGTTGAACAAAACTCATTGGGTTCATCAGGATAAATTAATCCTGAGCGCTATTCTGGCTTCTACCTCACCCACCATCACCCCTCTCATCGTCAGTTCCAAAGCTTCCCATGAGGCTTGGAAAAAACTTTATCACATGTATGCTAGTAAATCCAGAACTCGTGCCATGCAACTCAAGGAAGAACTTACCTTGATTCAGCGAGGAAATCGCTCCATTCATGCTTATCTGCAGGCTGTGAAAGCCCTTGCCGACGAGATTGCACTCATCGATCATCCAATCTTTGATGATGATATTACCCTTTACATTCTTAATGGATTGGGTGCTGATTTCAGAGAAATTGCTGCCCCGATTCGACACGGGAAACATCTCTGACTTTCGAAGAGCTTCATGACATTCTTGTGGGGCATGACAGCTACCTGCGGCGTTTAGAATCTTCAACCCAGCAGCTTGTTGCCTCTACAAATTATTCTCACCATCGCCGACAACACAGTGGCTCTTATGGTGAGTCATATCCAAAGGGCTCTTATAAAATAAATGGGCACACTCGTTCTCAAAATTATAGTAAAACTCCTCCAGGCCCATTCAAAGACAATCGGAGGCCCTCCACAACCAGGTACCCTCAAAGGCGTTACCAACCAAAATGCCAATTTTGTGACCAAATGGGCCATACAGCTAATTCTTGCCCATAACTTCTTCGATCAGAAGTAACAGCCAACTGCACATCTGCATCTCAACCAATAGATCAGAAATGGCTTCTTGATTCTGCCACGTATCTCATTAATCATCAACCTACTCCTCTCCTACAAAACAAATCACCATTTGAAAGTCTTTTTGGCCAAAAATCAAACTATCTTAAATTAAAATCATTTGGGTATATTTGTTATCCCCTACTCAAACCTTATAACACACATAAAATTCAGCCCAAGTCCACTCCGTGTGTTTTTATCTGGTATTTTTTAACCCAAAATACTTACCGTTGTCTAGAACCCATATCAAATAGAATCTATCTCTCCAAGCATGTCCTCTTTGATGAGCAACAAACCTTAGCCTCCTTTAAGTAACCCCTCTTTCTCTCATTCTCTAGTTCTTTTACACTCTTCAAATAATTTTTCTATTTCATCACTGTCGAACCCATGTGCAATTAAGCAAACCTGTGAGCCTGCCCCTTCAGCCACCCCTACTTCACTGCAAAATCACCCAGCTTCACTAGTGTCTCCTTCATCCCATACTGTGTCTCCCTCAGTTCCCACAACCATAGTACCACCACCATCAAATCGAACACACTCCATGACTACTCAATCCTTAAATAACATCTTCAAACCCAAACAAATCAATTTTGTCACCAGACATCCTCTTCCTCAAAGTCTCGAACCAACATGTGTTACCCAGGCTTTGTCCATGCCAAATTGGCGTGAAGCCATGTCTAATGAGCTTACTGCTCTTATGAGACATGGCACTTGGGACTTAGTTCCACCCCCAGCTAGTTGCAGGCCCGTCAGTTATAAATGGGTTTTTCATGTCAAACGGACAACCAATGGCACAATCGATCGCTTCAAAGCTCGACTTGTTGCCAAAGGCTTTCACCAACGCCCTGGGATTAATTATAAAAGAAACCTTTAGTCCTGTTGTAAAACCTGCAACCATTCGGTCTGTGCTCACTGTTGCTGTCATGCAAGGTTGGATTTTGAGGCAAATGGATGTTAACAATGCCTTTTTGCATGGTCGCCTTCAAAACTGTCTATATAAGTCAACCTCCAGGGTTTAGGGATCAGACGAACCCTCATTATGTATGTAAGCTGCGTGAAGCTATCTATGGGCTTAAACAAGCCCCTCAGGCATGGTATTCAACGCTCAAGCATGCTCTTATTCAACTTGGCTTTCATAATTCTAAGTCTGATTCCAGCTTTGTGCAGTCTCTTATTCAGCAGCTTGGTGATCAATTTTCGTTAAAAGATATGGGTCCTCTTAACTATTTTCTGGGCGTGGAAGTTGTTTCCACCTTTATAGGTTTATTCTTGTCCCAACATAAATATGTTCGTGACTTGTTGTCCAAAACCAGCATGGTTGGTGCCAAGGATGTCTCCACCCCCCTATCTACTGGCATATCCTTAAAACTGGATGATGGCACTGCCTCTGTTGATAGCACTGAATTCCGACGAGTCCTTGGGAGTTTTCAATATCTCTCCCTCACCCGTCCTGATATTTTCTTTGCTGTCAACATGTTATCTCAATTCATGCACAAGCCAACTACTACACACTGGACAGTAGTTAAAAACCTTCTTCGGTATCTGAAGCAAACTATCTTCCATGGTATTCACATTCAAAAGACCACTACCTAGCATCTCACAACATACTCTAATGCGGACTGGGCTGGTAACCTCGATTATCGCACTTCCACCTCTGCCTATATCAGCTTTCTGGGACACAAACCCATCTTCTAGAGTTCAAAAAAAAGCGCGCTTTGTTGCACGTTCATCTACAGAGGCTGAATACCGATCCTTAGCCAATGCAACATCTGAAATAATGTAGCTGCTTAGTCTTCTCGGTGAACTTGGCTTTCCACTCAAAGCGCCACCTTCTCTGCTATGTGACAATCTTGGCGCTACTCACCTTAGCTTTAATTCGGTTCATCACTCCAAAATGAAGCATATTCAGATTTATCTGCACTTTGTGCATGACATAGTTTAGAAGGGGTCTCTTCATGTCAAGCATGTTCACACCCAGGATCAACTTGCAGATCTGCTAACCAAACCGCTATCTTAGCAGCGTACCATGTTTCTCCGATCCAAGATTGGCCTCACTGATGGGAGTCCCATCTTGCGGGGGCGTATTAAGGAAACCTGCATCAACTCTGCCAAAATCAAGCAACATATTCTCACCAAAGCTTAACATTCCAACTGTTACAAATCTTTCCATTTATTGCAGATATTATTCTGCCAAAATTATATCAAGTGTCCATATGCAACTCTTTCCATTTATCGCATATTTTTATGCCATAATTATAGCAAATGTCTATATGTATTCATTGCTAAAAGGAGACTCTTCTCTTGTATATATTCTACTCAACATTATAATGAAAGTGCGTGGTTTTTTCATTAATTCTGTAAGCAGTTGTTTGATCTTTTACCATATTCATTTTTAGTCACACGTGCAAGACCATATGTATTTCTTTAATTTTAACAATAAATATGACAAATATTAACCTGAATCAAAATCATGTATAAAAAAAATATAATTTTAAAATTTTAAAGTCCAATCTATAATAATTTAAAAATTAAATTGGGTTGATCAAATCATTCACAAATTAATTAAATTTTAAGTTTATTATATATACATATCACTCTACATTTGACTTTATTTGTACCATTCTTGTTCTTATCTTTATTCTATTATGATTTATCATTTTTTTCTTTAATTTTTTTTTAAAAATATTATACAAACACTAAGAAAATTATCTTTCACTATAGCAATTGTAACATTGTTTTATTCTTCTATTACATTAAAAATTAGTTTGAGATCTTATATGTTTTTATGAACGCATATGATCTTTACTCTATTTTATTATATATAAGTATCGACTTTTTGATTTATGGTTATATTTTTTACACAATATTAAAAAAACATATTAATAACATCTAAATGTTAACTTTTTTGCGCTAGAAAAAAATATTTAACAGTGATGCGAGTTGAATAAATATATTAACATTTTATTTTTTATATTTATTGGCATAAATAATTCTCAATTTAGTTAATAAAATATATGCATAGATTCTTTAATTTTCAATTAGAATTATTTAAAAAAGGCACATTTAAAAAATTTATAGATTTATTTTATATATACATATATAAAAATTATTCCACCGATACAAAGCAACGGTGAAATAAGGAAGTAAAATACTAAGTTAATTGTGTGCTTCATCTAACTTAAATTTATTTCCTATCAATCTGTACAGACTACAGACTCTGAGATTCCATCATTGACCTGATGTGTTATTCGATTTTGTCGGATCCCTTAACTTCGACTATCGGAACGAATTCTTAATATTTGAAAACAAAATAAAGTGATTTGATGTGATTTTTTAAATTAATTGATTCTTCATTAAAAAAAAATCAAAACAATTTCCCTTTTTCTTTTGTCAGTAAAAAGCTAAATAAAAGTATTCATTTGTTCATCAAGAAGACAAAAGGCAATATGTCCTTCGGTGTTCTCTACAGTTTCAGCTAAGAGAAAATAATCTATGGAGAAAATACGATGAAAAAAAATTAAATTAAACAATACTAAAAATAAAAAAAAACTAAAAAAAATATATTATTGGTCGTGGGGCACCACCACGCTTAGGGCACCACCACGTCCGGCGAAGAGTCAATGCAGTTTGGTACATAAAATTAAACAACTTGGGTTCGTTCCTTGACCACCTTGCACAGATGCTAGAATTAAAAACAAATTTGTCACCTCATCAAGCTGTCGGACGTCGTGACGTTTATAGCAATGACATATCAAAAACCAAATACCACGATGTACCGTCGTCGGAAAATAAAATCAAATAATTGGACGGTCTTAGGTGGAACCACTATTAATAAACCTAACATCACCCGATAGGTTGATACGGGAATCAATCAATCAATCAATCCTATACCTATTTTAGAGAGTTATATCCAACAAATTGATACGGGAATCAATCAATCAATCGATGCCAGACCTATCTTAGAGAGTGTCATAATAATTGTGATTTTTAATGTTTTTTATTTAAAAATATATTAAAAAATATTTTTAATATCAAGACATCAAAACAATATAAAAATATAAAAAAATTAAATTTTTAATAAAATGAATTTTTACTATATTTTTAAACATTCTAGTTAAAATAATCAATTTTTTTTTTATTTATTTTTTTCTCAAAACCATCTAGTTTTAATTTTTTTAAAAACAAAAATAGAGTGGAGGTACCTTATGTGGGGTCAAATCACATGTCAGGTTTTTGGGGTAGAAATTTAGGCAATAAAATTTAAAAAAATAAGTTATTTGTCTCTTCCAAGTTTCAAAATCAGGCTTTACCAGCACCATCAGTGTCCTAATATATAAAAAGAATTGTCACCATCATCACAGTCGTCATTTTCTTAAGAAATTCTGACGTGTTGTGCAGGACTTAAAAGAATCAGCACCACTACAAACCGTCCTGTAAGATTAGGCTGTCCTAGATAGGTGGTAGACTCTATATCACGGGAAAAAATTTCAATGTCAAATTGATGTTACTGAATTTTTTTTGTATTTTATAAAATGTAGTTCAAAGTTCTCTTATATTTTTTTATATAAAAATAATTTTTTATATTTTTTAAAATATAGATCAACTTCTCATTAATTTTATAAATTAGTTATTGAATTTAAAAATCATGCAAAAATATAAATAAAATTATTTTTCTTGAATTTTGGTATTTAAAAAAATTATTATTTTTGCTTTTATTTTTTATGCAAATATGATCCTTTTTAAAAAAAATTTAGAGTGTTCGCTGTACTCAATTTAAAAATTAAGTTCAGAGACTTAATTAGATTTTTAATAGGGCAATTTAATTTAATCATGGATCAAATTAAAAGTTTAATTATGTTTAAAAATTAATTTAGGTCCATTTAAAAGTTTTAACTAGGTGCAATAACTTAATTATATATACTTTTAATAGGTAAAATTAATTTCATTAGCTACTTAATTGGTGAAAATTTAAGTTTGGAAGCTTGATTTGGGCTTAATTGAAAAGATTAGAATTTTAGAAGACCAAACTTAATTTTTACAAATTCAATTAATTGAAATCAATGGTAAAATTGCAAGATAATTGGAAGTGTAAGGTCAATCGGGGTTAAATTAAAGAAATTCATAGCCAAGGATCACAGTGAAAAAGACGCTGAAGTTTGGCAGGGGAAAAATGCATAAAATTAAAAGTTTAGGGTCAATTAGGGATGCAATTAAAAGAAATCAAGGTCCGAGAGACTAAATTGAATTTTGGTCGAATCCCTAAATTAAAACACTAAAATCCATAACAATGCCGCTCCATTTAAATGAAACGACATGTTTTCACCAAAACGATGCTGTTTTGACCAAACAATAACAAAAAAAATATTATCATCTGGCTACTGTTCATCATCTTCCACTTTTGTACCCAAAAAGCTGCTTGGGTGGCTACTTTCCTAGAGTATTTAATGTTTGATTTTTCAACCAAATTGGACAACCTATACACCACCATGATGACCTGACATTTTACTATACCTTGTGTAATCCTTGATGGTTGGTTGCCCCTGCAGCCGCCGCGGTGCCGTCTTAAAGAGGCCAACTTGATCACCCTTTTTCTAGCCAATTTTTATAGACCATGATGACACCTTTGAGTCAATGGTTGAGATCTCTCTCGCCTGAATTAAGAGCCAAGATTTTTTTCAAATAAAAATAAGATGTACCTTTTCCACCCCCTATAAATAGGGGTGGATTTTGGGCATTGATAAATAATAAATTAGTGTGCATAATTGGCAAAAAATCAACATTCTCCCTAATTTTTCTTTCATTATTGTTTTTCTTCTCCACCACCGCCACAACTTTGTCTTCTGCATGTACAACCATCTCACCTACGCCGTGACCATCGGTGGCCCAACACCCTTGCAACCCCATCTTTTTCCAAACAAGAAGAATAGCCACCGTGAGCCCCACCTACAATAAGTTAACCTCTCAACCAACAACTCATTTGTGTCGCTGTGACCGACAGTTCATCCATTAACAAGCGCTAGCTTTCACCATCATACTAGCTACCCCCCATGCTAGGTAAGCTTCTTCTCCCCTTTGCTATAAGATCGGCCACTGCATGCAAAAGGCAAAAATTAATTCAAATGGTCATTGTCCTAGGCCAACAACCATGTGATCTGAGCTGGACTCGTTTCAACCCAGCCTAGATGGCTCTGTTGGGGTCCAACCTAATATTAAAAAAAAAAAGACTGTTGAGTCATCAGTCGGACCAACCTAGTCTGACTGAGCCGGGGTGGACATGTTTCATACAAACAGCCAGGCCAGGTCCAACCTAAAATATTTCATAAAAATAAAATAATATATAAAAAAGTCATCGTTAGTATGAAATCGAGAAAAAATGAATCAATCTAAAAAAAAAACTTTTAAGGATAAAAAAATATAAATTAAAATAACGTGGATCAAATTGGTAGAAAAGAAATCTTAAAAAGGATGAAATTAAAAAAAAAACCTTTTGAAAATTATCTTATATAAAAAAAATATCATTAAAAGAATATGTACTAAATCTAACTTTTAAAACTATATACAAGAATATTGAAAAAAAAAATTTAAAACCTATTTAATTTTAAGAGATTGTAAGAGAATTTCCAAAACCTCTAATAACCCATCACAGTACTCGCGCCAAATCAAATAGGAGGAAATAGACATAAAAAAAGAGAATTCACAGAACTATTACAATACACAATGATTGCAGCATGAGTGAACAGTGATTTTAATTAGTAACTATTTTTTTTGTTAATTGTTAATTAGTAACTACACACTACCTTCATCATTGTTAGCAGAACTAGATTTCTCTTCCTTCTCTAACTTAATCTTGTTCGATTCATTTTCACACTCACCAAACATATCACAAGAAGTGAGGTCCCATCGTATAAAATATATACTCAAGAGAAGAAGAAAGAAAATGTAAACTTGGATGCATGACGTTGTTGTATCGATGTCACAATGGCTACGTCATGGTGTAGTTTGATTTCGAGGATCCATTCAAGTCCAACAAATCTTGTTCGAATGCTTGGTAGCTTCCCACCGAAGATGGTGGCTTCCACTTGCCGATTTATACAAGAAGAAAACTTGTATAAGCACTCGTTTCCCGACTGGCAGACAGCTACACCCGTCCCTACTAGTTTGTCGATAAGCTACCGAGTAAACTATTATATTTGTTCGATCTCTATAATCTTAACGAATATAATTATCTAATATTCAGGTTACCCAATATGAAGTTGCCATATTTTCATAATTGATGGTAATTTAATCAGTTTATAGATCTTTCATGATAATTGATTAACTTCTTTAAATATCCTTTATAATTAAAATTTTCAACCTCACCTACCACTTACAAAATTAAAATTTCATTTAAAAATAACTTGTGTTTTTAAAGAAATTAACTGTCAATTTTGAATAAAAAACTAACTTGTGTTTTTCAACTAGAGATATTAACTTGCAAGATTATAAAAAATATAGGGACTATATTAATAATTACTAGATCATTTACTCGCGCTACACTGCGCGTTGAAATAATTTTTTTAATATGTTGGTCCGTATTGATCCAATATGCTATCGTCTTAATAATTTTTTAAATGTTACAAAAATATCTAGTCATTGCTAATATGTTTTTAATAAAAAAAAAATATAATTGTGTAGGGATTGACTCGATGTGATTTGATCGACTTCGCAAGTCTAAAGACAATCTGAACAACTAAAAAAAACATAGTTTAACTAAAAACAATTTCAAGACGACATCTTTTAAAAAACAAATATTGAAACGATAATACATTGGATTAAACACGGGACAACCCAAGTTAACATGTAAAATCTGCGACCTAGGTTATAAGTCCGTGATAACTTTGTAGAAAGCAAATAAAAAAACATATTGAAATCCAGTTCTCAATCAACCCAATGCTGAAGAATAAAATTGAAAAAATCAATTAAAAAGATAAAAAAAAGAGAGACTCGAATCAACTCGAGTTAACTTGCCAAACCTAGATCATGAGACCAGGACAACCCAATAGAAAGGAAATCAAAACAAATTATAATGCCTAATTTTCAATGAATCCAATGTTGAAAGATGAAATTGAAAAAAAATCACTTAATAGTCAATTTTGAATAAAAAACTAACTTGTGTTTTTCAAACTAGAGATATTAACTTGCAAGATTATAAAAAATATAGGGACTATATTAATAATTACTAGATCATTTACTCGCGCTACACTGCGTGTTGAAATAATTTTTTTAATATGTTGGTCCGTATTGATCTAATATGCTATCGTTTTAATAATTTTTTAAATGTTACAAAAATATCTAGTCATTGCTAATATGTTTTTAATAAAAAAATATAATTGTGTAGGGATTGATTCGATGTGATTTGATCGACTTCGCAAGTCTAAAGACAATCTGAATAACTAAAAACAACATAGTTTAACTAAAAACAATTTCAAGATGACATCTTTTAAAAAACAAATATTGAAACGATAACATATTGGATCAAACACGGGACAACCCAAGTTAACATGTAAAATCCACGACCTAGGTTATAAGTCCGTGATAACCTTGTAGAAAGCAAATAAAAAAATATATTGAAATCCAGTTCTCAATTAACCCAATGATGAAAAATGAAATTGAAAAAATCAATTAAAAAGATAAAAAAAGAGACTCGAATCAACTCGAGTTAACTTGCCAAACTTGGATCATGAGACCGGGATAACCCAATGAAAGTAAATTAAAATAAATTATGATGCCTAATTTTCAATGAATCCAATGTTGAAAGATGAAATTAAAAAAAAAATCAATTAATAGTCAATTTTGAATAAAAAACGAACCTGTGTTTTTCAAACTAGAGATATTAACTAGCAAGATTATAAAAAATTATAGGGACTAAATTAATAATTACTAGATCATTTACTTGTGCACCACTACAGGTCGAATCATTTTTTTTTTTGTAATATGTTGACAATTAACAATTACTTGATCATTTACTTGCGCTATACTGTGGGTCGAATAATTTGTTTTTTAATATATTGACCCGTGTTGATCTAATGTGTTATTGTCCCAATATTTTTTTCAACGTTAAAATAATATCTAATCATTACTAACATGTTTATAATATTTTTTTTAACTGTGAAATGATTGATTTGATGTAACTTGATTGACTTAGTACATCTAAAGACAATTTGAACAAAAAAAAACATAATTTGACTAAAAATAATTTCAAGATGAATTTTTTTTATAAAAATATTAAGACGATAACTTAGTACATCTAAAGACAATTTGAACAAAAAAAAAACATAATTTGACTAAAAATAATTTCAAGATGAATTTTTTTTATAAAAATATTAAGACGATAACATATTGAATCAAATACGGGTCAACCCAAGTTAATCCAAGAAAACCAAGTCAACTAGGTTAACCCGTAAAATCTGTGATCTAAGTCATGAAACCGGAATAACTTTGTTAGAAATCACACTGAAATAAATTATAAAGCTCAATCCTCAATAAACCTAATATTAAAAGATAAAATAAAAAAATTATATTAAATAAATAAAATGAATATGATTGAGATGAACAATACTTCGAGGAACAGTAGAAATTTCCTCTCCTCAGTTAATTTTTGTTCATTGTGGTTTTATATGGAAGTAATATAGAACTCATGCACATATATAAGCATCTACACTAAATCAACCAAATTTATTTAAAAGATTGTCTTTGACTAATGAAAACGATTTTAAAAGTTTAAACTTTACAATATAATTAAACCTATCCTGATATATCATTGCCAGTTCAGATATCCAACAAATCAAACAAATATCACTGCATTATCCAACATTTTCTTAGTAGAATTTACCTTCATATCACATTCTCTCCCCCTTTTTTTGTTGTTGTGTGATGTAATTGGCATTTTAATTTTACTCATTCACCCTTTTTTCTCTTGTAACCCTAAATTATTTTACGTGTGTGTTTTTTATGGAATAAAATGTGTAATTACAGGGTAGAGAAACAATCAGTTTTTGAATAGACTATATCAGTACAAATTAATTTTTGTGTTGTTTTTTAAATTTTGTGTCAAATCCGAATAAATTTGAGTCAAATCCTAACAAATTAATACTTATCATTGATTTTTATATTTTCAAAATATAATAACAATATAATTTTTATTTTTTATAAAATATGCATGAATTTTAATGGATTTTGTTTTATATTTTTCTAAAATTTTAAAGAAAAACAAATATATTTAATATTAGTTTAATATTTTTTAATGTAAGTTTACAATCTAAATATTAAATGAAATTATTGAAACATGCATGAGAAACCCATAAATAATTTTAAAATGATTCCTAATGATTTTTTTCAAAATTTTTGGAGATCATTTAAAATTTGTTTGGCAAAAAAAAATCAGTAAATCAAAATTTTTAACAATTTACTAGGCATGTTTGCTAAACACATTCTAAAAACAAAAAATGATTCATTTTCCTTGTGAAATTTTTAACAAGCCAAACATATTCTTAAAATTTAAAGGATTCAGTCCAGCCACGCGGACTAGACTCAAGTCTAGCCCAGCCATATAGGCTGTGCTTCCTGAGAATTTAGGCTGTGCTTCTTGAGTATAGCTAGGCCTAGTCCGAAAGAGCTAAAATAAATAACCTAGCCTTCCTTTTTTTTTTTTTTTGTCCTTTCAGAACAAAGGAGATTAAAAACCCAAGTCCATGAACAAAGAAACAAGAAAGCCTTTCACCTATTAAAGATCAAACTAAAAATTGTATGAATTTTAACCTTATGAGATCAATCGCTGCTGTTCCTGACTGTTGAACTACAAATAAAGTAAGTTCTGCCGTAGCTATTTATAAATACGTATAGGAGAGCAGCGTATACATTGGTAACAATTTTTTTTTTAATTTTTTTCTTTTCTCTTATTGATTTTTTTTTCTATACTGTAAAGAGAAAATAAATTAATGTGATTTTTTTTATATTATACAAAAGTCGGGTGAGGATAATCTTTTTTCATTTTAGGTAGGGTTGAATTTTCTTATTAATGCATGTTTGTTTTTGCGTTTCAAAAATAATATTAAAAAATTTGAATTTTTTTTTATTTTTTTATTAACATTAAATTAATATTTTTTTTGATGTTTTTATATTATTTTGATGTGATAATATAAAAAATAAATAAAAAAAATATTATCTCAATATTTTTTTGATATGGAATGTTTGTACTGTGAATGATACTGTAATGTCATGGGAGGTGTTGTCTTTTGTGTTTAGTTAAAAATTGATATTAAGTCTGGCTCTGCAGTGAGACCCAAAGCATTGGGTCTGACTTGACAACTAGACCCAATACTGGTAGGTCCTGATGCCCAGCTATACCCAATAGCGCTAGCTGAGTCTGTTTCATTCAAAATCAGAGCTTGCAATTGGCCCCGAGTAATCTGGTCGACTGGCCGAGTCAACCTGGAACTCAGGTGACCCGACAAAAACCCTGTAATGACCTTTTTTTTTTAAATGTGTTTTTCATCCTACCCAGAAACCCTTCTTTTTTCATACTTTTCAATTGGTTACTAACTTATTTCAAAGTTCACTATATAAATAAGAGAAGAATATTTTATTTTTTCAATGTGAGATTTGAAACCCTTTAATATATATACTCTATATTCATAAGAAAAAAATTTATGTTTTTTTAAAGTGGGTTAAAAAACTTTTTTGGTTTAAATACTTCAGATTAGAAGAATAATATAATATCTTTCTAATGTGGGATAAAAAACCTTTTGAAATAATCCTTTAAACTTAATTGTTTATAACATGTATAGTGTATATCCACACAAATTGTTTCTTAGTTTTTTTTATATGAAATAATAAAACATCAAATATATTTTTTAAATCTTACCGTGTGACTCGGGGCCTTGGCCAGGTCTGTTTCATTCAAGATTCAAGCCTGTAATTGGCTAAGAGTGAACTGGTTGACCTGTCTGGTCAGTCCGGAACTCGGGTGACAAAAAAAACCTCGGTAGAGACCCTTTTTTTTTCAAAATTTTTTTTTATTCTATCCAGAGACCTCTCTTTTTTCATATTTTTCAGTTGGTTACTAACTCATTTCAAAGTTTACTATATAAATATAAGAAGAATGTTTTATTTCTGCAATGTGGAATTTGAAGCCTTTTAATATATGTACTCTATGTTCACAAGAATTGTTTTTTGTTTTTTCAATATGAGATAATAAATCTTTTTTGTTTAAATACTTCAACTTAGAAGAATAAGATAGTATCTTTCCAATGTGGGATAAAAAAAAAACCTTTTAAAATAATCAACTTAATTATTGTTTTTTAATTTTTTTAATATAAAATATTGAAGCATCAAATATTATTTTTAAATTTTTTCGGGTGACCCGAGGCTTTGGTAGGGTCCGTTTCATTCAAAATCCAGGCTTGCAAGTGGTTCGGAGTAACCTGGTTGACTCGCCGGGTAGAGACCTTTTTTTTTCAAATGTACTTTTCTCCTACCCAAAGACCCCTCTTTTTTCATATTTTTTAGTTGGTTACTAACTCATTTCAATGTTTATTATATAAATACTAGAAGAATGTTTTATTTTTTTAATGTGGGATTTAAAGCCCTTTAGTATATATACTCTATGTTCATAAGAAAAAAAAAAGAGTATTGTTTTTTAAACTTGGGATAGAAAATCTTTTTGGTTTAAATACTTCAACTTAGAAGAATAAGATAGTATCTTTTCAACGTAGGATAAAGAATATTTTGAAATAATCTTTTAAACCTAATTGTTTACAACATATATAACCTATATCCACATGGATTGTTTCTTATTTTTTTCATATAAAATATTAAAACCTCAAATTTTTCAATTTTTCCGAGTTGACCCGAGACAACCCGTGTAACCCGGGACCCGGCTCAACCCCCAAGCCGGGTTTGATAACTATGGTTGCCATGAAAATATAACTTTAAAGAATGCAATTGAAAAGAAATAAAGTGACGTGACCGGTTAAAAAATTAAAAACTGAAAAAATTGATAAAACCTCCTCTCTTATATTTTGTTCAAGGGTCTCTTTTAAAAAATATTGATTTTTTTGTTATGTGTTTAATTTTCAAAGTGATTTTTCTGTTTCATCTATGATTTTGTTTTTATCTTTTATATAGATAAACTATGTTTTTTTTTTAAAATAACAAATATTTATTTTTAGATGATATTCTTAATATGTGTAGCCTTACATGTTATTTCTTTTTCTTATTCAATCAATTTAATTTTCTATTTTTCAAGATTTAATATCTTGATCTACATTTGTCTTTTGATTTTTCAAGTTTTGTTTTTAGGTGTCATTAATGATTTTTTATTTATTTATTAACGCACATAATTTTAAGTTCATTTAATTACATGTGAGCATAAACTTTTTGATTTGTTATATTTTTAAATTACCAAAATGCGTTGAAAAAACATGCATATATAATGTTTTATATAGAATCCAAGACCCGTTTCTTGTATTCATGTTACAGAAAGGAGAAATAACAACAAAAAGAGCGAAACAAGTACCAAATAATATTCGCAAATATAAGTAGAAATCCTAAATTTCGAGGATGAAATTTCTTGAAAGAGGGGAGAATGTGAAACCCTGAAAATTTATAATTTAAATATGTAGATGTGTAAACTCTCATGTAAACGTAATACTGAAAGTAGTATGATTTCAATGAATGATGGAAACCAAGATTAGAAATAATAGATAAATAATGACATATAATAGAAGGGATGACCTTCATAAAATGAATTCTGGTTTAGAATTCATAAGGACAAAGAAACTTGTAACATGTTTTGAAGGATAAAATAATGACAAAAATAACAAAATGTTTCTAAGAAATAAGTGAGGTAATAAATAATACATTATAATAAAGGATGGTGCAATGAAAAGAGTAGGGCAAAAAGTGCAAGCACCGATTAAAAACCAGTGACGTTACTTTGAAACGGTAATAAGCCCGATAAATGAATAAAGGTGAAAATTCTAAAATTAATATATTCAAAAATAATAAAATGACCTTAAAGGCTTATAAGGATAATTGATATGATTTTATGTGAAGATTGAACAAGAAAATTTAGATTGTTGATGAAAAGTCATGAACTGACCAATTTTACATTAGAAAACAGAGCTCTCAATCCAATAGTCGGATCGGGATGAAATTTTGCATGAAGTCTATTAATATGTTTTCCTACCTTGGTTAAAGATCTCATCCCAATCGAAGTTCGGTAAAAACTAACAATTTAAGTAGAAATAAACCAGATAGTTTATATGAAAAATAAAATAAAAAACATAAAGACATAAATGAGAGACAAAATTGTAATTAGGGGAAAAGGTGCCTATAATATTGCAAAGAGGCCACCAGCTCAAAAAAACAGAAGAAAGGGAGAGACAATATTCAGCTAAAGAGAAGTGCAGAATTTAGAGAAACCAATAATGCTCTAGTGGCCATATCTCTGGAATCCACCATTGGATCATGCTGAGTTTGTGATATATTGTTCTTCTCACACTCCTCTACTAACTGATCGGAGGATTGGAAGGAACACAATTCGTTTGACAGAAATCATCATCGAAAATTTCCTAGAAAACAAAAGGAAATACACCAGCAGGGTAGTTTTGGTCGCCGAGCAATTTCTCTCTCTTCCACCGTTGGATCATGCTCACTATTGGATATGTGGTGCGGCTAGATGTTGCCTGCATTCTGGACGGTGGAGATATTTCACACCTCTGTAGCTACCTCACCACAATTGGTATAAGTCAGATCTCACCTGCGAGTACTGTCGCACGTGTGCGGCGTCGCTTGCAAAAACATTCATCCTCAAAAATTTATATAATGTGTCAAATGAGGGGAGACAAGGAATTCTTGTCTTTTATTAGTGGAAAAATGGAATGGAAGTCGCCACCTAGTATTTTGGTTACTAGGAACCCTAACTGGTCTCAGAGATCGGGTACGAGGACTAGTTGTGTAAAGGGAAGGTATTAGCACCCCAAATACGCCCTACCTAAGGTAAGCTGCATTGTTTTATTGTCTGATAAAATCTAAGGTCTTGTCGTGTTTTCTAGTTGTTGGTCCATCTATGGTTTAAGAAAAGTCCTCCTTGTTAAGGAGATCCTTATCTTATCGGGTAATTCTGACGCCAACAAAAGAATTTAATATCCGGAATACGTCTTACTTATAAGGTCATAACCCCAGATATTAAAAGAAGACAAAATAATTTTTTTGAAAATTTTGAAATATTGGCCTAGTTCTCGTGACTTTAATAAACTGGTTATTAAAGCTAAAATGCATGCTAATACATATTTTTGAAATTTTCTTTGTTATATGAAAATATAATATGATTTATTATTATTATTTTTGAGAGACTTGACTGTATGCATGAAAACAAAAAATATATATTTTTAATGTTTCGACGAAAACTAGGTATTTTAATATGGGATTTGTATCTTTACAGTATAAAAATACAAACCATTATTAAGCAAAATTTAATAAAATTATACGCGGAAAAATCACAAACTTTCAAAAATATTTTTAATTTTTTTTATTGGGCCGGACCTGGCCCACTCATTTTAAGCTGGGCCAGACTTGTTCGGCCAGTGAACAGTGGAGCACTCTCCACTGTTCACATGCTACGTGAATAGTGGAGACGGTGCAGTGAAGAAGAAGAAGAAGAAGAAGGAAAAGGGGAAGGGGAGGAAGGCTGACTTGCTGACGCTCACAGTGATGCTGGTGGCGGTGGAGAGGAAGCCGACGTTCATGGTGGTTATGACGGTGGTGGGCAGTGTTTGCTGCAGCTTTTCTTCTTCTTCCCCGTGCAGAGAACCAGCCTCTGTTGTTTTTTTTCATCTGCTTCTGTTTGGTTCTTCTCCTTTTGGTCTCTGGTGGGGGTGGAGCTGCTGGTGGCTTTCAGACGGTGCGGTGGAGGTTGCTGGCCGGTGGAGTTGCTGTGGGGGGCGATGGTGGCTCTTCTCCTCTCTATGCAGAGGTGTGAGCCTCTGTTCTTTTTTTTTTTGTTGTTGATCGATACTCCCTTCTCAGTGGCGGCGTTGTGGCAGCGGTGGATAGGAAAACCAACGGTGGTTCTCCTTTTTCCTTCCTTCTTCCTCTGTAACTTTCTTTCCCCACGGCTCATTTCTGCTTTTTTTTTTTTGTGTTTTCCTTTCCCTTCTGCCTCCTGTCTCTATCGTCTCCCCCTCTCTGTTTCTATTTTCCCCCCTCACTGTCTCGTTCCCTTTTCTGTTTTTCTCTTTTTCGTTGTGCAGTGCTGGTGCGGTTGTGATGGAGAATGGCAGTGGCTGCTGGACGAAGAAGATGAGCTGACGATGGCGTTGGCAGTGCTGGTGCAGCTCTCTCCCCTCCTTTATTCTTTCCCCTGTCGTTCCTCTCTGGTTTTCCCTCTCGTTTCCTCTTTTTTTTTTTTCCTTTCAGTTCTCTTCTGTTCTCCTCAGGTCATCTCTGTTTTTCCCCCTTACATTCCCCTCTCTCTCTGTCTTTTTTTTTTCTTTCCTTTGTCCCTCTTTTCTCCTCCCCCTGGTTTCGGTCTCTCCTCTGGCTTTTATAGCCAGAGGATGCATGCGTTATTGCATGAATATAGTAATGGCCGGCGTGCATTAGTTGTGAAACGCTCCCTATAACTGAAGCAATTTGTGGCTTTTGTTGCTGAATCAATTCCTCTGTCTTGTTGAAACGGCTCCTGAAGAAGAGAATGAATAGTGCATCTCTGTCTTGTTGAAACGGCTCCTGAAGAAGAGAATGAATAGTGCATCTGAAACGGCACCGTTTTCCTATTCAAAATGTATATTTTTGATTTGGTCATTGGAGTTTTGTATTTTTTGTAATCAAGTCCCCCAGATAAATTGTAATTGGATCCCTTGATTTTAACGTCTTTTCTGGTTTGGTCCTTGGTTTGGATTGTTTCAATTAAGTCCCAAATTGACCATCAAACTTCAATAATTATACAATTAAACCCTTGATTTGACTAAATTAACTTTTCAAAATTATAATTGGACCTTAGAACTTTAATTTCATCCAATAAAAGCCTAAATTGACTTAAAAATCAATTTTTCTTGCAATCAAACCCTCCATAAATTCAATTAAACATTAGATAAGATTTAATTGAGTCCATAAACATCTGATTTTGGACTTTTCTTTCTCAAATTGAATTTTCCTTGTCGACAGGGCTCTCACTATCAAATTTCAATCTTTTGCATTTTTGAATCTCCTCAACAAATTTTGGTCGGCACTCCAGCATCCTTTTTTCGCTCTTATTATTTTTTGGATTTCTTCCGAATATTTTTTTTTATATATATTTTTTGTATTTTCTCATTTTTTTGGGAACCCAAAAATGGATAATAACAAGTACCATGTTGGCACTACAAGACACAACATTCATACCTGCAGTTTGTTCAAGAAAAGGCTCATGCATTTGATCAAAGCTAGGTAGATAACATTTGAAAAAAACTCCAAACATGAGTACAAACCCTCTACTCAATCATGCTTCAAGGAGTGGATCGGAAATTCACTAGAGGTGGAATGCCCAGGAAATCTCAAACACTGACGGCAATTGTAGGGTGCGAAAAAGGCAGTGTGTAGAGGACGAAGTTCTGCCATGAAATGGGAGGATAGAGCCTGACCAATTATTGTCTTTTGCTTGATCACGTATGTTTCAACATGTTTTAGTTTTATTGGCAATTTGACTCATAATGTCATGAGACTTTCTCTGTCAAATAAGTCTTTCTTGTTAATAAGATTGTGTGTTTTTCTACGTCCATAATATGTCTTTATGCAAATAATACACTGAGCACACTCTTTCCTCACAAACTACAACACAAAGAATTTTTTGGTGTGTTCCTTTTTTTCTCCAAAAACAACTATACATATCCCATGTTTTCATAAAGATTTTTGAAAGTCAAAGTTTTCATACAAGACAAAAAACTAGTGCATATTGAGTGTGTTTGGGTGGAAGGTGTGGTGACTTTTTTTCAATCAAAAGCATGTATTTTATATTTTTAGGTTTCATCCTTTCATTCTCTGGTAGCTTGAAGAACTCCCTTGCCATAAATACTGCATTGTTCATCATCTTCATCGGAACTCCATGGTTCTTCACCTGAAAACACGACACATATATGTTGTCAGGTTAAGATTTCCTAGCATTCACCTCAGTAACATCATAATGCACATAAAATAAAGGTATGAAATGTAATTTTTATTTATTTATTTTACTAATGTAAATTATCTGGCTATAAAAAAGAAACCATATATAGTACTCTTGGCATGCTTGACCAATCTGCTTGATGATCTCGTAGCGGTGATAAGAGGAAAGGAATCGAATCTTTCGACCTCGGAAAAACTCGGACGGTCAGAGATAGGAATTTGTTTTACATATGATGAAGCAAGGTCAGCTAGAAGTAACTTTGTGGCCATCGTTCAATTTGGGTGTATGGATGTGTTGATCCTTTTGCCTTTGTGATCCCATTGTAGAAGGAAATAAGTTGTGGGACTGGCACGGCGACGAATGACATGACGGTGACTAGTCATAGCACCACAGCCACTAAATTACCATTTCCTTTTGCACTTGTTTATCCAAAAAAGACAAAAAAAAAATAAAATGAAAGAAAAAAGAAAGAAAAGATGGAGACAATTTCTTAATGCGCCTCTTGTCAATACTGCTAGGAAGAGACAGCATTGTCGTCGGTGAGCCGTCATGAAAGTCTCTACATTCATGTGATGATATGAAGAGATTTTATTATTGGATCAACTGTCTTTATTAGTTTTGTAGTGTTTCATTTTATTATTGTTGATTTGATCTGATCTGATCTGATCTGATCTGGTTTATTAAAAAATATATTTAAATAGAAAGAGTTTTATTTTATCCAATTAAAAATTGTCCAGCATTATTAAAATTTTCAAATCACACACTCATGTTATTTACGCAACCTACTTGCAATATAATACAACTAGCTTTTTGACTCAAGTTTTGTCATGAATTTTTTTTTTCAATTTTATTTTTGTATATGCAAGTTATTTCAATGCTTTCTATATATATAAAAAATTCTAAGCGTAAATAAAAAATTTAATGCAAGTATCTAATTAAATAAATTGATAATTATCTATGTAAATAAATAAAAAAAATTATTAACAATAACTAAAAGCAAAGTTGGAAAAATTAAGAGATAAATGTAAATCAATATATTTGATCCCGCAACATGTGATATTTACCTGGTTGTGTTTACTAATTTTTTTTTTATTAAAATTAATTTTTTATTGAATCAAATGATAATAAAAATAGACACATACATGAAATTGATTCAATAAAAAAAATATATTATGCAAGGTTGAACAACTTAGAAATATTATCTAATATATTAAGGTAAAATTGTTATTTACACAACCTACATGCAAAATAATACAACTAGCATATTGGCCTATTCTCTATAGCGGGTTAATAATAATAAAAATTTCAAATATAAAAAACATATGAAGAGTATAGAGAGTATATTAAGTGTCTTGGATTTGGCGGTAATCCAACTATATCGGGTTCTGCAGGAGGCAAGGCCCAACGTTATTGGATCCTCTAGTAGCAGGACCCAACGCTAAGAGAAAAGAAATTCAACCAACTTGTAACAACCCCGATTTTCTACATCTTTTTCCATGATACATTGGAAATTTTCAGGTAATTTTTTTTTTTATCTGAGTTAAACCAAAATTTCAGCAGAGTCTCCCCTATACTGGGAGGTTTCAAGTTATTGACAAAATCATATTACACTTTTAATTTTATTTCACATCCCGATCCAATCATCTGGATCTCAACCTAACTCATCATCATCAACATAACAAATCTTATTCAATAACATCATATAATGTAATTCAAGTGAAAGAATCTATTTCAACTATAAACATGCATTGTTAAATAGGTACTTAGAGTTACAAATATTAGATTAAAGTCATACATTCAAATTTACAGATTAATATAACATTTCAAGTTTTAGGAGACAAGACCCTTAATTTATAAATAATTACATGGTTAAAAGCAAAAGGTAACTAAACTAATATCATTCCTGACACGATCCTCGATGAACTCGAAAATAGAAATTAACGTGTACACATAAATATAAAAATATAATAACAAGCAATAACAATGACACGTAATAATCTTCATAGAATTTCTTTTGATACATAAAATTAGGCATAACCCTCTTTTACAACATACATTTTCCATCTATTACCAATATCTATCTAATATCATATCTCATTTGCTGAGAATAATTTCATATTGGAAATCTCAACACAATTCAATGGTTTTCAAACACCATCTTCTTATAAATCAATTCTCATTTGATACTAAGATATTCCTCTCTTGATATCATTAGCTTATCTCATTCTTTTTGGAATAACTAATCAATATTTTCCTCTTATTTTTTTAAGGTAATTGCCGATACTAACGAATCTCATTAGGATCATTAGTCTCCCAATATTTGATTAGACTAATCAATTACATTCACGTGTCGATATCCTTCCCCAGAATAGTTTATCAAATCTTATTGATATCTGGTTTACCATCAAAGTTGCTGATGTCAAGAACCCTTGACATCATTAGTCTCCTTACTTGGAGTAGCTAATCACACCCGAAATGGTTATCGATACCAATGTGACCCATTGATATCATTAACTATTCTCGACCCGGAATAGTTAATCAACTTATCCTTTTCAGTTAACTAGGAGTAACCATGCCAATGTTAGTAATCTTTACTAACATCATTAGTCACCCAATTGCCTGGGATCGACTAATCAATTTAAGAAATGTTGGCACCAATGAAACCCCATCGATACTATTAACTATCCAAACCCGGATAGCTAATCAATGCCATATGAAACTTCCATTCGTATCGAACCCCTTTCATTTTTCTTATTATCATATGCATTGTAACCACAGTTGCCATGTATCATTCACACACAATCTTAGTTATCGACATTATGATCACTAAGCATCCTTCACATAACCTAACCTTGGTCACCCTCATCACAGTGCTAAGTATCAATTTATACCCTTAGCCACCGTCACTATGATGTTAAGTATCATTATAATGTATCCTTAGCCACCAACACTATAATGATCAATTATCTATCAATTCCCCTCCAATCTCCAAGTCATTGTGTATACCCAATAACCACATTAATTAATTTACTCAATATCATAGTCATATATTAATTATTTTACTCATAACCTTTAGAATTTACTACTTCTAACTTCAATCAATTAATTCACATAATCTCTTCAAAACTTAATTATCCGGTTAACTCATCTCGATCACCAATAATTCTGGTAATTTCATATATTACCCACACATTTGCTTAACCTTCCTCGGTTACCAATAAATCTGGTGATTCCATATGAATTACCCAGCCTCCAGCTAACCTTTTTTGTTAGCCAATCAATCCGGTAATTCCATATGAATTACCCCATATTCGGTTAACTTCCTTGTTAACCAATAAACTCGGTAATTCTCTCAAGTACCCAAGAAATCCGACTAACCCATCTTGGTTGTCGCAATCAATCCGGTAATTCTATATGAATTACCTAGCATCCGGCTAACCTCTTTTGTTAGCCAATCAATCCGGTAATTTCATATGAATTATCCCATATCCGGTTAACTTCCTTGTTAACCAATGAACCCGATAATTCTCTTAATTACCTAAGAAATTTGGCTAACTCATCCTGGTTACCACAATCAATCCGGTAATTCCATATGAATTACCCAGCATCCGGCTAACCTCTTTTGTTAGCCAATCATTCCAGTAATTCCATACGAATTACCAATAATTCTCATTTATAATAATCACTCAACTTATTCATTTGCTTTATTTTTTTAACATCAATTAAATAAACAACAAAAATATTTAAGGAAAACTAATAATTACAAAATAAGGTGATGAATCACCTACCTAGAATAGGTGCACGTCTTTGCCACTCCATCCAATTGTTCAAATTTCCACAACTTCCCTCGGACCACTTAGAGATTCAGTTTTTATCAACAATAAAACCAAATCACATCTTCATTTAATTCTCATTCAACTGGTATTCTCAAACCAATCATAAAGAATTTTCTTAATTAGGATCTCATACTCTTACTTATTTTCATTTTCATATTCATTCTTATAATTTTCTTATTAAAATCATCACTCCACAGTGATTCCAAGCAAAGATTAAAAATTACCTAGCTTAACCAACTCGAAACACTATCTAGTGTTTTTATCATAACTAAAGCTATAAAACTCCGTTTTGGGCTTGAGTTGTCTCTATAAATGGCAAAAACATAGAAATACAACTTTCATAAATGGTTCTACATAAATGCCTTTTTATATCACTGAAAGGGTTTACACAGCCAGATTAGTTGATGGCAACTCAAAATAATTGTTGGTAGTATATGACATGCTAAACTCCTTTAAAAAAAGAGAAAATGAAGCATCGATTTTTCATTAAGATAAACGATGATTGCATGATGACATATAAATTCCACAATTAAGAGGCATTTTATCATTTCTCAAGGAATGGTCAACTGAGAAAGAGCTTCACGTAGCACATACAGAGAGAGCAATATATGTGGCATGAGGTCCTCGTTATATAACCAAGAGGCAGTTAGACATATTAATCACACAAGAAAAATTCCAGTGAGCTGAAGAGTCAAGCGAAAACAAAGAGAGATGGCGAAGAAAAACTGGAGCTATATTTTAAACTAGGTAAAGATACATGAATATTATTTAATCCCAAAGCATTACATATTGTTTATGCAAAAAACTCCTTGATAGAATCCAAGAAGGCTCAAATGAATCCAAATCAATAAAGAAGTTATCCTTGAGCCATGATAGTAAGGAAATTTTTGACCATGCAATTAGAAAGTGCCAAAAAATCTTGTAGCTAGTTAAGTCATTTCTACACCTTGAGGCAGGTCACCTCTCTAAACAACCAAAATTTATTATTTTTACACTCGGTAGGTCACTCGTTATAATAAGATCATTTCCATTTTTTTTCAACTTGGATAGGTTACCTATAAGAATGAAACCTCTTAAGTAGGTCACTCATAAGAATGAAATCATCTTGGATAGGTCACCCATAAAAATAAAGTTTTTTAGGTAGGTCACCTATAAGAATGAAAATGAAAGAACAAGTAAACACATCCATCAATTTCCTATTGGGCTATGGTTTGTCTAGGTTGAATCCAAAGGGATGGTGTATTGGGTTTGTGCTAAGTTTCCTTGTATCATAAAAAAAAAGGATAAAAAAGTTAATATTAAATAACACCTATTTAAATAAAAAATTGTTTGAACCAAATAGGACCGTAGAAATAAATTTGTCAAAATTCCATAATTTTAATTTATTTTATTTTTCGATAAGTCTCTTATTTTAGGACCGATATCGAGGCTTTCTGTATGCATATATTTTTTTTAAGAATGATATCAAATTCTTTTACGAATTGCTAAATGAATGTGTCTTCCATTTTGGGAATTGACGTAAAAATATTTTATAAATAGTTTGAGTATAAATAAAAAAGAAGTAACAAATATTATGATAATTAATGTCAATGGAAAAAGACAAATTTATAATAAAAGACATATTATAAATAATCTTTCGTATGAAATGATGTTGTGAGAGTGACATTATTTTTTTCTTGAATATAATTAAACACCTATTTAAATCTCTGAAATCAATACTTATTTTTAGGATTTGTAGTTTTGGTAGCGATTCTAATTTTTCACGATAAATATTTTTGCTCTTGAACCGATATCCATCAAGATAGGATAGGTTGATTTGTAAAAACTTAAAATGTGAAGTTTAATTTGAATAAGTTTCTAGTTTAGTTAGATAAAACATTAAATATAGTGAAATTTATTTAATTCAAATGAATTTTTAATAACTCGGTCCATGTGGGTGATGTTCTTACAATGAAGGTTCACCGCAATGAAAATTGTCAAAAGCACACATATCTCAATGGAAACTGTTATAAAATCCAATGATACGGTAGGATCCATTAAAATCCTGTTGTAAACAAAGTATTTAGGGCAACTAGTTTAATTTACCGAATAACCAAGACAAGTGGGCCTTTTCCTCTTGTCAACAAAGGATTCATCAGCCACTACATTGTCTCTTCCTAGCATTATTGGCTAGGGTGGTCATATCATGTCATTCGTAGCCATGCCAGATAGGGTCACAGAGGCAACAGCACATCCATACATCCTCATCAATTCAGCATTGAGTGCTCAACTAAATACCAAATTGAGTAATGGCCACGAAGTTACTTCTAACTGACGTTGCTGCTTCATGTGTAAAACAAATTCCTTCCAATTACATCCGTCCTATCTCTGACCGTCCGAATTTTTCCGAGGTGGAAAGATCCGGTTCCATTCCTCTTGTCGACCTTGAAGGGTTGCACAGTCATCGCCGCTCCGAGATCATCATGCAGATTGGTCAAGCTTGCCAAGACTATGGTTTCTTTTTGGTAGCCAGATAATTTACATTTATGTGCATTTATGAACCGAATGGCCTTGATGTTGCTGAGATAAATGCTAGGAAATGTTGCCCTGACAGCACATATGTGTCATGTTTTCAGGTGAGGAACCATGGCGTTCCGGAGAAGATGATGAATAATGCACTACTCATGGCAAAGGAGTTCTTCAAGTTACCAGAGAATGAAAGGATGAAATATTACTCTGATGATCATAGGAGGAGCATCAGGTTATCGACTACTTTTAACGTTAAAACTGAAAAAGTTTATATCTGGAGAGATTTCTTGAGATTTCATTCCAATCCTTTAGAAGATTATGTACACGAATGGCCTCCAAATCCTCCATCCTTCAGGTAAATTACAATCTCATGACTTTGTTACTGTTTTCTGATTTCATTACAAAAAACCCAAAAGAGTTTAGCATGTATTTTCTGGGAATGCGGTGCAATCGGTTCCTAAAAATTTTAAAATTTTTTTATTTGCTTAAAATGAAAATTTTTACAACCAGAAAATTAATAAATACTAACAAAATATTTTTGTCGGTAAATTTCTGATAGATTTTACAGATGGAAATATTCCCTCGGTATATACCGATGGAAATACACTACGCCATTATACAGTTTTACCGACGGATTCATTCCGTCGGTAAAAGGAACACAAACCGTCGGTAAATTTATTACTGACAGTATCTCCGACGAAACAAATCCATCAGAGTCATGAGCGTCAGTAATTCTAATTCCGTCGCCATGTCTGTCGGTAAAAAAAAACAAAAATACCGACGAAATTTCCGACGGACATACAGATGGATAAACGCGTCAAAAAAAAATTCCTGCCACAAGTTACCGACAGAATATTCTGTCTGTAAAATTCAACGGTAATGCCGTCGGTGATTCCGTCGGTAATTGTGGCACAGGCCCGTAATTTTTTTCCAACTCTCTGTGAAATACCGACGAAACTATTCCATCAGTGATTTTCATCGGTGAGTGCCGTCTGTGATTCCATCGGTAATTGTGGCACAGACCCGTAATTTTTTTCCAACTCTCTGTGAAATACCAACGGAACGATGCCGTCTCCGTCGGTGATTCCGTCGGCTATTGTGGCATGGCCGTAAATATTGTAAACGATACTATACTTTTGGTATAAATTTAAAATATTTTTTTAAAAATTATTTATTAACAATTAAAAAACTTATAACCAAATAAATTTTCATTAGACATTAAAAATGTAAAATTAATGTTAAATAATATTCATCGAAATATTCATTACAAATTTAATGTTTTAAAAAAACAAAATTAAACTAATTAAAATAGCGGCGGAGCTGGAGGAGGAGGAGGAGGAGGAGGCTGGTTGTTGCCGGGACCATATGGCCAAAAAGAAGCAGCACATGGATCATCACCCATCTTTGATCTAATCTCCATGACCATTTGATGGAGCTGAGCATAATCCGTCGAGAGGTGTTCATATTGTTGTTTCAAGGCTAAAAACTCCTCTGACTGGGTGCTCGATACTGATGGAGAGCTCCCAACGGTTGAGATATTACGGGCCGACCGTAATTTATCAGCTATCGTGTTGGAGAGCCCGTAGACCTGATTTTTATCGGGTCCACCAGACGATCCGACCTCCATTCACAAATCCGGATCGAAATCTGGTTGGGTCAAAGGATCGTCCCCATATCTCTCTCTCAACCGGCTATTATAGGTCTCTTGAATTTTTTTTTAAATCATCATATTCAATTCAAGAAAATAATAACCAACAAAATAATTTGATTGATCGAACATATCATAAAATGCTGAGCACGGTTGTCCATGTATTGCTGCACCCCCTTTTGGCGGTCTTGACTCCGCACGTGCGTCTCTACAAATAGCTCAATTGGACTCGGCTCACATCCAAGAGACGTAGCCTGTAAGGAAAAAAAAGATTGCAAGTGAAATATATTTATAAGCAACAACAAATTAATTAATGATATATTTCATTTAAAATAATCTTATCATCCGCTTCGCATGTGCGCTGACGAACGGACGGGCCGCCCGGTGTGCGTGGTCACCGAACCATGAATTTCCTGGTTCTGGTTGATGACTCCAGATTGTGAGCGCCGTGAGAACTGCTCAGACGTCATGTGCTCAATATATGCCGCCCACATATCTCTCGAGATGAATAGCGGTTTAAATTCCCGCCAAACTGCCACCTCATTCCAGCCTTCAAGACCGTTGTCCCTCGCATATCTTTTCGCCTTTTTTTGAGTCTCGTACCAAAAATCACGCAACCTACATCCATAGTAACTAATTAGAATTTAGAACATAAAATTATAAATCAAAAATAAATATTATTTTTTATTTTACCTAGTTGCCGCGTGATTCTCCCATACTCTTCTGACAACATTGTTGTCCGCGCTATCCCACTCAAATTTATTCTGTATATATCAATAATCCATTGAAAATAAAAGAGTACAAGATATAAAATTTCAAAAATTATTTATTAAAAATAAACTGAAAATTAAAAATTAATACCTACCTGAAATCGTCGAAACCAGGCATCAATATTAGGTCTCCACTCAGGATGTCTGGAGACCTGACTCAATTGAAACAATGAAATCTCCATCGATGATTTTATCGCCATTGTAATTGTCCTGGCAGCCTCAATGTTTGTGAACCTGAAATTAAATAATAAAAAATTAATTATTTGTTCATAAATTATGTTATAAGTATTTAAAAAAAAACTAAAACCTAAACAAACCTACATTGAGAGGTCATCCTTCCATTGTGCCTGGTACTTGCGGGTGAATTGACTCCGTTGTGAAGGCACGCCGCTCCTGCGCTGTGAAACTGCGGTAGAAGATAAAGCATCACACGGTGGCGTAGATGCATCGCCGTGATCAGCACCTAAGGAGATGTCCTCCTCGCTGCTAGAAGAACTATGTGCAGCCGTCTGCTGACGACGTGTTGTAGATTTCATTCGACGCATCTACACAATTGTATATAAATTATTACATAAATTAATTTTAATTATTTTTAAAAAAAAATCAGCAAAGACACCTCCTTTATACTAGAGACTACCCACAGTTTTCAAACCTGCAATATTTACAATAACCACAATCCATATAATCTCCATCAACATCATATATACAACCTAATATCATTAGGAATTCAATCATTAATAAAAATTCGGCAGCACCTCCCCTATATTGAAGACTACCCACAGTTTTCAAACCTGCAATCTTTACAATAACCACAATCCATATAATCTCCATCAACATCATATATACAACCTAATATCTATAACAATTCAACAATAACAAATTATTCCAATACAAACAATAATATCCTAAAATTAATATAAACTAATTAAATTTAATTCTACATTTCAGTTCATATTTATAACATAAATTCAACAATAACAATTATTCAAATAAAAACAATAATATCCTAAAATTAATATAAACTAATTAAATTTAATTCTATATTTCAATTCACATTTATAACATAAATTCAACAATAACAATTATTCAAATAAAAACAATAATATCCTAAAATTAATATAAACTAATTAAATTTAATTCTATATTTCAATAACACTAAACAAAACATCCTAAATACAAAACAAACAATACACAAAACTAAAAAAACAATACAATAATTCAAAATAAATTTTGGAATAAAAAATGCTTACCTTAATAGTGTTGATTTTTAGATTTTATCTATAAAAATACACAAAACAAAGAACACCAAAAAAATAATGATAATTAAAATTAAAAAAATACAAAGATAAAGAAAAACCATTACATACCTTTTAATATGTTGAAAACTACCACCAAAACAATCAAATCGCTTCCAAAACTTAAACTAAAAACTAAGAGGAGAAGAAATAGAGATGAGAGCCAAGAGAAAAAGTGAACCAAATAGGGGGGAGGGGGGTTTTTATATGCCAATATTTCTGATTTTTATATGCCAATATTTCCGTCGGAATTACCGACGAAACATTAATTGTTGTCGGTGGCATTTATTTCCGTCGGTAATTCCGACGGGAAATAAATTGAAATGCGCACCAAAACTTTCAAAATTGCCGCCTTTTGTTTTTATCCGTCGGTAAATTCCGTCGGTAATCCCTGACGGCCTACAATTCCATCGGTAATAGCGTGCCTCTGACAGGCGTGCGCTTTGGGACGTGTGATTTCTGTCACCATTCCGTCGGTGATTGCCGTCGGTGATTCCGTCGGTAATTGTGGCACAAGCCCGTAATTGTTTTCCAAGTCTCTGTGAAATAACGACGGCACTATTTCACCGGTGATTTTCATCGGTAAGTTCTGTTGGTGATTCCATCGGTAATTGTGGCACAAGCCCGTAATTGTTTTCCAACTCTCTGTGAAATACCGACGGCACTATTCCGTCGGTAAACCAGTCAATATTTACATGAATTTTCTTCTATCCTCCCCGCACACTTAAATCACACACAAAGACAATAACGGAGTCGACAATTAAAAAAGGAATAAATATTTCATGTTTCAAAATATTACGTTATAAAAATAAGGTTTTACAGCATGTTTAGTCAGAATTTTCATCTTCGTCCTCAATTGTATTGTTATCATCCGCTTCTTCAATGTGGTTATCATCTTCTTCATCAACATTCTGTACTACTCTAGTAGAGCTCAAAACGGCATTCATCTCCTCTGCATCAACATCAACAAGACTATCATCGAAAACATGAAAATTTGAATTTTCTTCTAAGTCAATCGAAGGAGCAACTCAATATAGTTCAACCAACTCACTAGCTTGAAAGACTTCATCTATCACACTTGTGTCTTCGTTCTCATCCTGAACAACCTCGACACGACCCCTTGGTTTTGTTTTTAAAATGGATAACCGATCAACTCTTGATCGGTCCCTTCTAAAAGTAGGCGTGTATGTGTAATAAGCTTGTTGGCATTGCTTTGCGAAAACAAAGACGTCGTTTACGTTGCAGTGTCTAGCTGTTGAGTTGATTTCAACGAGACCATAGTGAGGATCTACTCTGATTCCTCTGTCAGTTGTGTCATACCAATAGCATTTGAATAAAAACACTATTCTGCTCGCTATGATATTGCAGTTCCATGACCTCTTTCAATCTACTGTAGTAGTCAACTTCAAACTCACTAGAAGTCGATCCTTTAATACAAACACCGCTATTGTATGCCTTTTCTTTCATGCCCATATTCTTTAGTATGAAAGATATATCCATTGACAAAATACCCGTTATAGCACTTGACTTTTCTTTCAGGGCCCAGGCTTAGTAAAGACAGTGAAATAGTAGCACTAACTCCCATTTGATAAACCTTGTATAATAAATACAACAATAATCAATAAACATATATTATGTAATATATATTTACGTACAGTGAATTACATTGCAAGAGATATTGAGTTTGTGATAGGACTTACATGTGTTCTAAACCATGTGGCAAATTGTTCATCTTGTAATTGAAAGATCTGGGATTCGGTCAGCTGTGAGTTATTGGACAGTAAGTATCGTCAATGTTGCCTGCAAGGTTGTTTCAAATTATATGAGTTTATGGTATCACAAAACATAAATAATACATTCTTGACAAAGTTTATGTCGAATATCTACTTACTTAATAAAAGGTCTCAGCTCATCACAGTTAAATAGGATATAATTGTGTGCTTGTCTGACTCTATTTCAGACAAATATCTTCCCCTCACAGCATTTTTAGGTATGGGTCGTCCAGGATTCGAGAATATTGACAAGTTCCCACTTGAAGGCACTTCACCACCATCATCATGCCGTGGAACACGGTTGATCCTCTTTCTCAAATGAGGTTTGAAATAGTATGAGATAAATATTGAGATCTTCTCAACAATATAGGCCTCACATATTGACGCCTCAACATGCGCCTTGTTCTTAACCTTTTTTTAAGATTGAACAAGTACCTGCATATATATATATATATATATATATATATATATATATATATATATAGAATTAATCAAAAATTATATAAAAAAACAATTTGTAGACTAGTAGTTGTGCATTTTTCTCTAACACGAAGCTTGCTCTTGGTTTTGCGACCCGTGACCCATCCCAAACCAACTCCATATTTTTACGGTTACAAAACAACGCTACATCCAATCTAGCCTTGATGTTGTTCTTTGTCTTCCCCTTCACATCCATGACGGTGTTGAAAATGTTCTCAAACACGTTCTTTTCAATGTGCATGACGTCAAGGTTATGACGGAGAAGATTGGTCTTCCAATAAAGAAGCTCCTAAAATATACTTCGCTTCACCCAGTTATGGGTTGAACCAAAACCAGAAAACTTCTGCTTCCCTGATTGGAGACCAAACACAATGTCACCATACTCTAAAACAACATCAAGCAATTCTTCACCGGAAAGACGCGGGGGTGTAACATCCTTTTCAACTCTGCCAACAAAGAAATCCTTTCTGTTCTTTTTGTACCTGTGATTCGGTGGCAAGAAGCGACGGTGACAATAAAAAAAGAAGCTTTACCCCCGTTTGTTAGTGTGAATGCCTTGTTGTTCTCCATACAATATGGACATGCTAGCTTTCCATGCGTGCTCCAACCAGAAACCATTCCATAAGCTGGGAAATCATTGATAGTCCACATCAAAGCTGCTCTCATAACAAAATCATGTTTCCTCGAGATGTCATAAGTCAAAGCTCCAGAGGACCACAATTGCGTCAACTCATCAATAAACGGACGAAGACAAACATCTATATTCCGACCCGGACTGCTCGGACCTGGTATGACCATAGATAGAAACATGAACTCCAGCCTCATACACATCCCCGGTGGCAAGTTATAAACCGTCAGTATGATCAGCCAACAAGAATAAGGAGCAGCAAATGACCCGAATGGGTTGAATTCATCTGCACACAACCCAAGACGCACGTTTCTTGATTCAGCTGAAAAGTGAGGATGCACACTGTTAAAGTGTTTCTAGGCTTCACCGTCAGAAGGATGCACCATCACTCCATCAACCGTATGATGTGATTAGTGCCATGTCATGTGCTCAGCAGTCCTTGGTGACATGAATAACCTCTGCAGTTTAGGTGTGATTGGGAAGTATCTAAGTTTTTTATATGCCACGAGAGTCTTTACTCTTCCAGTTCTGGGTTTGTAACGAGAATGCCCACATGTCATGCACTCGGTCAGCTTAGCATTTTCAAGGTAGTATAACATGCAGAAGTCAGGGCACATGTCAATTTTCTGGTATCCTAAACTGAGGGGTTTCATCATGGACTTGGCAGCATAGAAGTTCTCTTTCAGCTTGTTCCCCTCAAGTAAAATGCTTTTCGCCCATTCGATAATCTTGTCATAACCAGCCTCACTCAACCCGTGATCTGACTTGATGGTGAACACCTGTGCTACGGCCGATAATTTACTGTGGTTCATGCAACCATCCTATAATGGCTCGTCAGAATCTTTCAACATATCAAAAAACCTTGCTGCATCTGCATTAGGTTCTTCTTCTATGTTTGGAAATTCACTGGCATTACCTTCACTCATTCTCATTGCATCCATAACCATATTCCTGTAATGATTATTGTTCTCATTTCCAACTTCATGCATGTTGCTAGCACTAGAAGTTGACCCGACCACCCTTTCAACCATGCTCTCATTAGGAACAAATAGTTCTCCGTGTGCATACCAACACAGGTAGTCTTGCATGAACCCTTTGGTTAGAAGATGCATCATTACAACATCTTGATGCAGAAACTTTAAATTTTTACACTTCCTGCATGGACACCTAATACCGCCATCAGTAAAATTCCTCAGGATAGATGTTGTGAAATTAATAAAACCCTGAACACCGTTACAATAATCCATCCTCCGCAATCCTTGGGGTGAGTCCCGATACATCCATGAATGATCATCCATGACTTCTGTTGAATCTCTATAAAACATTAAAAAAAAATATTGGTTTCTTATGTTAAATATTCACTATCAATTATCCAACAAACTAAAAAACCACTTATGTTAAATATTCATTATCAATTATCAACTATCAACGTTCATACATATAAATTTATACATATATAAATTTATAGAAATCACAACTTCGCAGTAGAATTGATAACAATTAAAACATTCCTGATGTTAAACAAGCTATAATATAATTCGGTGTAATTCAAACAAAATTTCAACAATTTACAAACAAATATAATTTGATAAAATATTCTAAAACAAACTATAACAACTACAATATTATACATTCATACAAGAAGTTTCTTTAACAAAATACATATACTAAAAAAACAATAAAATTCACATTTAAAAGTTAAAACTAAAAATGATAAATTTACTTTCAAAAAATGATAAAATCCACAAGAATTAACGGATGTTGTGACCACGTACAAAGGTATAAGAAACTTGAGTGCTAGCTTGTGTTAAAAAGAGGGGAGAGTTGAGATGGGTGGTTGGTCGCAGTTTGGGAGGGGAGAGGTGGGATGTGGAAGAAGAAGGGGAAGAAGAAGGAGAAACACAGGAAGAGAGGAAGAGAGAGTGTCGGCAAAGGCAGTATATACTGGCATTTACCGACAGACTCACCGACGGAATATTCCGTCGGTAAATCCATCGTTGATTTCACCGGTGGTAGCGACACGTCCCTACTTGGCTGTCCGGGTTTGAATCCCTCGATATATTCCGTCATTGAATTTGTCTGAATAAAATCCACGTCGTCCCGCCGTTACAATTTTCAAAAAAAATTTCATGTCGTCGGCGATGCCACTGGTATATACCTGCGGAATCACCGACGGAAAAATTTCGTCGGCGAATGCCGACAGAATTTGAGATGGAATTATTTTCGTCGGTAATTTTTACTGACGGAAAGTTTCCGTCGGTAATTCCGTTGGTGTTATCCGATTTTCTGGTAGTGATATTCCCTTGGTATATACCGAGAGAATTACAATGGGAAAAATAATAATTAAAACAATGACATGTAATTTATACCAACAGAATTATCGACATAATAAAGTCCGTCGGTAAAATCTATCGGTATTTTCTAGAGAGCTCTAGAATTGTTCACTTTTCAATTGCACTGCTAATTTGCACTATTAATAGTTGTTCTTTACAGACGGAATCATCGATGGATTGAAAAGTTGTCGATGATCTTTGGCGGTTTCTGAAATTTTTTGATTAAATTGAAAATTTAAATTAAATATTATAGACGTAATCACCGACAAAATGATTAAAAATATTAATATTTAATTATTCATCGGTAAAACACCCAAATAAAAAGCCTAGGATCCCTAATTTCATGACAGACGGGGCTCCTTTTTGCTTCTTCTTCTTCCCAATATGTAAAAGACATCAATATCCATTTCTTTCTCTTCTCTTCTCTTCTCTTCTCTCATCAACTCCTTCTCTTCTCCTTCATGCTCAGATATATCTTCTTCTCCTTTCTTCTTCTTTCTTCTCAAATTTTTTTTTCTCTTCTTAGCTTTACTTGCAACTACATTAAGGTAAGATTTTTGTTTTTTCTCCTCTTTTTCGAGTTTTTTTCACTATATTTGTTTTTTTTAATTGTTTTTGTTCTTAATAATTGTATGAATGTTGTTGTAGGATTTTTTTTTTCATATGAGATCAATTTTTAGCAATCGCAAATTTATTTTTTTCATATGAATTTTTTTAGTTGAATTTATTTTTTCATGTTATTTATTTGTTGTGAATTTGTTTGAGTTGATTTTCTTTATTTTTCTTTCAAGCTTTTTCAGTATTATAGAGTGTTGATTTATATTAATTTAATTATTTTATAGTTTTTTAAAATAGATTTTTTCAAAAAATATTTTTAAATAATTACCGACATAATTCCATACGGTATTTTTTCGAGGGAAATATTGACAAATTGAAGTGGGAAATTTTTTTTTGTGCCTTTTTCCGTTAGTAAATCCATCAGTAATAATATTTTTTTTACTACCAACAGATTTATCGAATGAACAAAAAATTACCGATGAAAGATTTACCGACGGAGCATTTTCGTCAGTGATTTTGTTAGTAAATTAGTTACTAACATAATGATAGTACAAATACCGACGGAAAATTCCGTCGATAAATATAAAGATTGTGGTAGTGTTTTTTATGTTCTTAGATTGTTTTGATGTGCTGATGTCAAAATTAATTTTAAAAAATTAAAAAAAACTTTATTTTAATGCATTTCTAAATGAAAAACACTTTAAACCACATTTATTAAACCCGGCCCGGCTCGGCGGGTCGACCTGGGACCCTGTCGACCCGGTGGCTGGACTGGTCCGGGTTTAACAAAAGACCGGCGGTGGCAACAGCCCGGCCAAACCTGGGCGACCCGGTGAGTCGACCCGAGACCGGGCAACCCAGGCAAACCCGAATGAGACCCTTTTTTTTTTTTCAAATGTGGGATTTGAAACACATTAGTATATATACTCTATGTTCTCAAGAAAAAAGTCATGTTTTTTCAATGTGGGATAAAAAACCTTTTGGTTTAAATACTTCAACTTAAAAGGATAACATAATATTTTTTTCAATGTGGGGTTTGAAGCCCTTTCATATATATACACTATGTTCCCATGAAAAAAACCATGTTTTTTCAATGTAGGATAAAAAACTTTTTGGTTTAAATACTTCAACTTAAAAGGATAACATAGTATCTTTTCAATGTGGGATTTGAAGCCTTTTCATATATATACTCGTTCCCATGAAAAAAGTTATGTTTTTTCAATGTGGGATTTGAAACTCATTAATATATATACTCTATGTTTCCAAGGAAAAATTTTGTTTTTTCAATGTGGGATAAAAAACTTTTTAAAATATTTCTTTTAAACTTCATAATATGTATAATCTATATTTACATGGATTTTTTCATATGAAATATTAAAACTTTATTTTTTTTAATTTTTCTGGGTTAATCCAGGTTGACCTGAGTTGAACTGGGTTGACCCCTGAAACTCGGGACCCGGCCCCTTGGCCGGGTCAACCCCCGGGCCGGGTTTAATAACTATACTTTGAACAACCACCACTACAACAACTCAAATATGCCCTAAATGTTCATCATAGTCTCGGAAAAAGTAATATATGAAATTTGTACGCGTACGTAATAATGATTGAACAAATTTATAAACTGGCATGTTAACAAAAATCTAAAAGCAATAGGTCTTAATTATATTTTTGTCACTCTTAACAAAAAATCAATAGTCTTGTTGCCGTTCGGGGTAATATGGTTTTTTTACATAATCCAGTGGTTATTATTGGATTTATATGAGGCATATCATTCTTTTACCATTTTTAAAATACAATGAAACGACTTGACTAACCTTAAAAGCTAAATATTTTAAATTTAGCATTCATGGGCTTTTTTGGGATTTTACTTTTTTAACACAATAAAATCACTAAAACATCCTTAAAAGCATAATTTCTTCCACTAGTTTCTAAGGGTTTTTCTTTTGGCTTTTTGAGTTACAATTAATTTGATTAAGGGAAAATTATATAATTAAATAAATATAAATATAATTAAAAAAATAACTTACACATGGATAGTATCCTCTCTTTTTGAGCGGCACGACAATGTTGCCTGACAGCCAAAACTCCAAAACAGTGTTTAAATTGTCTTGACCACTATTATGGCGGGTCGACCAGGACCTGGTCGACTCGGTAGCTGGACCGATCCGGATTTATTAAAAGACTAGCCGGTACAATAACCCGGTTGATCTGGCGAGTCGACCCATAACCTGAGCGAACCCGGACGAGATTTGATTTTTTTTTTTAATGTGGTTTTTCTTCTATACCTCTTTTTTCATATTTTTTTAGTTGATTATTAACACTTTTTAAAGTTCACTATATAAATATTAGAAAAGTATTTTATTTTTTCAATGTGAGATTTGAAACCCTTTAGTATATATACTCCATGTTCCCAAGAAAAAAATTATTTTTTCAATATAGCATTTGAAACCTTTTCGTATATATACTCCATGTTCACAAAAAAAAGTTATGTTTTTTCAATGTGAGATAAAAAACTTTTTGGTTTAAATAATTCAACTTAAAAGGATAACATAATATCTTTTCAATACGGGATAAAAAACTTTTTAAAATGTTTTTTTAAACTTCATTATTTATAATATGTATAGCCTATATTCACATGGATTTTTTCTTAATTTTTTTTATATAAAATATTAAAATTTTAAATATATATTTTTTAATTTTTTCAAATTGATCCGAATTAATTTATAAAATCCGTTACCTACTTTTTAACCAGATAAACCTCAAGACCAGATTTGATTCCTATGATCTTGATAACTACTTAATCTTCGATCCTTGGTGACGCGTGTGGTCAGATGACGCCACGTATTTATTATTCTCTTAAACACCATTGTTTGAAAATTTTCTTTTGAGTGTTATCAGGAAGGACGTGGGTGAATATTGCACAGGTGTTAGAGCGCTGGTTTTGAGACTGCTAGAGGCTATCTCAGAGAGCCTAGGGCTGGAAAAGGATTATATAAATAAGGCACTGGGCAAGCATGGCCAACATGTTTCTATGAACTACTATCCACCATGTCCACAACCAGAGCTTACTTTTGGAGTGCCAGGCCATACCGATCCTACCATGATCACTGTTCTTCTACCAAATGAAGTGCCTGGATTGCAAGTTTTTAAAAATGGCAAATGGATGGCAGTCAATTCTGTTCCCAACACCTTTGTGATCAATATCGGTGACCAAATGCAGGTGGATTAACTGTTTTTTTTTTTTGTCAAAAGAGCTTATATCCATTAATTTCGTTTTCCATTTTAGTGTATCAAACTTTTTTTTTTCCTCATTCCTTTTTGCATCAGGTACTTAGCAATGATCGATATAAGAGTGTGCTACATCGAGCTGTAGTGAACTGTGACAAGGAACGAATATCCATCGCTACATTTTACTACCCATCACTTGATGCTACAATGGGACCTGCTAAGGAGTTGATTGACGATGATAATCCAGCAGCCTACAGAAATTACTCATTTAGTGAATTTTACGAGAAATTCTGGAACAGAGGACTTGCCACTGAATGCAGCTTATTAGACCTCTTCAAATCTTCTGTTGTTTAGTATTTTGTGAATGATGCTAAATCTTGAAGTGCTTCAGGCAGGCATATGCATTTTTCATGTGTTTCTGTAATAAAACTTCATGATCTGAAAAACAATTTTCTACAATAAAGGATAAATCTCACGACTTATTATTGATGTTATTTTTGTTACGTTAATAATTATATAAAAATAGAATTACTGTTTTTGTTAGGGACAACGCAAACTAAAAAAAAAAAATCTCTGCTAACGCAGAAATCAAGGCTCCCTTGTAATTCAATGATTGTTAATTGAGAAAATCTCATATTAATTCTCCTATTTTATATGAATTTTCTATGGAGACCAGTTCTCTATTAAAATCACCATTTATTCATGATAATAAATGGTAAATGCTTCATATTACGAATTCCTTGTCTTGTCTCGAATATAACGAGAAAATCATTTCAACAGTTCTCAACTTTCATGCCATATTCGTAACACCTAGCAGTGCTCATAAGCTGGCTTGAGAAATGCATGTACTTGGTAATTGGAAATGGACGGCGGGCCATGAGGATCCATGAGGATCCATTTGGTTTCTCGTCTTTTGCTGCTGAGCTAGAGCTAGATATCTTTCTATTAATATTTTCTGGTGTTGGAAGAGATCTTTTTTCTACAGTAGATCTAGAAACAACCTTATCATTACCACCACTATTTCTTGATGACGACCCATTACCAGCACCCAATCACTTTTCTAGATTCCTGGTCATGGCCACAAAACAAAAAAGAAAAATAGAAGAAAGAGATGTATACTTGCTGATGAGAAATGCTTTGGTTTGGTTCTGAGACACAAACAAACAAATAAAAATGGGTTTTTTTCTAGACTAGAAGTGAATATGGATCAACGGCAGAAAACGGGAAAGCATAGAATTTAATACCCACCTAAAATAAGAAAAAGAAAAGAAAAGCATATAACCTTATTAGTCATCAATAGAAACACTATCACTACATAACTGTGTTCTAAGGACCAAAAAAAAGAAGATTATAAAACACATTTCACAAATATCATCAATACCATGTTAAGATTAAAGTTGTGCCATGAACGACTTCTTCTTCTTCTTCCTAAATTGCAGTTCTAACTATGAACTATGATATTTTGTCAAACTCTCTACACTCTACACTCTACATCATATATTCTTATTGATGCATATATTGATTCTTGAACTACATGATACATGACATCTAAAAAAACTATCAGTGACAATAGACTTGATGTGGGATGACAATATGATATAGATATTGATAAGAATTCAAGAAGATTTCAGTGCAAGTATTGTCAGAAAATTTTTAGTGAAGACATTTATTGTTTCAAGCATCATTTGGCTTGCACTCGAAAGGATGTTAGTACTAGTAGTGGCAGTAATAATTTTTTAGATGGTGATGATTTTGATGAATGTTTTTGGAATAACGAGAAAGATAAAGACAACGAGGTTGTGTTTAGTTACATGACACACCATCAGATTGTTTGTTTTAAGTTTGTTAATTTTTAGTTAATGAAATTTTATAGACATAATTGTATTATATTGTATTTTTAAGTTGTTTAAACCATGTATGATTTTTTATTTGAATTATGTATTTTAAGATGTTTGGATATTTTTATTGTTTATTTCACTTTTATTTTAATTGTGTTATATTATTATTTACTACTTGAATGAAATTGTCAATATATAATTAATTAAAATATTTTATTTATGATTTTATGATTTTACGATTCGAGTTTACGATCCAAGTTTATATTATATATTTCGCGTCGTGTTAGAAAAGCGTTTTTGATAACCTTACTGACATGTAAACAAAGATTTATGGATAGTTCCATGTCCATTGTATGATTTTTCCTGTCTTGGGCTTTAAGCCCGCTTCCAAATAGTAATGGATCTATTGTGATAGAAAAAGAAGACAATAGCCCATGAAAATTTTGAGTCGAACGAAGGAAAATATAGTTCAAAACTGAAGGAGTAAATTTTTCATAACTTCTTTGATTCTAATGTGGACATAATAGACCTTAACTAGAGAATCTCATCAAATGATCAAACAAAGTTTATTTATTTGTTATTTTTATAATTTGAATCTTAAATTGGCACCAAATAAAATTTATTCTATCAAATACACAACATTAGGTAAAAAGGGTATTTTTAAAATTATTTTTTAAAAAAACTTAGTGTCACTTAATATAAGATGATTAGAAAATATCTCGTATTCAAATCAATAAATAATTGATGGATTGATATATTTTTTTACACATCTCATTAGCTTAAAAGACCTATAAATAAAAGGGTCAGAGGTAAGGTGATGACCTAATATGTATAAACTTGATAAAATATCAAGCACCTGTGGGTTTAGCAAGATACCAAATCCAATCCCTTTGAGCTTGACTACACGTCAAGCCCAAACACCTGTGGGTTTGGCAAAATGCCAAGCCCAATCCATTGGGTTTATATATATGCTGAGCCCAAATGCTTATAAGTTTGACATGGTGTCAAACCCAACTCTTTTGGGTTTGGTTATGCGCCAAGCCCAAGCACATGTGAGTCTTACAAGATGCCAGACCCAATTCTCTCGGGCTTGACTGCACACTAAGCTTAAGTGCACGTGGGTCTAACAAGATGCTAGGTTAATCATTTTCCTATACCCCTGAGTGTATAAAAATTTTCTAAGAGCTGATTATATTTCAATCGACATTAATTTTATGATAGGGTTATTCCCATCAATATTAAATGTTGTTTACAAAATAAGGTATAAAAATCTTTTATATCTCTATTATTTGTCTATCAGCGCTAAGAAGATATTTCTATTAGAATTAATGTTGATATAAAAGACTTTTTTTTCATTAAGATATTCAAGAGAAAAAGACTTTTAACCTCTTGAGCAAAAATAAGGTTCAAAGTATATAGGTTATAAATACCCTCTCAATTGTCCAGATAAATGATTCATGATCTTTACTTTTTTATTATACATTTTCAAATAATTTATTACACAAAAGCTAAGAACAAGCATTCTTGTTCTTAATGTTTAATGCTCTTCTCCTTATTTATTACAATCCATTGACTTAATCCTTAGAAAGTTTTTAAATCTCATAAAAAAAATTGTTTTTTAGGAATCAAGATTTCTATAATCAATCCTATGCTTTTCTTGTTTCTAGAAATGAAATACTGACGTGAACTTTTAATTATTTATTTTTTAAATATTCAAACCCTATTCTGAGCATATTAGATTGATATAGAATAAAAACTATTATTTTTTTATATAAAATATTCAAATTTAAAAAGATGAAAGTGGCATTAAATTTTCTTAAATCTATCAAATCTGCATTCGAATTTATTCGATGTTTATATTCTTTTATAAGAAAATTAATGACTTGCACAATGTTATTTCTGCAATGATTATTAAATAACATTTCTTCAAATTAAGTATTCCTTGAGCTTATCCGGCACCGAGAATCCTCCGAGGCAGCACCTAATTACAATAAAAAGACAATTAGCTAATCAACAACATTACCACTAGTATGGTCAAGATCCCACTATGCTATGCATACAATTAATTCCATTTTCTGTACTCATTGCAGTTGGACCGAAACATTGGATTACACTTCCCAAATTCTTAAAAGATTCCAATCTTTTATCATTTCTTGTATTAGTTTCTAGCTATAAATAGGGTCAAAGAACAAAATAATAGCACATAGTTCGTTCATCAAACCCACAGTCATAGAATAAAAACATCCCCACAAATTATTTAGCTTCAACAATGATGTACTCTAATGAGGTGCTATCATCCCTTTTAATCTCTGACGTGAAAGATGTTCCATCCAACAACATTAATCCTATCTTTGATCTACCAAAACTCTCAGAGCTTGATGCATCAGATGACTCCATTCCTCTCATTGATCTTGATGGTCTCAACGGTCCAAACCGGTCTCTCATTATCAATCAGATTGGCCAAGCATGCGAAGAATATGGTTTCTTCATGGTAGTATATAGTAATCTTATATATATATATATATATATATATATATATATATATATATATATATATATTTTCATTGTTTTAATTAATTAATTATTAGTAAAATAAATGTTATCATTGGATTTCTTGGCTGTAAATGACGAGTCTCGGATTTGACGATTTATCTCTCTCTTTCTCTCTCTCATATATATATATGTTCTAAAAGTATTTTTTTCATATTGCCAGGTGAAGAATCATGGAATTCCAGAGGCAACGATTAACAACATACAAAGTACAGCAATGAAATTCTTCAAGCTGCCAAATGAGGAAAGGTTGAAATTTCAATCAATTGACCCTGCCAAGACCATCAGACTGACTACTGGTTTTAACAACAAGAATCAGAAAGTCTTTGTCTGGAGAGAATCCTTGAAATTTCATAGTTATCCTATCGAAGATTATGAGCATGAATGGCCTTCAAATCCTCCATCATTCAAGTAAATTTATATCATGGGACATACATATTCACACACACACACATTTGCATTACTTTTATTTTTAGTCCATATTGTAGTTATTTTGTTATTTGACAAGTTATTATTGGCAGGGAGGATGTGGCTAATTATGGCACAAGTGTTAGAGGGCTAGAATTCGCATTGCTTGAAGCCATATCGGAGAGCCTAGGCCTGGAAAGAGATTATATAGACAAGACATTGGGCATGCATGGCCAAGGGATAGCCTTGAACTACTATCCACCTTGTCCACAGCCAGAGCTTACTTTCGGATTGCCTGGCCATACTGACCCTAGCATAATCACTATTCTTTTGATTGATGATGTTCCTGGACTCCAAGTCCTCAAAAATGGCAAGTGGGTTAATATTCGTCCTATTCCCAACACTTTCGTCGTCAATGTTGGTGATCAAATTCAGGTGAACTCTCTTTTTTCTTAACATGCCATTTGAATTATCACCTATGCCATAATAAAATGATTAAAAAAAATATTGATAATGTTGAATATGCAATAGTTGAAGACATTAAAGAATATGCCATTAGAACTGATATTTTATAACGATTTAGGTACTTAGCAATGATCGATACAAAAGTGTGCTTCATCGTGTTGTTGTGAACTGCGATAAAGAGAGAATATCTATTCCTTCGTTTTACTATTCATCACCAGATACAGTAATAGGGCCAGCAAAAGACTTGATCGACAATGACCATCCAGCCATCTATAGAAAGTCTGCATGTAGAGCATTCAATGAGAGAATGTGGAATGGAGGGCTTGCAGCAGCTAAAGCAGCGAAATCCCAACCAGATGTGTCCAGTCCTGCTGCTTAATGTGTTCGAAAAATGCATGGGATATGCCACTTATTATGAAGAAAATATTAATTAGCTCGTTGTCTTAATAAAAACTATAAATTGTAAGTGTCGATTAAGAGTGTTTTCAGTATTGTTTTGCAAGTGCTACTGTTGAAAAAATTTCATGTCATGCTATTTCAAATAAGTTCAATAATTAATTTTGTTTGCTCTAATAAAGATCAACGTTGCTATTTTTTTTTTTAAAAAGTTGAGTCATATCATGTCAATTTTTTTGTGCTGGAAGAATTTGTTTTATGGTGAAGATCTGTTCATCTCTCTATAATTTGATTCATATTTTGGAGTTGAATGAAAGTCAAAAAATTCGTACTTAATTAGAATAACACTAGGTTATTTCCCACTTGCCTAAAATTGTTTTAAACTAAAAAAAAAATATTTAATTCGCGTATAACTCTTTCCTATTGTCATCAAACCTATGATCTCATTATAACCAATTGAGCTATAGTATAAATATATTATCAATTTTTTCATAATTCTTTTCTTTGCTTAATTTCATTTCCAATTGCGGTATGTTGAGTTGTGGTAATATGATTTGGGTTGGAATATAATTATTAAACCTAACCTATATAATTTTGAATTAATTAATCTAGAGTCTAGCTTAAACAAAATTTCAGGATAGGAGTTGATCTAGTTAGATATAATCTGATAGGTTAATTTATAACTTGATTGACCTGACTAAACTTGAACGAGATCTGTAAGACTTAACTTAGTTAATTTTAAGATTTTATTTTTATTTTTATTTAAAATAATATTATTTCAGTTTTTTTCAAATATGTCATTTCATTAAAAAAAAATTGAAGCAATATCATTTTTAAATAAATCCAAATTTACTCATCAATCTATCCCAATATAATCTGATAATTATGGTTCTGAAGGGCAAAGCAGTAGCTGTTATGCTTGACGTAATTGAAAGGGCTGGTTCTTAGGCCCTACTTGCCAACTTTTTTGACCGAAAGATTAAACTCAGATTCAAACAACTGAAACAAGTTATAAAGCCCATAAGAAGCCCAATAACGCAGCCCATTACTTTTCTTTCCCTGAGAATTAACTCATAAATTAGCATACAGTGCTCCTGCTCGCTATTCTTCTATGGGCCGGGCTAACCTAAATTATGTCTCCTTGCAAGGTCTAATAGTTAAGAAAAAACTCCTACCAGTATTCAAATTTCCATAATTGGAGTTCCTCAACCATACTAATATGCTTGAAGAAGGCTATCCCATTATATAGTCAAGGCTCATTGGACCTTTCAATAACCTAAAAAGAATATAACGGATATGTTCATCAAAATTATAGATCACAATCCAGGTTTTCGAAGGCTTCTTTACAAGGAAATTAAAGCCATGATCAAATCATTTCCTCTCTAAAATATCTTTCAATTAATTAAAATAAATTGAAATTAATTAAAATATCTTGCAATTATTGATTGATCATATATATGCTCTCTTTTTTTCATGAACAAGCAAAGAAATTCTATCTCAAAAAAAGGATGAAAGAAAAAGAAAACAACGACGACGTCCTCCTTCACACGCCGCATGATTTTCTGAATAAAAGCTTTCAATGGTTGTGACCGATTTTTTGAGCAATTTCAGTACGAGGTTTGGATGAAGTGATCATCAATCTTTCACTACAACTTTTTTCTTACGTTGTCTGTGCTTTTTCTTGTGTTTGGTCGACGTCACACCGTGATAACTTCAAATATGTAATTGTCACTTTGTTAATTTTTAGGTTTCAAACATTTTAAGGTTGATGCAAAAAAATTTTAAAAAAAAAAACATTAGTTTAAAAAGCAACCACCCCTTGTGTTGTTTTCTAATTTGATGTGGAAATTAGGATCTTAGATTCCTCCCACTCACACTCTCTCCTGGTCATCATTTGACTAGCCATTTATTGATTAGTTTGACAAAGATTTTAGTCATATTTTATTTTATTTCTTACATCAAAGAAAAATGTGCTAAATCATTCCGTCGTCTCAGAAGTTTTTTTTTTTTTTTTTGGTTTGATTAAAAAAATAGATGTACTCTTAGGAGTTGTCATCTCAGAAGTTGTGAATGCAGCCCTACCTTCTCTTTAAACGGTAATTAATATATTTGAAAATGAGGGTGTCTTCAATTATAATACTAATATATTGCCAACTTTTCTTTGAAAGTTAGAGTGGTTGTTATTCCTGAGTGGTAGTTGTCATATATTGGCTTCATATTGATGTATGATACTATGACATAAATATATATAATCTAGTAGTTGTATATTTTATAGTTTCTTTTTTTTCTCTCTCTTTAATACTAATAAGACTGCCCTACCTTTTTTTGTGTCTTTTTTTTAAGAAGGGAAAATACTTTATTTAATACAAAAAAAATCACTATTTACACACTGTAATTATAGAAAAAAAATAATAACCGAGGAAATTGAATCTTGTTGTTACGAAAGGTCTTGATGAAATTAATTAAAAAAACTGGTTTTTCAAATAGCAACGAGTCCTTTTATAATCTAGATATAAACTAAACCGTCTGAAACTTCCAAACTTGAATTGTTTTTGCTGGAACTTATAGATCTTACGGTTAAATATGGGTTAAAGTATTATAGGATGTGTTAATTTATAGGGTATTTATTATAGTTGATCAGGACTTAAAAGTATATTTTTATTAAGATTTTATATCATCATATTGTATTTAAAGTATCATTAAACTCTCTAACTTAAGCATGTTTTATAATAATAAGTATAATAATATAATGTATCTTAATTTATGGTAAATACTCATTTTAAATGCAGGCTTATCTCACAATTCAAAGGATTGATTGTTGTGTTTAACTATTGAAATTGAGAAGACAAAGAGAGGACTAAGCTTAGAGAAGAGATGATAGTTCAATTGAAAATGGAATACCATTTGGTTATCGGGTCATAACTAGAGTTGTAGATCTTGGATTTAGATCTGGTTTATCTTGATGGAAAGCTGAGACATAGGTCTAAAACATTCATGAGGAGTCCAAGATTCAAAGTAACCGTTTTCAACTTCAAATCTTAGCAACAAAAGAGAAGTCTGAATTTGTCCTATAGCCCAGACATTGTTCGATGGTTAGCCCATATCTCGAGTTTTAGAAGTTCAAATGAGCCCATTTGTTTTTTTTAGAAAGTCGAGACAAATTCCCACAACTTTAATGAAGACTATATATTCAAATTATGATGTCAACAATGATGTTTTGTCCAGCTAACAAGTCAATAGCTAGCCACCAAGTTAATAGTTGACCACCAACTCAATAGTTAGTCATCAAATCAGTAGTTTTAAATTTTAGCCTATAAAGGGAGACATTTGCCATGTATTTAGGCATCGTCGTTTTCAGTTCAAGATCTTTCATTTGCTTTTTTTTTGTATTTTTTGTAACGTTCAAGTTTTATTTCATGTTTTATTTTCATTAATCACTTGTTTATGCTTTTCATTTCCTTTACTATACTTAGTTAATTTATATCATAACTATGTTCTTATCTTGTTTATTTATGTTTTTCTTCTTCATTATGTTTAGTTAAGTTTATTTTGACAATGTGAAAATGTTTCACTAATGGTGTTAGAATAAGTATAGTATAAACTCAACATAGACTTTAATGTTTATATTCAAGAAAGTTTGTTATTAACATGTTTTATAATTGTTATCTTACTCATTCTTAATGCATTGTTTGTTAAATGATTAATCTAGATTTGTGTGGTACAACCCTTAGTACAACAAATACTTGATCCTTTCATAACCTACTATATAGATAACCGACACTTGTGCTATGAAAGAAACTTGATTGGAACCTCTTTTATGTGTGGTTTCTAGTTGAGTAATAAAAGGAGTGTATACTATATTTATTTGAAATACCATTAGTGGATCCTCTAACCTTGACAATTGTTTTATCTTTGTTTAATCCTCACATTAATATCACATCTCAAAGTTCTCTTTAAATTTTTGTTTTATTATATATATTATTTTTGATTTATATAGTTAACCTCTCTATGGATCAACTTCGATCTTGCCAGGTTATTTATTACTTTGACACTCCTGTATTTGGGAGAAGACATCAATAATTTAATTGTGTCAATAGTAATTCTACTTACTATATGTATAGGCTAATCTTGTGTTGTAGTATCTACATTAACTATTGTATACTGCCTTACATATATAAATAGGGAAGTTTAGCATCTAATTGGTTAAACTTCCTATTATTCTCAACTTGGTATCAGAGCTCTAAACACATTAAAACTACCTCTTCTTTATCTCCAATGCACTTCATTTACGCTATTGTGGCTCCTGCAAACTTGATGTTGTTTTCTTCTTAACCATTGATGCATATGTCACTCTCCTCCTTTACTTTGATTAGTGACTCTTATTCCTCCGTTATTGTCGTTACTGTTGCCGCCACATATTCTTCCATTACGGTGATTGTCCTTTTCTCTAAAATTCAACAAGTTTTCTCATTGAAGCCACCAAACACCAATTATATTTATTGGCAATTATATCTTTCTAGACAAGATGTTTTTCAATTTATTGATGGATCATTATCATATCCCTCTTCTCATATGGCTATTATTGATGGATCATAGTCATATCCCTCTTCTCACATGGCTATTATTGATGGCTCCTCTCTTTAAGTTAATCCATTTTTTCTTTATTGGAAAAAATAGGATTAACTTATTCTAACTGCGTTCCTTTCTTTTATTTCAATGGATGTGGTGCATCTTGTTGTCGATTGTCAAACTTCGCACTGTGTTTGGTGTACTCTTGAGCAAGTTTTTTTTCTCTGTCCAATTCTCGCAATACATAACTTCATGGTTCCTCTCAAGATTTTTGTCAGGGTGATGATTCGGTCATCATATATTTACAGAAAGCGAAGGATTTGTTTGATAAATTAGCAGCAGCTGATCGTCCCTTTTTGTTTGATGATTTCAATTTTATACATGTTCTGTGGACTTCAGAGTAAGTTCAAAGACCTGGTGACCAGTCTTTTTATCAAGACTGACCTTTTTTCATATGTATATCTTTACAGTTATCTTCTTACTCATGAGTTTCTTCACAAGAGTTCCCTTTAATCGATGGGTTCTGCTATCATTACTTATGTACTTCCAACGCTAGCCTAACCTCCATTAGCTTTTGTTGCACAACAATAACCCTTTGGTTTGTCTCATAACATCTTCAACTCTTATCGTGGTAGGGGGCGATTTCGTGGTAGATAACGTAACAACAACAATATAGGTTCTTGATAGTATGGGTTTTCACAATAACAATTAGTAAGAAGACAGTTATATTCACAACCTCCAACAATGGTCAAATCCATGCTTATTTGGGCAGAATGTCAGGTGTCAGCTTAACAATTCCTTTGGTCACTCTATGCCACAATACTCTTAACTTATAGGTCACGAACAACAGCCTAATGTTAATCTTGCTCTTAATAATATCCCCTCGACTAGCTCTATGGATTGATTTTCAGACATTAGTGCGAATCAACACGTCACACTTGATCTTGCAAATCCGACGGGGTGTGAACCATATCTTGGTAATAACAACTTCATGTTAATGATAGTAATGGACTTTCCATATTCAATATTAGGCATACTACGTTACATACAACTAAACACATATTTACTTTATCTAATGTTCTTCAAGTGCCTCATATTATAAAACCATTGTTTTTTATTCAGAAATTTTATTTGACAATCATGTGTTTTTTGAATTTCATTTGTTTTTTTTATGTTAAGGATTTTACCACCAAGGCAATGCTCCTTTCTGTTTTGAGTATGAATGGTCTCTATGTTCAGTCCCAGTCTTTTACCATGTCAATTCCTCAAGTTTATTGGTCTTCTTACGTATCTGCCTCTACTGATAATTATCATAGTCAATTGAGTCATCCTTATTCCCATGTTTTTAATTTTTTAGTGTCTAATAATAAAATGACTTGTAACTTTAGACGTTTTAATTTTCAATGTCAAGCATGTCCTCTAGGAAAGTCATTGCGTCTGTCGTTGGGATCTGCGGGTCATAAAACTTCTGCTCCACTTGATTTGATTTTTAATGATGTTTGGGGCTATACTCCTAATTTTTCCTCTGATGATTTTTTTTTATTTTGTTATTTTTATGTATACTCATACAAAATGTATATGATATTATTCTCTTATTGTGAAATGTGATGTCTTTTCTATTTTCCATTGTCTTCAAGCCTTTATTGAGTGTCAATTTTCCTAAAAAATTAAATCTGTTCAGACTGATTGAGGTAGCGAATACCACAAATTAAATATCTTTTTTCAGACTATCGATATTTATCACCATTTAATATGTCCATATACTCATCAACAAAATGGAATTGTTGAACATCATCATTAACATATTGTCAAAACTGGTTTTACTCTTCTAGGTAAATGTAAGGCACCATTATGGTTTTGGAATTATGGGTTTGAAACCTTAGTGTATCTTATCAATCATATTCCTACTTTTGTCTTACAAAACAAATCATTATTTAATTCATCATACTCTTGATTATACTTTTTATATACATTTAGGTGTCTTTGCTTTCCATTTCTTCATTCATATAATGCTTATAAGTTACATTTTGCTTCGTCTCCATTTGTGTTTTTAGGCTATAACTCTTTTCACCTTGCTAATCATTGTCTATACATGTCCTCTCAACCTATTTATATCTCTTTTCATGTCCGTTTTCATGAACATGTGTTTAATTTTGATACATCTGAATGATTAGCATCATTGAACCCACCCGCTATACCTTATAATGCTACTACCCACTTGCCCATTTTGCTCCATTCTCTGATTTTTAACTCATCTACATTGAAAGCTTCTCCACAACCCGTACTACATTTGTTTCCTGCTAAATCATGCCAGCTTACCATCTCTGCCCTTATGTTATCTCATGCATCTTTATCTAATGATCATTCTCCAAGTAGATCTCATGCATCTTTATCTAATGATCATTCTCCAAGTAGAGGTTCTCCTCATTTAGAGACATAATTTTTCAAGTCTGTTACTATTGGTTCCCCTGATTCTGCTGCTGGTTCCACTATTTTTACTATTGCCAAGTTTGCATCTTTAGCTAGGTTAAACTTGATTGTTGACCTCTCTTTTTATCCTTTGCAATAGCCTTCAGATTTATACTTACTTGCGTCTCGTTTAGTGTTCATTAACATCATATGGTCTTTCATACCAGGCAGCCAAAGACAACAAATCTAGCATCTTTGGATTCTTTTATTAGCCATCCTTATTTGAAAACGTCTCCTCTTGAACATGAACCTCTTGTATTTTTTTTATGCTAACAAGTATGAGGCATGACACATTATTATGTAGGTTGAAAGTTAGGTATTACGTTCCAACAACACTTGGTCTTTAGTTCCCTTTCATCCTTCAATGAATGTCATTGGTAGTCGTTGGGTGTATAAGATCAAGCGTTGTGCAAATGAAAACATTAAGCACTGTAAGACTTAGTTGGTTACTAGAGATTTTACTCAGTTATAAGGTATTGACTATTTTAAAACTTTTAGTCTTGTGGTTAAGCAAGCTATTGTTCGGTTAGATCTCACCATTACAATTTCATGTGATTTGAAGATTAGTGAACTTAATATACATAATGTCTTCCTCAATGGGACACTTCACGAAGAAGTGTACATGCATCAACCTCTATGTTTTGTTTATCCTACTATTTCCTCCCATATGTGTCGACCATATAAATCTTTGTATGGTTTAAAACAAGTTCCTTGAGCATGGTACACTAGCCTGAGTGATTCTCTTCTATCTATTGGATTTTATGCTTCTAAGGTTGATACCTCTTTATTCATCGTATATGTGGATAATGATATATTTTTTCCTCTTGTTCATGTCGATGATATTTTGCTTACTACAAATAATTCAATCTTTCTTCATCGATTGATATAGTTGCTAAGCTTATAATTCAAGCTTCAGGATTTAGGAGCTGCCCATTATTTTTTAGGGATTGAGGTTCACCCTTCTAATATTGGGTATCATGCTATGACAAAATATGTATATTCTTGACATACTCCATAGAGCAAGTATGTCTTCCTATAAACCAGTATGTGCTCTTATTTTTGCCTCAAAGGTTATGTTGTTTGATGACATGTTGTCTGATCATACATGATTTCATTAAATTATTGGTACTCTTCAATATTTTATATTTACAAGACTAGATATTTGTTTTGCTGTGAACAAGGTATGTTAGTTTATAGATGCTCCTACAAATACATATTGAGCTACCATTAAATGCATTTTGTGTTATCTAAAGGGTACAATTTCTTTTAGCTTATATATCACCTGTAGTTCTTCCTTTTTCTCTAGATAGTTTTACATATGTTGATTAGGCTGGTAGTGTTGACAGTCATAAGTCTATAGGTGGCTATCTTGTCTATTGATGATATACTAATTTCTTGGAAATCAGGCAAACAACCCACATTTGCTCGATCTTCTATTGAGGCTGAGTATAAGGCTTAGACTAACAAGACTTTTGAAGTCATATGGCTTTAATATTTATTGATGGATTTGCATATTAATCTTACTTCTGTGTCTATGATTTGGTATGATAATTTGAGTGCCACAAATCCTATTTTCCATTCTTGTACTAAACATGTGGAGGTTAATTATCATTTTGTACGCGATAAGATTGTCAAGAAAGACATTTATATTTGCTTTATTCCTTACAAGGATCAACTTGTAGATGTTCTTACCATGCCACTTCCCATTGATTCTTCTATTTATTTTCGATTCAAGCTTCGAGTTGAATCCCCACCCTCAGCTTAAGTGAACCTATTATAAGAAGTGTTAATTTATAAGATATACATTATAGCAATTCTACTTACCATGCGTACAAGCTAATTTTATGTTGCAATCTCTACATTAACTATTGTACACTGCCTTGCGTATACAAAAATAAAAATTTAATAAAATAATTGGTTAAGTCTCATATTATTCTCAACTTAAAATCACCATTAGACTTTTGACTTGGGATTTTTTATTGTTAAGCTTCTCACTGAATAAAAAAAAAAAATTGCACCAATCATAGCATTTTGATTTATCACACCATCCTTTATATAATAGCAGCTAATGTTTGTTGATGTAATCGATCCGAAGCTTCCCTAATGTTTGTTTCTCATATCATTATTCTGCATTTAAATTCTATAAAAGATTAAAAAAAAAAGTAGTATTTTATGAATATGTTCATAATTAAAAACCTGAATGCAGTGAGATTTGATTTCGGTGCAGGAAGTTTTGTCAAACCATTGAATAAAAGAGAAGGAATTTGGCGTTGAAGTCAAAGTGCGAGTCAATATGGAACGATATTAAAAGACTAGCTATTGAATTTGACACCAAAAAATAAGTATAATTTGATGCAGGACTCACTTTGAAAATTATCCCCATTCTAGAACTGAAAATCTGGTGGTCTTAGCTCACATGCCAAATTGCCTGCTCGCTTTGCGCAACGTGCCTTCTACGGAGTTAACTAGCTTTCACAAGACTTAAAAAAACACCTTATTTAAACAATTAAACTTATATTAAACCCTTCTCAATAAAAAAATAAAAAAAACACAACGAAGAACACCTTATTTAATTTTTAACAATAAATTATAGAATTAAATCATTAGAAGAATGTGAACACTAGGTTGGATGTAGCATGTTTATTAGATAACTTTTTTTTAATTAAAATTTGGAGGAAAAGTTCTTACTTTGATGGCGTTTGATGCTTGAAATTATAATCCATATCATTTGCTTCCCAATGGTTTTTCATATCCGCCATTGTATTTCTTCTGTTTAATAATTAAAATTGATGAACAAAGCCAAACAAAAATATTAAAAACAAAAATCCTACTAGATAATATATACTAATCAAAGGCAAACACGAAGAAAACAACATGAGCTCATATAGACGGCGCAGATGAAGTCATATAGAGACCAAAGAGTCCAACAATATGCAAAATTAAGCACACATCGTCATTAAAAGCACAATTACAGACCACATTGGCATTGTTTATATATTTGCTGGGCCAAAAATTTATTTAGAAATACAATCCCAAAATGCTTGGGTAATTAATCCCTAAATAAATTATTGATTTGATTTAATGCGACTGTTAATCTTATAATTCATGCAAAAATGGATTTGTATTATCACTGAATTGTATAAATAATCAATCGAATAAACAATGACTCTATGTAGTGATGAAATCTGACATCTGGTTAATAAAATAAACGTATCATGACCTTAATATTTTATTTTTTCAAAATTCGATCGTTTTTACCAGAGGCATCACATAAAATGCTTAATGGCTTGATGACTCCGCTGAGCATCTTCCCTGGTAATTCCGTGGCAGATGGTCAAATTATGAGGGCAGGCTTGACTCTTGAAAGGCATGTCAGTCTATAATAATAAAACAATTATAGCATATAATTAATTAAATGCATAAATGTCTTTTAGTTCTAGATGCATAATATGCTGTAGAATTTTATATTCCTTATCTGAGTGCTTTGCGGGAAATTGATGGACAAGCTTTATCTTTTTAGAAATTGATATTGCAGTAAATTCTAGTAAAGCAGTTTATTCATTCTGTTCATAATTGAAGTATTAATTGTTAGAGCATACGGTATTGTTACGTTTCTGTACAGCACAGTTTTTCCAAAACACAAGTTTTGTTGTAGCGTTTTTCTTTTCAAATATTTTTCTGCTCTAACCCTCCCTATTTTCTCTTTGCATGGACGTGGTTCACTCCATAAGAAACCCACATCATTTGTTAGGATATTGTATAAATCAATATGAATGATATACTTTTTTTGAGATTTTTTTATACCTTATATACACTTCTAGACAGGGACGGAGACAGGAGGGCTGACAGGGATCCCGACCCTGCAAGGAAAATTTTTTTCTAGCTCCTCCTTTAATAATATTTATATTTTTAACTTAAATAATAAAACAATTAACATTTTAGCCTTTTTTAATTTGATTTTCTGGTTCCACCCTGCTTATAGATATGATCCACATATAAGTGGCCACTTTGAAGAACAAACTATAAGAGGAAACCTATCAATTGTATATCTACATGTAATTTGAAAAATACAAGTGGTAAGATTCGAACAAGAAAAAATTATTATCTCTTTTTAATTGATTTACTATTATTAATTGAGCTACTACATCACTTGTATACTATTTAGGATTTAAAGGAGACATTTTAAATTTTATAAGTTAGATTTCTGATTCATTTCATGTGTGTTTCTAGGCTATACTTTTTCTCATTTAAGTTATAAATGTTTTGATATTTCATCCAAATAAATTTAAATTTCTCCAAATGTTTAGATTCATGAATATGTTTTTCCATTTAACAATTCTTAACATTATTGCCCTATGCTTTCACTACCTTCCCTGACATTTTTTTTGAATTCACCTTTACACACACTGCCCATAAACACCGCTACTCCTCTTCCTTCGACTAGTTACTATGATTTTATTTACATAGACTTTCCTAGATGAGAAAACCAATTAGAAACACCTCATTTAATTTTGAAAAAAAAATATTAAACAATTCAATCGTTTGAAGAAGAATGCCTCATCAACTTGGAAATTCGCATTTGGTCCTGTATGAATTTATTAGTAAACTATTCTAGAAATATGGCTACTTTTGACCCTTTGATCCTACTTCCTAGGTTTCCGCCACCATATTTCTCTATTCATTAATATATTAAATCACAATTTCTTTTTAATTGGCTAACGAAGAAAACATTTACAAAATCTTGACACAAATAATCCATTGTGTGGTTTGTTTAGCCAATGAAAGACGAACAAGAAGAGAGCAGTAGGAGCCTAGACTGCCTGCACGTACCAAGAATTGACCAAGAAATCAAGAATCCATCAATCTGGACTTATCGTTTCATCAGCATTGAAATATAGAACATAATTACGGAATAAACTGTTTCTTAATCGTTAATGTTGATTTTCTGTATTAATTAATTGCTGGATGAATCCGCTGAGTAAATTCCTATTTAATATTGTAATAGCAGATGGTCAAATCTTGCGATCAGGGATGATCCTGGTAGCATGTCGTTCTAGAAAAGCTCACCAAAGCAATTAACTGAGAGCATGGATGATCCTGTTAGGCTTACGTGTCGTTCTAGAAAAGCTCACCAAAGCAATTAACTGAGAGCATGGATGATCCTGTTAAGGCTTACGTGTCGTTCTAGAAAAGCTCACAAAAGCAATTAATTGGGATCATGGATGATCCTGTTAACCCTTACATGTCGTTCTAGAAGCACACTAGAGCATTTACATGCTGTTTGAGGTTTTGGTGTAATTCGTGTTTTATGATTTTTTTTAATTAATTTTTTTTTATTTTTAAATATTAATGTTAAAAATAATTTTTTAAAAATAAAAAATTATTATTAATATATTTTCAAGCGTCTAGATTCATTAGCATGCTTTTTCAAAATGATACTAAAACTTTAAGGTCTCTTTTTTATGGGTAAAATTTAAATTAAATTATATATAAAAAAACCTTCTAACACACTATTATTTTATGTTTAATTTTATTAATTTAATTAGATAAAATAAGAATGATAAGATTTTAACTTATTCCTTGGTAAAATAAAACTTCAATATTATATTAAAAAAATCTCAATCCAAAAGCTATTATGGAATGTGTTGTAGTTTCAGAAAGATTGTATTTTCCTTGTACAGAGTTATATTATGCAGTGCGCTACACAGTAACTATTGTATTCTGCCCTACTCATATAAATATAAAAGATGACTATTGCATTACGCAAGCCTCCTAAACTAATCATAAATCTTGTTTCAACTTGGTATCAGAGCTTGAAACATCTAGAAGAGATTCAAGGCTTCCTTCCCCTCTGTAGAACAGATTCAAGGCTGCCTCCCATGCAGAACAAATTCTTCCCTGTCTTTTCTCTCTTGAGCAACCTTTGCTACTACAGGTTTTTGGTGCAGTATTTGCTACTGCATTGTTCTGTCCTCAGCAATCTCTTCTTCCTCATGATATTCTCTTCCTCAGGTAACATCTTCAATTGGTAAAGCCATCTCCCGCTACAGTATTCCATCCTCTGCACTCAGTAGGCTCTACATACTGTCGTTTATTTCTCCAGCAACAATTTTTTGATTTATCTAGCCTCCCTTTATAGATGCTTCTGCTGCTATCACAACCATGAACAATGACAACTCTTCCTTTTCTACTTTTTTTTTTAATACATTTGTCTTTATAAATAATGCAGCCATGACTGCTCCAACAATTTCTACCGTAAAATCAGTCATCATCCCACTTTCTAACACACAGCAAGTAATCAACCTTAAGCTTACCAACACCAATTATCTGTTTTAGCACATGCAGGTGAAGCCATATCTAATTGGTCAAGGTGTCTTTTTCTTTTTTGATGGCTCGACGGTGTGTCCTTCTCCACACAGTGATGTTTCTGCCACTGAAACAGCCAACGGTTCTGGTTTTTCCTGATCCTTTTTGGCATGGAAACAACAAGATCAACTCATTCTCAGCGCCCTCCTCTCCTCTCTGTCCATAGAAATGCTCCATCTTGTGATAGATTGCCCAACATCTGCAAGTGTATGGAGCACGCTAGTGTATGGAGCACGCTAGAACATGTTCTTACATCTTCGTCAAATTCTCAAATCATGCAATTACATGACTATCTTTAGGATCTTCGCCAAGGTGATGATTCTGTCACCACCTATTTTTAGAAAGCTAAAGGGTTCTTTAATGAAATCGCTGTCGCAGGTCGCCTCATCTCTCTCATGGACTTCAATTTATATGTTTTTCGGGGTCTTCAAAGTGACTTTCGTGATCTTGTTATAAGTTTTTCAACAAAAGCTGACCCTCTACCGTATTCTGAACTTCATAGCCACCTATCCACTCATGAATTTTTACATCGGAGCTCTCTTCAATTCATTCCCATGGCTGCACCGTTGCTGCCAGCACCTACATAACCCCCTTCTGTCTTTACTACCCAACAGGCATTTTCAAGGGTTTAATGGCATTAGTTCTTCCTCCCAGCGGGGTAGAGGAAGGCATAATAGCTTGCGTAACATATGCTCCTCCTCTGCCCAGTATAGTGGCAATAGTTTTAGATGAGGAAACAACGGGTATAATTGGCAGCAGCATCGTGAAAACTAGCAGCAACATCATCCAGACTGGTAGCAAAACAGATCTAACACTGGTTAGTGGGGGTGCCAGCTGAAGTGCCAGCTCTGTAACTAGTTCGGGCATTCCACACAGCAGTGCTCACAACTTATGCACCATGGGAATCAAGCATTGGCTAATCTCTCTTTTAGTGATGCTTCAACAACAATAAATTATGTCACTTGGTTTCCTGACATTGGCGCAAATCAGCATGTTACTCCAGATATTACCGGTATGACATATGCAGAACCCTATTTTCATAATGATAAATTACATGTTAGTGATGGTAAGGGACTTGTCATATCAAATATAACCCATAATATCTTACGTACCCTAAACGAGTCTTTACTTTGTCTAATATATTGCATGTGCCGTAAATTAAAAAAACAACTCTTATCTGTTCAACAATTCTGTCGTGAAAAATGTATCTTTTTTAGATTTCATTCTTCTGTTTTCTATGTTAAGGATCTTATAACCAAGGTAGTTTTGCTTTTTGATCAGGGTAAAGATGGCCTCTATGTCTTTTCAGAGTCTTTTGCCATGTTTGTGCTTCAAGCTTTTTTTTGTGCTAGCTTCTCCACTTATGCTGATGTTTTGGCATCGTCGACTTGATCACCCTAGCTCCCGGGTTCTAAGTCTCGTAGCGTCAAATAAAAAGGTCACCTGTACTCTCCGTCCTTTAAATTTTCAGTGTCCAGCATGTATGTTAGGAAATTCATCGTGTCTGTCATTAGGATCTACGGGTCACAAAACATCTACTCCATTTGAACTAATTTTTAGTGTTGTTTAAGGCTCTACCCCTATTTTATCTTCTAATGGTTTCTGATATTTTGTGATCTTTGTGGATGCGCACACAAAATTTATTTGGTTTTATCCTTTTGGTGCAAAATCTGATGTGTGTAATATGTTTCACCAATTTAAGTCTTGGTGGAATGACAATTCCCTCCTATCTTTCTACCTTAACACACTTTCCATCAACTAAAACACCATCAGCCTTGTCTAAACAGGTCCTCTTACCACTATTGTCGTTATGTTTATTTGATCATTTTACAGGTTCAAGTTTTACAACTCCGGACAGCACAACCACTAGGTCTATTGCGCCTTTTGTTGTGCCCTTTATTGAGCAATCTGGCTCATCATCTAGGTCCTCATCTTCCTCATTGTGTCTTACTTTATCTCCAACAGCTTTAGATATGTGTGTTGATCTCTCCAGCTACTCCCTTCCATAGCAGCCCACGCTAGTCAGGCCTGTTGCGCCAGTGGTTTCTCGTCAACACTATATGGTGTTGCATCCCCAATAGCACAGGTCTGCCAACCCGAGCTCCGTTTCTTCGCTGCTACCATACTTATAGGTAACATGTTCCTCTAATCACAAACCTTTAAATTTGAAAGATGCTAACCAGTTTTTGTGTTGGTAGTCTGCTATGATATCTGAAATCACAACCTTACATGATAATAACACTTGGTCCTTAGTTCCGTTTGAACCTTCCATGAATATTGTTGGTTGTTGTTGGGTTTACGAAATCAAGTGTCGGGCCGATAATGCTATTGATAGTTACAAGACGTCCTTGGTAAACGCGAATTCACTCAATAAGAAGGTATTGATAAATCTGAAACCTTCAGTCCTGTTGTTAAATCGACTACTGTTTGGCTCGTCCTTGCCATTGCTATATCTAACCATTAGCAGATTCATCAGCTTGATGCACATAATGTCTTCCTCAATGGTTCCTTTCAAGAGGTTGTTTATATGCAAGAGCCTACGAGTTTTGTTGACCCTGCTCTGCCCACTCATGTTTGTCGCCTTCACAAGTCCCTCTATGGTTTAAAACAAGCTCCACGGGCTTGGTACACACAACTGAGTGACTTTCTTCTATTGATTGGCTTTCGCGCTTTTAAGGTTGATATCTCTTTATTTATTCTGACTATGAATCATGATATCTGCTATCTTCTTGTCTATATAGATGACATTTTGTTCATTGGTAATAATTCTACTCTACTTCGCCACCTTATTAGTTTGCTGAGTTCAGAATTTAAACTCCAGGATCTAGGTCATGCTCATTATTTTTTGGGAATTGAGGTCACTCCCACTAACATGGGGATCATACTTAGTCATCACAAATATGCTCTTGATATTCTTAGTCGGGCTAGTATGCCATCCTGCAAGCCTGTTAATACACCAACTTCTATTTCAAAGGTCAGTCTATAGCTTAGTGGTTTATACTTAGATCTTACTCGTTATCGGCAAATTATAGGTGCTCTTCAGTATCTCATATTTACTAGACCAGACATCTGTTATGCTGTCAACAAAGTCTATCAGTTTATGCATACTGAGAGCCATTGGGCTGCTGTCAAACATATTTTACGGTACTTGAAAGGTACATCCTCTTTTGGCCTTCACCTTAATCGAGGCTCCTCTTTATCACTGCATGGTTTTACTGATGCTGACTAAGCAGGGAGTATTGATGATCGAAAACCTACTGATGGCTACATCGTCTTTCTTGGCACCACTCCCATCTCATAGAAATCTGGTAAGCAACACATTGTTATTCGCTCCTCTACTAAAGTAGAATATAAGGCCTTAGATGATGGTATTACTGAGGTTTTTTGGCTTCGTTATATGCTTTCAAATTTATGCTTCTCTCTCAGTTCTGTTACCACCATTTAGTGCGACAATTTGGATGCTATTTATTTGTTTACTAATCCAGTGTTTTATGCATGTATCAAACATGTTGAGGTTGATTATCACTTTGTTCGTAATAGAGTTGCTAAAAAAGTAGATACTGATTCGCTTCATACCCTCTAAAGACCAATTCGCTGATGTTCTTACTAAGCTGCTCCCTCACACTACATTTGCCTATTTACGGTCCAAGCTTTAAATGGACAACCACCTTCCGTTTGAGGGGGTGTATTATGGAACGTGTTGTAGTTTATGAAAGATTGTATTTTCCTTGTATAGAGTTATATTGCGCAATGGGTTGCATAATAACTATTGTATTCTGCCCCCTACTTATATAAATATAAGAGATGACTACTGCATTACGTAGGCCTTTTAAATTAATCATAAACCTTGTTTCAACTAAGACTTTGTTAAGTTGGATTTGGAAAAAAAAAATGAAAATCATAAACAAAGAGTTTGAATTATATAAAAGGCATTAATAAGCTTATGGTATGGTGGTATCGAGCTCTTTACATTTTATGAATGCCAAAGTTTTTTTTTTTAATAAATTGATGTTAAAAAGAGAGAAATCAAAGTAATTACTAAGCTAAAATTCATTTCTTATTTTCTTTGAATCAAGTAATTAATAATTGGAACATTATAAGAGAAAGCTCCTTTATTTTTCGCATCACAACTACTTAATTTTTAGCCAGATAATTAATGATGTTCACCTATAATTAAACGTCTGATTGTCATTATTAAGATGGAATAATTCTTAGTAAATTTTTATTCTTTTATTATTTATTATCTAACCCAACTTTATCTCCGACACAAAAGTAGGCCAAATGTATTAAAGTTAGTCGCTGTTTTTTTCCTTTTACCCTTTCTTGACGAATTACAAATATCTATGTAGTGAAATATAATCATGCTAGCATAAGTAAAAATATATAAAAAATATTTTAAAAAAGCAAAAACTATATTAGTTTCCGTGCTTTTTGTGCAAGACTTATTCATCTCTTGACTAGGAGAATAAAAAAACATAGAGAGATAAAGTGTTTGGTGCAAGACCAATACCATGATGCTTGATACTCCTATGTAGTTTCCTCCTATAAATAGGGAATTATAGAACTGCAAACCAACATACTCAGATCATCAAATCCACAAGCTTCTGTAGATTGAAGTCAAGTGCATTTGAATTTCAATCATGTCTCCCACTATGCTGCAACAAGCTGATGCCCATCACCGTTCATTATCAGAGCCCAAAAATGGTCCCTTCACCTACACTGATCCCCTTTCAGAGGTTCCAACTCTCTCTGGTGTTGATACATCAATTGATGGCTCTACCCCTATCATCGACATGGAAGGTCTTCTCGGTCCTCAGCGCTCTGAGTTCGTCAAACAGATTGGCCATGCATGCGAGAAAAACGGCTTTTTTGCGGTACAAAAATTATATAATTGCATACATTCTTCATAACTTTCGAAGTGTTTATTCTTAAATTAACCCCTTTTTTCTGTTAAAATTAGTTTAATGGATGATAAGATTACCACCACTACTAGCTAGAAAGCAAAAAAGATACCACCACACCTAGCTAACCTTCCACAGGAAATCAACTACTACTAGCTAGCCTTCCACAAGAAAGCAAAAACGATACCACCACACCTAGCTAGCCTTCCACAAGAAAGCGAAAAAAGATGGCAACCGGCAATAGGTGTCAAATAATACAAGGACAGAAAAAACAAGCTGCAGACAACAACTACCATTCCTCCTACTACACCTAGCTAGCCTTCCATAAGAAAGAAAAAAAGATATACTACTACTACTAGCTTCAAGGAAATACACCTAGCTAGCCTTCAATAAGAGGATGGCAACCAGCAATAGGTGTCCCGACTTTGATTATCCTGTTTGCCACTCCTCACAATTCATAATATATTCTTCGTGCAGTTTAAATCTCCTTTTGTTGTAATTCGATTTATTATAATCCAGATGGTGCATATGCATGATATGCTGGAATGTTATAATTCTAACATTAAATGCTACACCATGATCAGGTCAAGAACCATGGAATTCCAGAAATGAAGATCAACAACATGCTAGACACGGCAAGAGATTTCTTCCACTTGCCAGAAGAAGAAAGGCTGAAATTTCGTTCATCTGACCCTAACAGTATCATCAGGCTGGTTACAGGTTTTCAAGATAAGACCCGGAATATCTTTGTTTCAAGACAATCTTTGAAATTTCACTGTCACCCCGTCGAAGATTTCAAGAACCAATGGCCCTCGACTCCTCCTTCTTTCAGGCAAATAAATTTTCACATTAATATAATTATCCAGACCTTTTCACTTTAATTATTTTATTCGAGTATTTCACGGTATAATATTTAAACAATTTTGACAGGGAAAAGGTTGGTGAATATTGTGCAAGTGTTAGAAAGGTGGAGGTAGCAATACTTGAGGCCATATCAGAGAGCTTAGGCCTGAAAAGAGATTATATAGGCAAAATATTGAAAGGACATTATGTATCCATCAATTTCTATCCAGCTTGTCAGGAGTCAGAACTAGATGTCACTTACGGAGTCAGGACTCATACTGACCCAACTTTAATCACTATTCTGATGCAAGATGATGTGCCTGGACTTCAGGTTATTAACGATGATAAGTGGATTGATGTTAATCCTATTCCTAATGCCGTCGTTGTCCATGTTGGAGATATGTTGCAGGTGATTAACATATTGATCTACACATGCTAATTAAAGTGATTCAAAATAAAATTCTTATAAATTTCTGAATATGGAGATAAATAGTTTGTTTCTTATGCTAATTTAGAAAAATATGCATCAAAGAAAACATTAGCATTAAGTTTTTTACGTAAACTAGCATAAAAGGGATTTGGAATTTTGTTTTATAGCATGCATGATTAATATGTATGCAATATAATGGCTAAAATCATTATTTGTATGCTATATTCTCATCAAAAGAACTCCTTCATTATCGATTTCGATTGAACAAGTTACTGTATGTTTCATTTCAATGAATTGAGTACAGTTTGTCAAAATTGAAAATTTATCCCAATATCAATTGATTAATTTCTTTTACTACTTCGAGTTATTATTATCAACTTTTCTTTTATGCCCTTTAAGATCACCACTCACATCTACTATCCTAACTCTCTTTATTGACTAATATATTATTTAATTAAATTCATTGACTGAAGTTAAGATTCCTTGATTGACGTGATAATAGAGGAAATTTATTTATTTATATATTTTTTTTTGGTAGAAATAGAGGAACTTTGTTAATGAATTGACAAAAATACAAGATGGAAATTATTGGTTTTACCACTTATATAATTAAAGGTAGATTTGTTAAAAAATGACTAATTATGACTGTTATTATTATTTGTATCAGGCACTTAGCAATTGTCGATACAAGAGTTTGCTTCATCAAGCTATAGTGAATTGTGAGAAAGAGCGTGTATCCATTGCCAGTTATTGCTATCCATCAGATGATGCGGAGATAGGACCAGCTAAGAAGTTGATAGATGATGATCATCCAGCAATATATAAAGATTTTACGTACAAAGAATTTCATGAATCCATGTGGCGAGTAAAATGCTCAACTGCTAAGCGTTTGGACTTGTTCAAGGCAGAAAGTGCTTAGTAACCATTTTCCTCTAGTCCTGCTACTGGGAAGCTCGAGATACATAGCAGTGTTACTAAATAAGAATTCCCAGCTGTTTTTCTATATTATGACATTCAATAAATTTTATATATAGCAACTTATATTACGTTTTTTTTTTGGTATTTTGCGTAAATAGTGCCTTTTTTCCTTATCTACTGTTTATACACACAAAGCAGATCCATAAATATTTATCATTGGACGCAAATTCATGTATTAATGCCCACAAAATCTTGTGATAGAAGAAATATACATATTGAAAAAACAAAAAGAAAAAAATCCCTGCTACCCTGAGAGAGCTTTGTAATTAATGAAAATAATTTAAAATAATTTAAGAAGGATATTTTTCAAAAAATTAATTTAAAATATAAAAAAATTAAATTTTTTTTAAAATTTTAGTTCAACCAGAACTGAACACCCCCTTTAAAATAGGTTCGAGGTGACCGGTCATCATGCCATAAAAAAATGATTCTCTTAACCATTAATTTAAAAACAATAAATTGAAAAGTAATAATCATGTATTTTTAAATAGAGATTTAATGAATTTTTTTTTTTTGAAATTGTGTTTTAGTGTATTTTAAAAGTATATTTGGTATTGAAAAAAAATCAAAATAATATTCTTTTAAATATATTTTTGATAATTTTAATATACTTTATTTTAATATATTTTTAAATAAAAACCACTAAAAAAAATTCAGGTGATGAAGAGCGGGAATGAAATGAAATAAGGAGTTTTTAGCTCTGCTTTCAGGTGATGATCTTCTCTGAATTTTGTCTGACACTAGATTGGGGTGGCTTGCTCTGACCAACACTCCATTTTTTGCTGAGTCCATGGAGCATATGAAAGAGACAGTGATGACTGCTATGAAAGGCTCGTTTCCCCCATAGTGGTGACTGCCTCGATAGCCCATTTGTTGTCTTTATTAGACCCTGGATTGGATCAAAACGAATTTTCTGTCGAGCCCTTTTCAGTTCTTTGAAGAAAGTATTGTAAATTATTTATCCCATTTCAGACTACTTTCACTAAAATCAAGATTTCTGTGGTTTGCTTTCTTTCCTTCATCTGGAGTGGTCACTACCGTTTTGTTGTCGCCTGGTAGTTGCTATCAGGGTTAGATGCATCTCGTATCCCCTCTATTGGCTCTTCTGAGATCCCTACTGTTGAGACTCAGATAATTATCAATTCTTGATTCGATGCTGGTTCTATTTTGTCGACCATGTGGTACGTCTACGTGTGGTGTCGGTGCAGAAAGAGTCATTATCTATTATCTAATTGTTTGGTTTAAGTTTGTTGGAAAACTTAGATATATTAGTTTTATTGAAGATTCTAAGGCTAGAGGACTCATTATGCCTAGGAAAGATAGTAGCATTATTAATGCAATTTATCTAAAATAAGTTGTATTATGTGATTGGAGTGTGATTTGAAGTTTTGATTAGTTATTAACCGGTGGTCTATCTATGGCTTAAGGTGAAGATTCATTCATATGAATAAATCTGACTTTTCCAATTTATTATAGGCTCGTAAGCTCAAATGAATTCTTATGGAAAGGATTCATAAAGATGACTGGCAGATTTAATTATCTTGGAAGGCAGAAGGGTTTTCCACAACTCGTGTGTTGTGGCGAGAAATATCCCCAATTAAAATTGGTGAATATTCAAAATAATTTTGAGAATTTTCTTGTCAAATCTTGATATTTAAATATCAACCTACTTATATGTCCAACATTTATACCAGAATATTTATCATTAATTCTCATGAATTAAAATTTTAGAGATTATTGAAATATTGACCAAATTCTCATAAATTCAGTAAACTGATTATTAAATTCAAAATGCATGCAAATATATATTTTTTGAATTTTTGTATGAAAATATTAAAACACCATGTATTTTATTTTCTTTAAGCAAGATATGATTTTTATTTTATTTTTAAGAGACTTAACCATATGCAATTTAAAATAAAATTGTATTTTTGAAAGAAAGATTTTTGTTTTTTTGGAAAAATACCGATATATTTATATTGAAAAAACATCTCGCATGTAGTTCATAATTTGAAATATTAAATACGAAAGGGTAAAAGAATATGGAAAAATAAAAATTAATGATTTTATGAACTTCAACTAACATCTCATTTAAAAATAAAAAATAAAACATGCTCGAGGGTCTTATCATACAACAACATTATGCCATTGCATTTAAAACAGAACAAAAAGACTCACACTGTAACAGTGTTAAACGTGCACGAGGTGCACACTTCGGCAGGCTGTCCAAAACAGTGCCTAGGGTGCTAGCAGTCATGCCAACAGTGGGATAAATCGGCAGCGCAGATTTGTGCGGCTGTAGGTTCGTCAAAGGAAAATCGGCAGCGCAGATTGTTGACGAACATGGGCCTGATGATGGAATGTCCAAGCCAGACAGGAAAACTTGTCAGGGGCTTAGGCTAACGAGAATAGGGGCTGTCGAGGAATTCGGCAGCGAAGACATTGGCGACGCGCGCAGAATTGGCGGCTACCGCACGCATCTGACGGCGACAATAAGACAACAGCTTGTGCAAGTCAGGGGCTCGACTTGGCACAATCTAAAACTTGGATGAAGGACTGTCCAAGTCATAAGGGTGACTCAACAGCTGATGAAGCAGGAGCTGGCAGATGGGGCTGCCAGGTGGGCATGCAGAACGTGGGTTAGTGGCAGTCATGGTCTTCCTAGATCATGGGATCATGGGGCAGAACGTGGGTGAAATGACAGCATCATGAGGGCAGAACATGGGAGCACAACTGGAGTGCTCTCCAAGCTGCTGAGATCATGGAGACCATAAGGGAGAAAGTGCCCCACTATGTCCTGAAAAATAGGAGATCATGGGTGAGCCTTGCAGCTCACATACTTGGCTATAAATAGTTATTGATGCTCATAGATGTAAAGCAGATAGAGAGCATACGAGATAGGGGATGCATGTAGAGCACGAGATTAGAGAGATTAGATTTGTGTATAGTTTCCATTGTTTACGAGATTAATAAAGGTTGGGAAAGAGTTTATATAAAGCTTGCTGTGCACGTTGTTTATCTGATTCTTCTTTTGTATTCCGCTTGTCTTCTAAATTGGGAAAGTGGGGAAACCTCTCGGGTGAGGGAAACACTTAGTTACTAGGCAAACACGAGTGGGATTGGCGAGGGAAAGCTGAGTCTAGTGAGAGACTAAGCTGCCGCACAGGTTTATTCGCAGAGCGAAAAATAACCCCGTGACAATTGGTATCAGAGCGTGGTTGCATTCTTGGCAGAACAACGAGATTGTTCTGTGGACAGCAGATCGAAGGACTGATTTGTTAAAGCTATCGTTGAGATAGTTTGCGAAGTCGGGATTTGAAGCCTTATGCCAGCAGGTATGGAGGCAATCCGAGAAAGACTGATTCGACTTGAAGAGTTGATAGGGCCAATTTCAGAGGATGAAGAACAACGTTCTATCAATGACAGGTTAAGGGAAGCCATTGAAAGTGTTGAACGAGCTTATAGCTTGTACATTAATCTTGCGGCAGAAACGAGCGAAAGGTTGGAAGCTGCGGAGAAAGCAATTGCAATCTTGAAAAAGGCTGTGGCAAACACTTCTGTTGGGATAGGTATGTCTAAACCCAAGATTCCTAAACCGAAAGCTTTTGGGGGTGCTAGAAGTTCCAAGGAACTAGAAAATTTCTTGTGGGATATGGAATACTATTTCAGTGCTGCCAAGGTCGGGCTAGATGAGCAAGTGAACATCGTAGTGATGTATCTCACGGAAGATATGAAATTGTGGTGGCGAACAAGATCCAAAGAGGACTTGAATGCTGTAAGCCAAAAGTGGAGACATGGGAGATTTTGAAACGTGAGTTGAAAGAGCAATTTCTGCCCAACAACACATCCTGGATTGCAAGGGAAGACTTGAAAAAGTTGCGGCAAGATGGGTCGGTAAGGGATTACGTGAAGAAATTTAGTTCTTTAATTATGGATATTGATAATATATCCGAGGAGGACAGAATGTTCAATTTTCTATCAGGACTTCAGTCGTGGGCACAGTTAGAGTTGCGTAGGCAGAAAGTTTCAGACTTGTCTTCAGCCATTTCAGCTGCCGATGGGTTGGCAAATTTTAGAGTAGGAGCTAGCGAAGGGACTGCTGGAGCATCTTCTGTTTCGTACCCACTGATGGATAGGTATGAAATGAAAAGGAAGAAGAAAGGGCTTGGTGGGGGAGAACCTAAACAGGCTGATGACAATGGGAAGTCAGAAGCCAAGGGCAAGGAAAAGGTTTCGAAATCAAGTTCGGGCTGTTTTATTTACGAGGGGAAGTACTTTGCAAGGGACTGCTCGCTGAGAGCACAACTTAGTGCTATTTTCGTGGAGAAGGATGGAGAAGGAACAACATACGTAAATCCTATACGTGTGCTTAACACTAAGTAAAAGAGTTAGTGGCAAAGGGCCAGATTAGTCGATAAGGACTTAGGCATGGTCAAACTGCCTTGGGCAAGGCAGAATTGGAGGAGTTTCATAACTTTGACGATGGACAGATCATGGTTTAACTCTACGCGTGAGGATGCGTCAACAAAAAACACACTGCATAGAATTTGGCAGTGATGGACAGCGGCAGCCTTGCTTGGGCTGAGGCGAATTCGGCGGGAAGAGTTGATTGTTGTATGACGGACAAGTAAGCAATATTTTAATTTTATACTTGCAGTTTTGGACATGCAGAATGGTTGGAGAACTAGATGTTCGTATGGGGCTCGACTTGGCACGATCTAAAACTTGGACGAAGGACTGTCCAAGGCATACGAGTGACTCCACAACTGATGAAGCAATCGACTGAAACTTTTGTTGTGGTTAGGACAATGAGATTGTGAAACAAAAAAATTTCTACAAATCAAATTCCACTTTTTGTCATTTGTTATTTTATTTTTATATAAAAGGATAAAATTAAAATTAAAATAAAATAAAATAAATGACATGAAAAATAAATGAACCTTCGTATATTTTTTAGCTAATGAAAGGTTGACACTTGGGATGAGATATTCAAGATTTCTTGTCATAAATGCAAGATCTTATCAACAAAGATACACTAATAAAATCATGTCATGTGACATTGGAAAAGAACCTGAGAGCCCCTACAAACCTCTATAAATAGAGGAGTTCAACCTAGAAGAAAGCTCTCAAGATAGGCTCTTCAAGCAAGAAAACTCTCTCTAAAGTTCTCAAGCCTTCTTCATCTACGCTTGAAGTCTACAAAGAACAAAGCTCTGTTGGATCAAGCTTAAACGCCCCATAAGAGTTCTTCAACAACACTTTGAAGACAAATCAAAAATACCCTTCAAAGCATCATACCATCGAATCTCGCTTTGTAAAACACATCTAAATTTGAGTTCTTGCAAAGTACAAATCTTATCTTGATTTCATAAATAAATCAAGTCACCATATATCAAATCCAAGAGAAGAATCAAAGGATTGTCTTATTCTTTTGAAAGAATGCTATAGATAGAGATTATACCCAGTCATATATTTAATAATTTCAGGTGCTTAAAATTATGTCTATAAATTTCTGGCAACTCCACTGGGGACATCTCTACCTCTCATATCATCACATCAAGAAAGTGATCTCGTGGTAAAACAATTTATTCATTCCTTAAATGGTAATACCTTCGACTAGTATAATGATTTGGAGTCTGGCTCGATCAATATTTGGGAGCAATTGGAACATGAGTTTCATAACCATGGTAAAACAATTTGTTCATTCCTGAAAAGGTAATGCCTTCGACTAGTACAATCACTTGGAGTTTGGCTCGATCGATAGTTATGAACAATTGGAACACGAGTTTCTTAACCGCTTGTACAACATTTATCGTATGGTTAGCATGATTGAACTCACCAATTCATATTAGTGGAAAGACGAACATGTCATCGATTATATTCATTAGTGGAGAAACTTTAGCCTTAACTGTAGAGATCGATTCACCGAAACTTTTGTGCTAGATATGTGTATTCAAGAGATGCATTTGGGACTACAGTATATTTTACAAAGGCATCAAACCAAAGTTTTTTGAAGAATTTCCTACTCGAGCACATGATATGGAACTTAACATTACGATAGTTGAAAGTTCATTATTAACTATGCAAAAGTCTATAAGAAATAAGCTTGAAGGTCGTAGATTTGGAAAGAGTACTCTAAGGTCGAGGGAAATCGATGCTAGATGATCTGCTTAAGGCAAATTTTATTGAGATGCTAGAGATGAAGCATCTTAAAGAAGCAAACCAAGTGGACATTCCGAACTATTGTAAATACCATCGTTTAATCAGCCATCCCCTAAATAAGTGTTTTGTACTGAAAGATAATATCATAAGGCTATATAAGAATTTTTTTAACATGAAATAACAGCCTCTAATATCACAACCATGGTCAATTTAGCCCACACCAATCGCTCCTTACATTAAGTTTCGATTCCTTTGAACCTATAGAACTTGGCGTCATTTTGCCATTGAGCTTCACTATATTATCAAATCAAACTTTATATATAACCTTTGCCCCTCAAGTTGGTAACTTGAAGCCTAATTCATCTGAAAATTATGATGGTGAAGGATGGATTTTAGTCACCCATATAAGAGGAAGGAAAAAAAGTTTGTTACATTGAATGAGTACATGCCAAGAGAGATGAGAATGATGAAAAATATATTTGTTGTTTATTATCATGTTGATGAAGAGAACTCCTACTGTACCTATCATGAAGAAAAGTTATGATGACTCTTCAAACTTGTCTCATGGTGTATACACCATAGAGATATCCTTTAAAAATATAGACTTGTTGCTTGGATCAAAACTTTATAATTGACCTCTTTTTATTAAAGGACATGTCGATGAAAAAATGGTGAATCGTATCTTGGTGGATGATGGTTCGACTGTCAATATACTACCCCACAAGACTATGAAATAGCATGAGATTTTTGTGTTGTTATTCATTTTTGGGCTCCCGCAAAAAAAAGACAAAAAAATATCAAAAACATTGTTAGAAGAAAACTAAAAAATATATAGTACTAAGAAGAAGACACAGGGGCGGCCAGAAAATGGTCAAAGATTGGTTGAGGAAGTTCAGAAATACAAAGATTGAAATTTGACAATATATTTTTGACTGATGAAGGCCCTATTGACAAAGAAAAATCAATTTAAGGAAGAAAAGTCCAAAATAATATATATAAGGAATCAATTAGATTTTGTTGAAAGATTAATTGAGTTTATGAAGGTTTTGATTGCAATAAAAATTTATTTTTTAGTCAATTTAGGCTTTAATTAGAAGAAATTAAATTTGGGAGTCAATTTGGTCAAAAATTGGAAGAATTAATAAGTTTGGAGACTTAATTAAACTTTGATTTAATTAATTAATGCACTTAAGGGATTAATTGTATAAGTACCAAAGTTTGGGTTAAAATGGCAAGAAATTAAAGTCCAATGACCAAAATGAAAATGCAGGGGTACTATAGGGAGCTTAATTGATTTTTCTAGGGGTATTTTGAAAAAAATAAAAGTTGAAGAGTCAATTAAAGACTGAATTGAATAATTCAGAAATCAAGGATTGTTTTGTAAATATTGCTAAAGTTCAGGGGTCCAATTATAATTTATCTAGAGGTAAAATTAAAAAAAAAAGGGAGATTTTCCATGAATAAGGGTCCAATCGTAAAAACTTGGAACTTTAGGGGGCAAATTGTAATTCACCATATCAGTTAAGGAATGAAACAACATCATTTCAAAGTACACTATTCATCTTCTTCAGCAGACCAGACTAGGAAGAAGAAAAACCACCCCGCGCCCCATGATGCATCTCCGTTACCACTGTAACGATCCTGAAAGTCTGCTTCATATTCTTGAGAGTCTGCTTTATAAAAGCCGGAGAAAGGCCACCAAAGAGGGAACAAAAGGAAGATGAAAGACAGACATAAAAATAGAAAGAAATGGAGAAAAAAAAGGAAAGGAAAATAGAGAGGACGAAAAAAAACAGAGAACAAAAACGAGAGAAGATGAGAGGAACAAAATTAAAAAACCAGAAAAAAAACAGAAGAGACAGGAACAAAAAAAACAAAACAGAAAGAAAGAAAAGAAGAAGTTTGTGACTACACACAGTGAAGGAAAAAGGAATCGTAATGACGGCACCATCTTCTCCCCTCAGCCACCTGGAACTACCATCTTTCTACAACTAGTACCACCTATGTCACTACCAGGTTAGAGGTCAGCCTCCTCTCTCCTCCTTCTCCTTCTCCTCCTTCTTCTTTTTCTTTTTCTTCCTCATCTTCCTTCTCTATTGTTCTCCACGTGAACAGTGGAGAGTATCTCTACTATTTATTAGGCCATACCAGTTCCGGCTGAGACCAAAATGACTAGGTCGGGTCTAGCCCAGTCCCATAAAAAGAAAAGAAGATATGTTGGGCCTATATGGGCCCAACCCTTGTTTTGGGTTGATGTTGGCCCAACTCTTTTAAGTTGACCTCGGCTCAAATAGGGGAAAAAAAGAGGCCTTGTTTTCATACATACGACCAAGTCTATTAATAATATAAAAAATTTCATATCGTATTTCATACAAAACAAAATTCAAAAAAATATGTATTAGCATGCATTTTGAGCTTTAATAACCAATTTATTAAAGCAATGAACGTATTCCTGTTTTTAAAAAGGTAGTTCTTTTTTTATTGACATTAGAATGGTTAGGTTTTTACCCGATAAAATAAGGATCTCCTTACTGAGGAGGATTTGTCTTCAACCTTAGACAGCCTAACAATCAGACAACTAGTTTAATCAGACAATTAAATAATGCAGTTTACCTTAGGTAAGACGTATTAGGGGTGTTAATATTTTTCTTTTATGCAACCAGTCCCCATGCCCGATCTCTGAGACCAGTTAGAGTTCCTCGTTACCAAAATACTAGGTGGCGACTCTCATTCCCTCTTTCCATCGATAAAGGAAAATAATTCCTGGTCTTGTCCATTTCCCCGCACCATATGGAGTTCCAAGATGATGTTCGTCGTGACGCTGCATACGTGTGACAGAATAACGACTCCAATAGGGAACCTTATAGATTAAGCTTTGTTTTTGTCTATTTATTATGTTTCTATTTGTTTGGTTTGTGTTTATTTTTATGCATTTCTTTTATTTATTTGCTTATATGCTTTAATTTTTTTATACATATTATTCACGCATTGTATAGAATTACCTCATATATCACTTGCCTTATTTTTTTGAAAGCACACATAAAAATTTAAGTTAGGTGGGGAATTAGCGATCTTTCCTGTGACTATTGATGAGGGTTCAGATGCATGAAACACCCAACTAATATCTGAGTGCCTTCTTGCTAATGGTGGACATATGTGCATTAACCATTTCTCGCAACACCCCATACTGTCTTTACAAAGATCGTCACAGGGAAGATATGAGATCCTTTTGAGACTAGGTAGAAACTCTACCCATACTCATTTAATAAATAGAATTTGTCCTTGGGTTGTATATCTTATTTTGATTTGCATCAAGTCAAGTTTCATCATATTAAATTCATTGCTCTAGGATTCTGAACTGAAATCATGACTAAGTACCTATCTTTCCAAAAATTTAAGCAAGAATCTGAGCTGACACAAATATTTGAGGAAAAATGTCCAAAAATCGATGCTAGCGGATTGCTTTGCATTACTAAGATAAATCACATGGTAAATGACTTAGGGAAATTATTGTCCATTATAGGGTATGTCAATGAGACTCTTTTCGAAAGATGATATGAAAGAATTGCACAACTAATAAGGATACCAGTACAAGCGGTAAAAAAAAAGCCCTGCTGAATTTTTAGGATCTTAATTATCAGTGTTTCACCTTGAAGAACATCGATATGACACCTACCTTAGAGGAGTATAAAAGGATCCTGGATTTCCCGAATAACAGCCACAAAATCTACCTTATATGAAAATTTTAAAACATATCTTCGAAGGTAGTCAATTTATTAGGTCTGGGAAAGATCAGCCAATGTAGGTAGCTAATGGAGGTTTCAAATGGAAAGTCATCGAAGCCCGAATGAAGAAAAATATTGAGGAAGGCAAGTTGGGAGACGAACAATACAGGTTGGTAGCCTTCGCCATTTTTGGTCTAGTGTTGCTCCTATCCAAAATCAGAGTCATTAGTTTAGAAGTTGCAAATGCCTTCATAGAGTATAAGCATGACCGAATCAACCCTTCTTTTGCAATTTTGGCCGAAACTGTGCTATCACTCAACCATTGCAAAATGCATGGAAAAGGAGCCATGAGATGTTGCATCCTGATGTTGTATTTATAGATTATCAGTCATATCAAAATACTAAGAGACATTTTCAACAACTTCTGGTTCTCTTTTATAATGGCCTCCTCTTGGGATTTTTTGTGTTTATTCCCCTCTAGGGTTTTTTTATCTTCTCTCCTCCTCTTTTGCATCACTAAGGTCTGTATTTATAGTGCCAGAGTCTTTTCGCGTGTGAGAAACAAAATTTCAATCAAACTCATTCTCTTTTTTAAAGTTTGAATTTGATTAAGAATCAAATTTGAAAGCGGATAACTATAATTATCTTGAAGACAAAGATTATCTTAAAAATAGGGATTATCTTGAAGATAAGGATAGAATGACAAAAATACATTGTAGTCCCTAGTTTTCACGCAAGTTGGCAAATCACACTTTTCATCGAAATAAATCTCTGATCTTTTAATTTTACATTTTAAACCCTATAAAATTAAATTAAAAAGCCAATGGGCCAAAATTGGGTTATAACATTACCACAAAGCACCTTTAAATGGAAAGCACCATGGATGAACAACGTCATCTGCACAATAAGGTATGGAAGCAAGATATGGGTTCCCCTAATCGATATAACTAGATACATCAGCCATGCACCTGCACTTGTAACAAGACAATTGGGTGGAATGCAACCAAGAACTCTGGGATTAGCAAATTTCACAAGCTTATTTAGGTTTAAGCCATTTTCTCAAAGAGATTGAATTTATTAGACAAGACTGGGAAAGCCCTTATTGGTAAAAAAAAAAAAGGAAGCAGAATTGAATCCTCATTCAGTCAGAATTATACAGGTTGTGTCTTCTAATAATGAGAAAGGGTTAGGAAAGCAGCTCTGGTTGAGTGTGGAGTGAAGATTTCAAAGAATGATAAAAAGGAGAAGATAAACTCTACAACATTCAAGATCTTAGTTGGAAGTTTGAGATATTTGACATGTACTCATTCGGATATTCCTTTTGGAGTAAGACTTGTAAGCAGGTTTATGAAGATGCTTACTATGACACAATTCAAAGCTTTGAAGCAAATTCTTCGATATATCAAAGGTACTGTTGATTTTGGCTTTTTCTACGGTTATTTTAGTAGCTTTAAACTTGTGAGTTATAGTGATAGTGATTGGATTGGAGATATGGATGCTAGAAAGAGAACTGTATGTTTTGTTTTCTATATAGAAGACACAACATTCACATAGAGTTCAAAGAAGCAATTTATAGTCACTTTGTCAACATATGAATATATAGCTACTCCACTATGTGTTTGTAATTCCATATGACTAAAAAGATTATTGAAGGAATTATGAATGTCATAAGATAAGCCTACTTAAATATATGTAGATAACTCATCAGTCATTGCATTAACAAATAATATAATATTTCATGATAGAAGTAAGCATATTGACACAAGATTTTATTACTTATGAGATTGCATTGCAAACAAGGAAGTTGAAGTCAAACATGTAAAAGTACGAAAGCAAGTTGCAAATATATTTACAAAGCCACTCAAATATAGTGTGCTTTTTTAATCAAAATGAGAGATGTGTTGGAAGTTATGAAGAAATTAAGTTTAAAGAGGGATGATGTTGAAAGTAAACCAGATTTCAGGTTCTGAAAAATTTAGAAATAGTCAACTGGTTTAGTAGAATACAATTTCTATTTAAATTAGAATTTTCTTATATTAGTTTAATTTCTTAACTGTCTAGGACTTTATACCTATAAAAAAAACTTGTAATTTATCATTATTAACAAGTAAAAAAAAATATAGCTAAGGAAAGAAATACTTAATAAATTAAAATATACAGTCCTCTTAATTTTTTTCTTATTTTTATTTTTAAGTTCTTGATCTTGTATTCTATGATGATTTTCTACCACGCCTTCTTTACTTTCAAGATAAAGTAATGAAAAAAAAAAAAAAAAGAGGCCATGAGAGTGGACGTACGGCCTTGTCCCTTGGTTTTATAGTAAAGCCTGTGAAATTTTGACCGGTTGAAAACAATAATTTTCCCTAGTTTAATTGAACAAGTCGGCTACCAGTACTGGAAATTCTTTCGATTTGTCTCAGCAATTAATTGACTCTCGCGAATTCATCAGGGGAAGAAAGAAATTAACAAGTGGAGACACGCAAGCCAAGGCAAGACAGAAAAACATTCCTAATCCGTGTAAGGTCTAAGCTGTGCGAGGAAAAAAAGTTCTTAATTTACACAAGGAATGCCACGTCAGTTTGCTATTTTCCTTTGCACTGGTGCTAGAAAGCTTTTTCCTCTCTTTTTTTTCCTTACATCAAAGGAAAGAAAAGAACTGTAAATGAAAGCACGCAAACCAAGACAAGATAAAAAAAGAGAGAGAGAAAAATTTCATGTGCCATAACTCATCAACTATTATAATGTCTAGTCTGACATGAAGAAGACCACCATATCTTTTATTATCTTTGATATTCAACAATAATATGTATAATATTTCTGATATAATATCACCAAGATGAGAGAGGAGGGATGCTTTGTTCATTTCTGAAGAAATTAGCCGGATCAACTTTGGTCTTCACATGCGCCAACTGGTCAAAGTTGTTCTTGATCTCTGTAATTGATATATGCTTGTCGGGGATTTTTCGTAACATAAGGAGTCATATAGCTGTACAGTTGTCTGATCCACCCTGTATATTTTTTAGATGTCTTAGTGTCTTGATCGCCCCAAAAGACAGTATAATGAATTTGGAATAAATTTCCTGCTCTACGTGGAAATGGAGTGCTGGACTCGGAAATTTCGTCCATTTTGCCCCATTTGGCTGTGAATTGCAATTCATCTACTCGGGCATCCAGTTGGTTAATCTTGAAGATTACATAATAAGGTGCAGATACTTGTAGATATTACATATTCTAAAGATTAATGGTGCAGATACTATAAATATTAAAGATTAATGGACCAGATATTACAGTCTCAAGAGATAATATTCAAGATTACGTAGTTATTATATTACCTTTTATATATGTTATGTCTATTACCTGATTTAGATGATCATGTAATTATTATTTATTTCCTTTACAATCAAGGATAAAATCAAATCTAGTAGCTACCATGTTAGAAATTGATTCTAGTTCATATATACTTGTAACTCTGCCATCAATAAAGTTAATGATTGGGAGATTATACTTTTATAAATTTCTACATGGTATCAGAGCTAGATTTCTATAATTAATTGAACATTAGTTTTTGTTTTTATGGAAGAATTTTTTATAGCCACTTATAGAAGAAAGTTCAAGTTCAAAGGTAACTCCTCTTTTAAGCAATAATATTGATGACACCAATATTGTTCAACGATTGAGTTCAATATTGCTAAATGAATTCAATTATCTTCCTTGGTCAAGAGTTGTCACTATTGCTCTTGGTGGAAGATCAAAATTGGGATTCATCAATGGTTCAATTTCTTCTCCAGATGTGGACTCTCCCGAATATGAAATATAGTTATCCGAAGATTAGTTGGTGATGTCTTGGATTTTTAATTCTATGGAATGAAACTTGGCTGAAATTTTCAGCTACTCCGAATCCACACATGATCTTTGGAATGCCATTCATGACATGTATGGCGACCAAAACAACGCAGCATGGATTTTTCAGATTCACCGTGAAATTGCAAATCTCCATCAAGATAACAAACCATTTGTTCAACTATTGGGAAATTTAAAAAGTCTATGGAACGAACTAGAGATTTATCGCCCGCACACCTGTGATGTTGTTATCCTACGCAGAAGAACAGAGGAAGACAAAATTTTCCAGCTCTTGGCAAGCTTTAGTTCTGACTTTGAAAATCTGCGGAGCCATATCCTAATAAACCCAAAACAGCCATCTCTGAAGTCTGTGACAACAACGATTCAGCGTGAAGAAATTCACAGGAAGGTGGATGAATCATGAAACTCATTCTGAAACAGCAGCTACCCATGATTATTATGTCAAGACAATGCCCCGTAATAAAAACTTCAGCTCTGGTATGTCCGAGCATGTTTTTTTTTATCAAAATAAATGGGTGATGGCAGATCATTCAAAGGAAAACATTCAGAGTTGAAGTGCAACTATTGTCATAATACTGGACACCTCACTGACCGGTGATGGTAGCTACATCCAGAACTCAAAACTAGATTTTCTAATGAGAAAAGAGGACACTAGAGGAGAACAAACTATAAAGCACATCTGGCAAATGCAAGTACTCTATCAACTGAAAACCACAAACGTTTTTTATGTGTTTACACTTAAAAACTCCCAAATGGTGCTTATCAAAGTTTGAGAACACTCCTCTCAAGATCAAAGGGCTGAAACACTTCACCTTATCCTCCAAGTTTAATCAAAACCATCTAGATCTAAAACCATCTATCCTATAATAAAATCATCCTAGTTTTGATTTGTTAGAACCCTAACAAACTCATTTATAAGCTTTGAATCAGCCTATAAAAAGAGAGGGAATCATACCTAAATAAGAGGGAGAAGAAAATAAAGGAGGTAATAAATTTGGTTAAGGTTTAAGGGATTCAATATTGAGTTCAAGAGCTCAAAAAAGGTTCAAGGGTTTGGTTTTGCTGGTTTAGAGATAAGAAGAGAGAAAAACAGCAGCAAAAATCTACTCCTGTTTAATATTTTAAGCTTGGACGGTATACTTTTGCAAAATTTAAAGGTAGAGTCCATAAGGCATGTTGGATCCTCTGTTTATTGTTTAAATGCAATGTTTTTGAATATATTGACGTAAAAATTGGTGTCTTAGTGTGTTAACATTGCACTTTAGTTTGATTTGAAATTTGCCAAATGTGACAGCAAGGTGTTGATGTTTTTCTGTTTGGTTAATACATGGTTCCAGGCTCTTGAGTTTTGGTTAAGTCCTATAGAATGTTAAATTGTCAATTTTAAATCTCATATTGATTAAGCATCCTTGTTTTGATTTGACAGTTTTGGAAAATGAAACTTAATGCATATTTATGATGATTTATTGTTTTTGTTAGTTTCTTTTTGTTTCAACCGTGTTTTTCACTGATAATGTGGTTTGTTGGAATTAAAATAGCATGTTTTAGAGGCCTAAAATGACCATTCTAGGTTTGACAATGGCTGACTTAATTTTGGGCAGTTTATGGGTTTCTAAGACAGTGTTCTTCATGTTCTTTGAAAGAACATTACCTTAGCTCTATTTTTAGACCATTTTTTGTCAATTTATTTGCACATAATCCTTTGAACAACTTGATTAGCAAACAATCTAGATTTAAAACACATCAATAACACGTATTCATTTCGACTACCCAGAATACATAATGATCAAATCATAACTTTTGAGTGATAATCAATGGTTTTTTATGCTTGATCTATGTTCTTCATTTGTTTTGTGTTTGATTCATTTTATCCAAAAAAAAATTGAATTTTTTTTTGTTTTTCTTATGTTTAATCTGTTTTGGCTTTAAGTTTTTGTTTTTGGTTTGTTTTAGAGTTAACCCAGACAAGTCAAAATTAGGTAAGATATTTAAGGCTTTGTTTGGTTTGTTATTTTTTTTTTTATAAAAGAATACCCAAAATACATAATGATCAAATCATGACTTTTGAGTGATAATCGATGGTTTTTTATGCTTGATCTATGTTCTTCATGTTCTTCATTTGTTTTGTGTTTGATTCATTTTATCCAAAAAAATTGAATTTTTTTTGTTTTTCTTATGTTTAATCTATTTTGGCTTTGAGTTTTTGTTTTTGGTTTGTTTTAGAGTTAACCCAGACAAGTCAAAATCGGGTAAGATATTTAAGGCTTTGTTTGGTTTGTTTTTTTTTTTATAAAAGAATTTCTAGCCAAAAGAGGTGTTTGGCAAACACACCCTTGGGTTTGCTTTTTAGCAGTTTTTCTAAAGAAAAAAATAGGTTTTGCCAAACATGGCCTTAAAAAATATAAAAAAATATAAAATAACAAAAATAGTAATTTAAAGAAATGATTTTTGTCTATTACATATAGTCAAGTCTCTCGAAAATTAGAAATCATATTTTGCTTTAAAAAATTAAAATATAAAATACACGGTATGTTTTAGTATTTTTATACAAAATTCAAATATATATATATATATATATATAGTAAACTAGATATTAAATTCAAAATATATATATTTGCATGGATTTTGAATTTAATAACTAGTTTACTAAATCCATGAGAATTTGACCAATATTTTAATAACCCCTAAAAATTTTAATTCATGAGAATTATTGGTCAATATTTTGGTATAAATATTAGACCTACAAGTAAACTTGTATTTAAATATCAGCAATTGATTAGAAAATTCCCAAAATTATTCTGAATATTCATCAATTTTAATTGAAAGTACTTTTACCACAATATATAAGAGGTGCAAAACTCTTTTATCTTTTAAGATGGGTGAACCTTATTAGAGCACTTATATGAACCATTTTCATAAGAATTCATTTTGGCATACGAGCTCATAAAAAATTCAAAATGTCAGACTTATTCATAAAAGTAAAATTTTTTTCTAGGCCATAGACGAACCACCAGTTAAAAACCTATTAATATCGTTAAGCCACATATAAATCACACAATGAATCTTACTTTAAGTAATGTGTGCTAATACTTTTTTTAGCTATAATCAGTGCTTTATTCTAGAAATTTTTTATAAAGTGACTTCTTAACCCCAATGTTGCAAGATATATGATCAAATAAAATCCCCTTAAATTAATTGAATGAGATCAAATATTTTACTTCAATAATAATACAATAAAATATATTGAATAATTCCTCTCTTGTGTGATAAAAAATATTCTAGTGAAATTGTCATGTTATGTCAATGTTTATCCAATCTCTTGCTCAAACGCCACCCCCACCGAAGTGCTTATTTATATTTAACATATTTTCTAATATTTTATTAATATATGCCATTCAAATACTTTATTTATACTTTGAAGCTATTTAAATTAAGCTAAAGTGATGATGACATTGAACTTCCTTTATTATACTTTATACATTAAAGCCGACGCTTTTAACTTTAAAGCCTCCCCTTCGAGAACCATTTTGACATTGGAGGACTTCACATGTGAATCATGAAACTTGAAAGCCATTATTTGATTCTCGACTTGAAATCTAATTACGATGGGATTGATTAATCTTGACTTCAATTCTAATTAATTAACTTTCTCCGAATTTAATATATTTTTTTAACTTTACCTGTTGCTGGGTACGTAGTTAACTTTTCTAGAATGTGAAAAAAGTTCCATATATAGGTGAAACTAGAACTGTAGAGAATATATATATATATATATATATATATATATATATATATATATATATATATAGAAAGAGCATATTTAGAAAGGAAAAGGAGGAACAATGGGAAATTATATTATTTTTTGAACTGGATTTCGTTTTCGAACAACGTATTCATTAATAATTGTGAGCTTCGGTTCTTCAATTGGTTCCTCGGAACTGGAGCAAATTAATAACTTGTTCACTCGGAGGTCATGTTTTGTATATCCTTAAAGACATTTAATTGTTAGATCTACTGTTCGATGCCAATTGCATTTATTATGTGCTAATATACATGCGACTCACCTCCTTTGCCTTTCATATGGACAGACCCTTTTTTTTTTTTTATCATTTCCACTTGTTTTATTAATTTTTTTCCTTTTTTAAAAACTTGTTTTGATATATTTTTATTAATAGTTTGGATTGTCTTTTAACCGGTCAATTTACTAGATCATATTAAAATAATTTTTTACCGATTTAATTTTAATATCAGATTAAATAAAAGATCGAATTAGAAAATTTTAAAGTTGATATAAAAAGTCGAATTAGAAAATTTAAAATTAATATAAAAATAATGATAGATAGTTTTCTATGATCCATATATATGGATATGGAATTTTTTCACATTTTAGAAAAATTAATTGCCCAGCAAAAAGTAAAGTTTAAAAAATATATTAAATTCTAAGAAAGTTAATTAATTAGAATTTATCTCAAGAATCAAATTGGCTTGCATGACGTGAAGTCCTCGAAATGGTTCTAGAAGGATAGGCTTCTTTCATGATAATGGTTATTTAATAAAAAAAAGATAGATACCACTCTTATATTATACTTAAAATAAGTTATATTCGTGTATATTTATAATAATAAATATACTTTAATGTGGTTTGTCTAAACTAGTATATATATTATTTAAGGTATTGTTTTTATTCACATAACAAGGGTCTGATATTGGACCTTATTAATTGATAATTCTATTATCTATTAATTAAAATTTAGAGGGAAAAGGTTTTTTATGTTGTATTATTTTTATTTTTTATTTTACCCATTGACATTTTTTTATTTTTTTTGCATTTGTTGTAAAAAAACATGTTAGATAGGCTATCATCATAATATCATGTTTATCGTTTGTTTCCTTTTAAAAATTATGCTTTTTCAGGTTTTCAAGATTTTTTTTTAATTTAATCTATTTATTATTATTTTATTAAAATAAAACTATTTTATTTAACCCAATCAAATATAAGTCAAATCACGAAATTTTCTTCTTTTTTTTAAAACACATTTACAGAAATCAAGCATAAAAAAAGAAGATAAATCCCGCGGGGAAGTGCAGGTCCCCAGCAGATTTTATCATATTCCCTACGGCACCACCATGGTAGATTTTATCATCTTCCCTTGAAAAAGAAAGATTCCCTTGAAAAGAAAAGCCATGAGACATCTTTGTCAATATTTCCGTCTCCTTCCTCGAAATGGGATGTGGGAGTTCAACTTGCAGCTTCCTCGAAATTTGTTATTGAGTTCATTTATATTCTTATTTTTACCCCTAATACAAAGCAATTTTCGGAGATTTTTGTGGGTACGGGAGAGATGAGAGTAGAGTAGTAATAATTTCTTTTTTTTTAAATTATTGTTAAAAATATTTTTAGATTTTTTTTAATATAAAAAATAAAATTTTAAAAATATATTATTTTTATATATTTCCAAATAAAAATTACATCTATTAAGTATGTTTTATATTTAATCGGATGTGTAGAAAAAATACTTATTAATATGTATTTGGTAGAGGGACAGTCGTAGAGGGTTAGAAAAGAACAATATTACGTTATTAACCATTAAGTTGATTTTTGGAAATTAAAAGACGCTTGACAATATTACCGGCCGGCTAATTATTAGGGATAATTAATACATGGTTAAGTTGATTGTTTGAAGGGTATGTTTGGCATTGCGTTTGTAATTGCGTTTCGTTAAATTTTGAAATTTTTTTTTGCTAAAATTGAGTGCGGTTTGTACTTTTTGGATCGTTTTGATGTGATGATATAAAAATAATTTTTAAAAAATAAAAAAATATCATTGGCATATGTTTCGGCACGAAAAGCTATTTAAAAAGTAACCGTAATCACACTGTCAAACAGCTAGAAATTAAATACGTAATTGACTACCAATATTATGTAAATCCAAGATTCCCCCTGTCAATTTCATTTCATGACATAGTGTGAACGGCTGTCAAGAAGCGACATTACAGTTGACAATAAATGAAAAACAAATAAATTAAGGAATTAATCAGAAACTACAAAACCACATCGTCATTTGTTATTGAGAAGTATAATAGAATATAAATCTGATGGCTGCCTTACCATGACAAGGGTTAAGGTCTTGTATTATAATATGAGGATGATCGTATACACAAGAGTAGAAAATATACTTAGGAGGTTGACATACACTTTAATTAGTCTTAGCTTGATATTTTTTTAATATATAAATATAGCTTAATTAGTCTTAGCTTGATTTGTTTATATATATATTTTTTTGACATACACTTTAATATAGGTGTTCAATCTTCTAGAAAACACATCATCAGAGCATAATACTCTTTCCTTAAAACAAAAAAACCCTACCAAACCTCATTAAAGCATGAGGTGACGTCTGTTGAATCAGAGAAATGGCAGAAAGTGAGGAGCATTTTCTGGCATTCATTGTTTTTTCCAAACTCATACTGATCCGTCGGGTGAAAACACTGTATACACATGCACTTTCTACTCTCTCTCGTAATTCAAAGTGGGTTCAAGAACCGAGTCGATCTTATATTGCAAAATTAATGTCAAATTGAACCAGCAATTAAATTTAAAAAAGAAGAACCAAGTTAAAAAAAAAAAAACACGAAAATAAATAGTAGTTTTAAAATTAATGTGAAAATTTTAATTTAATTTTTAATTTCTCTGAGATGATTAGGTAAAAAATTAATATATATTTGATGACTATTAAACAAGTATATATTCTTTTATGTTAAATATTTTAATGATTTATGAACTGTGAAAACAAAACTGAATGTAAAAAAAAAATTTAGCCCAATAAATAAGTGTTATTTTAAATATTTATGCTAACTATTCTTCTATACTCAAAATTGTATTATTAAAATTTATTTATTTTAAATAAATTTTTGATGAACTTTGAATTAAACATAAAAATCTCAGAAAATTATTTTATATCACAGCATCAAACATAAATGTTGACAAAAGGAAAGCTCCTTTTAAATTCCCTGAAAGTCTTTAATTTGTGTGGTTCGATAGTTGATTCATTGAATGTCGACAACAGAAATTACATAAATAGGAATTTACGTTTTTCAATCATGAATAAAAGCTTTTAAAAAAAATATTATTGGACAAAAAAAGGGGATCGGAGTATACTCTTCGTTGGCTTGCTACCGCGCACATCAGCTGTGTTTTATTTTCCTCACTTTGACTTATATAGTCAATACTTGTCATTTAATCCAACAAGTATTTTCAGGCTGTCTTTGCCGATCAAAATTTGGAATGGAGCACTTAGGATCTTTAAGAGAATCTTTTTCTCTTAAAATTATTTGATTATTTATTTATTTTTGAGGTGGACTCTTAATTTCTAATATATGCATAATTATTTAAACAAAATGTATATATTAATATTTTATTTATTTAATATTATAAGTTTTAAGAGTAAAATAGCTATCTTATTTGAATTTCATAAAAATTTCCTAAGATATACTAATTCAAGTTGTCATATAAGTTTTAAGCAAGGTATCAATATTCACAGAGAAGCATCACAAGAAAAATTCAGCAGCTTCCACTAAAATCCAAATATGAAATTATCACATGAACAGAGAATCCAATGGCCCCAAATCAAACCTCAATGGTCATATCCAACATTTATATCGTTTAAAGCACATTCACTTGCAAGTAGCACAAAGGTCGAGGTGTTTTTTTTTTTAATGGCATCACCAACCTGGAACCCACCTCAACCTCACAAGTTATTGTTCATTGAAGACGCCAAGAAAAGTCTAGGAGACCGTCCAAGAATGTAAGAAAATTCAAAGCTATAGCATTAGTTTTTCGACCGTAAAATAAGAGACGAGTACTGTTCTGCAAAGCCAATGCTGTGGTGTTAGTTTCCTCCTATAAATAGGGATACAAACCCACTTACTTAGACCATCAAATCCGACGTTCCACACAAACTTAAGAAGTCCCTGATTAATTACTACGCACTACTACTAATTCTAATCATGCCTGCCGCTGTGTTGCATGTAGCCGAAGGGGTTGCTTTACCAGAGACCAAACAGCTTCCACCCACCTACGAAAATCCCATTTCCACTCTACCAACCGTCCCTGAGGCTGAGCTTTGTGATGGCTCTATCCCTATCATTGATTTGGAAGCCCTTCATGGTCCTCGCCGTTCCCATATCGTCAAACAACTCGGCCATGCATGCCAACACAAAGGTTTCTTTGCGGTAGGTTTTTTCTTTTTTTTAAATGGATTCATTGCATTAAAAATTAGATCTAGCACTGTGAGAAGCACATCAAATTGTAAGAAAATCATTAGCGGTGTGCCCAGAAACTGAGAAAAGAAGAAGAAGAAATCACACCAGGAAATCTAGCTTCTATTATATGTAATTCTCCAGGGTAGAGAAACACGTTGTTTGCACTGTTTCTAGTGACCTTTCCCAACAGCTTTGTCTCTCCAGCAACCTGCTGTTCTAGCTGCTAATTTTTTTCTTTATTTAAGCTGTAGTTGTAGCTTGGTATATTATATTCTGTTATGCATTAAAATAATCTAGCTAGTTTCTAACAATAAATTTTATGTTAAACTGCCAGGTGAAGAACCATGGAATTCCAAAGACAGCTGTTAACAACATATTCGACACAACAAGGGAGTTTTTCCATCTGCCGGAGGAAGAAAGAATGAAATTCTACACTCCTGACCCTAACAGTGACATCAGGCTAATGACAGCGTATAAAGATGAGGTTGAAAATGTCTTCGTCGCAAGGGAATCTTTGAAATTCCATTGTCACCCTGTTGAAGATTATGTGAACAAATGGCCTACAAATCCTCCTTCCTTCAGGTGAACAAAAGCACAGATTGTTATTTTAGCCATGAATGACTCAAATGGGGTAGCCTCGAGATGCATGGCGATTCTGTTTTAGATTATTTGTGTTTTTTTTTTTGACATTTGATTGTTGACAGGAAGAAAGCTGCTGAGTATTTGACAAATGTTAGAAGGGTGGAGATGACACTACTTGATGCAATATCAGAGAGCTTAGGCCTGGAAAGAGATTACATAGAGAAGAGATTGGGTGGACATTATGTATCATTGAACTACTATCGAGCTTGTGAACAATCAGAACTAGAGCTTACTTATGGAGTGCGTGGCCATACTGATCCAACTATAATAACTATGCTGTTGCAAGATGATGTGCCTGGACTTCAGGTTCTAAGTGAGGGAAAGTGGATGGATGTTAATCCTATTCCAGACACAGTGGTTGTCCATGTTGGAGATCTTCTGCAGGTGATTTATATTCTATCTATACATGTCTTCTGCTAAAATGTACACTAATCCAAAAACCAACTAAAATATATACGATTCCTTGATTACTATTAACATTCAAAGCCCTCTAATTTATGGAAACCATAATATATTGCCATGCCATGACTTACTTTCCATGTTGTTATAATTACATTTTTCTCTTATGTTTCTATTGTATCAGGCAATTAGCAATCATCGATACAAGAGTTTGCTCCATCAAGCTATAGTAAATTGCGAGAAGGAGCGTATGTCCATCGCCTCTTATTGTTATCCATCATCTGATGCTAAAATAGGACCTCCTAAGAAGTTGATAGACACTGATCATCCAGCAATCTATAAAGATTTCACATTCGGAGAATTCAGCAAACAGATGTGGAAAGTGATAACGCCAACTGATAAGCGCCTGGACCTTTTCAAGTGCTCTGCCGCCTGACCATTTTAGCTTCTGAGATGGCACGCACTTGTCTAATAAGAGAACATATAGCAGTGCTGCTGAATATATAATAACTTTCAGTTTTTTTTGGTTAAATAATAGTCCAATTCAATGCCCCAAATACTTACAAGAGTGAACCCAAATGATGTAATTTTGTAGTTGTTCTGAAATTGATCAGTCCAGGTAAATTATTTAGCAAGTAAAATGTTGCACAGTAAATTTAATTTTGAAAAGCTAGAGGGTATTGGTAGAGGATTTTCAGAGTCAATATATCTCCTTAATTACTTGTGTAATTGACTTAATTTTATCCATCAAATAAATCCTACTTGATTCGCAATATATGTTGTGTAATATTACGAGGATTGACATCAAACTGATCAAAACTGCTTGACTGATTGCGTTCATACTTGTTAGGAAATTAAGGTTTTTTTTGTTTATTTTTGTGTTTTAAAAATATTTTAAAAAAAATTTAAAAAAATTTATTTTTTTTCTTTGCTTCAAATTAAATTTTTTTGGGGTTTTCAAATTGTTTTAATATGCTGATGTCAAAAATAATTTTTAAAAAATAAAAAAAATATTATTTTAATATATTTCAGCAAAAAAATATTTTGAAAAATAACCGCAATCACACTTCCAAGGAGTGATAAACTTTTTTTTAATTAATAAATCCAAAATGAATCAGAAGAATACCTTTTATTTTATCCATAAAATAGCATACTGACACCGACTTAAAATGTCTGTGATGTTTGGTTTTATTCAAAATGCTTTAAAAAAATACAGGATCATTTGTAAAATTTGGTACACTTAAATAAAAGCTCTCTGATATTGAGGATATGCAAGAGACAAGAGAGTGACTCCAACTAGCACGAGATCAAGAATATTTTTTTTAAAGATCCATCTTAGGTAATATCTTCATTAATTATAAGCAAGAGCACAGAGGTAATTAAGATCCCAGCTAAAGATTAAAAAAGAAGAAGACGACTCCACCTGTACGCGCATCTTGCATTTCTTAATTTCATATCCTTATTTTATGTCTTAATTTGTTCATCTCCCTCGTCACCTTGCTTTCAAAGGTCAGCAGGCTTTTTTTCTCATCTCTCTGATCATTTGATTTGATTCTGTATCATTTGATTCTAGGGATAACGTAGAAGGCATTGCCTCGTGACTTCTATATGTATAATCAAAGATCAAACGCAGTAAAATAATGCAAATATTGAGTAACCTATTCTTTCATCTCTATATGTACAATTTGTTGGGATTTAATTGAATTTCTATAATTGTTCAAACAAAATTCTTATGTCTTGTTTTGGAGATGGATGTATGATGATGCGGGTGTTGTCGGGATTTAAATAGGTTTTTTTTATCGTCATTTCACTCAATCATCACTATTTTTTTTTTCATAATTTTATATCTAATTAATAAACATGTAATTATAAATCAAGGAAAGACAAAATTAGTGGGATTTTCTTTTCTCAATTTTCTTTTATTGGTTTCCTTATTCCTATATTTTTAGTTTTAAAATCTTCTTTTTTTTAATTCATCTATTTCTTATTATTTTATGATTTGTTTTTTCAAAAATAAAAAATATATTCGAAAGAATATTCTAAAGATAATGGCCAAATAACATGGTGAGTGAAAAAGAAACTAACAATATAAAAACCAAGTAATAGTAAAAATAATTGAATTAAAATATTTCAAAGAGGAGAGGTCTTATTAAAACCAAGAGATACCGAGCTCATTAATCCATATTTTATCCAAATCAAGGGAATGGGATTCCTTCGAAGGAGAACAATTTAAAGATAAATTACAATAATATCTTTGAAGCATTATAAAATTAAGAAATAAATAAAAAATATTAATTTTTATTTAAAAAAAAGATGAACTAAATGATATATATATATATAACAATATTTTTCAATTATCTTTTATTGACTGTAAAATCAAGATTCGAATTTTTTTTACCTGGAAAAAACCTTTAAAATCTTAAGAAACCCCCTTTTCGAGTTGTCACAATTGCAAGGACACTGAACTTGGGGGGGGCAAAAAAAAAGAGGTTATTAATTATGAGGTACACTCACAGCCTCAAATCATTAAACGACTCAAATTTTAGTTGTGGCCAAGTCAATCATTAAACGGCTCAAATTTTAGTTGTGGCCATGTCAACCTTGCATTAACTGCAGAGGGCAAAAATATTCCACCAGCCGACACCATTTCCGATGCTCAAACTGATCTCCATGGGCTTGAGCTTTGGGAGAGTTCCTTCCCCTTCATCGTCATGCATATATGCCAACACTATATATATATATATATATATATATATATATATATATATATATATATATATATATAAAAAGATATATAAATTGAAAAGTCTATGCATATATTATAAATATTATCTGAAAATAAATATTTTTTATATTTTAAAATAAAATTCATCTATATAAAAAATTAAAAAAATAAAAATGAATCAAAATAATGTTTTCAAAAACTAAAATAACACCATTAAAATCTCTATATATATAAAAAAAGTTAAATAAGAAGAAAAAAAACATAGAGGAGAGATATTAATTGAAACATAAATTTAAAAATTATTTAAGAAAAAACTTAAAAAAAGATATCAATTAAAAAGATATTAGAAAAAAATATATAGCCCGAATGTTGTGGCTTAACTTGTCAAACTTGTGCTCCGTGCGTCTAGGTCATTACAAGGAAAAGCCTAGGAGCGTTTCCCATTTCCGGGATCAAACAAAGCAAATATTTTATGCTCATTCCACAATCATAATATATTCATATTGTATCACAACCACAATCATTACTAGTCACAAGCATAATAACTTAGATATTCATTTTTCCTTCTCATTTACAAACACATACAAAATGGTAGTTAAACATGGATAAACAACATTAATATTACAAGCATAAAAAAGTAAGAATCTTAAGTCTCTATGATTAATATAAAGAGATACTAATACAATTCGATTCATATAATTACTTAAGTTAAGTTAAAATACATTGACATTCATTTAATTCCTAATTCATACAAAAAGAATTAGAAACATGAATTTCCTAATTCATACAAAAGAAATTAAAAATCTAGGACACTACTCCCAGCGTGAATGTGAAGGACTTGCAATATCAAAATATGTAAATAATTATATTAAAAGTAAAAATACAGCAGAGGTGAGGGAAAGTCACAAATACATGTATCTACATATATAATTACCTACTCGATAGTACACAATCATAGTTGTCATGGAAAACCACACTTAAATTTTCATTTACTACATCTAGAGCCTATCATTTCGTAACCCACTTATGATTTTTTTTTTACGATTATTATCCATTATTCTTCACTGAGTACACCCATCTTAGAACCATGTCCCAAATTTAGTGTCATTGATCACCCTTACCCGGACCGACTAATCAAATTTTTAACAATGACGACATCAACTTATCGGTTGGTGCCATTAAATATTTCTAACATGAAATAGTCAATCAATTATTTTCCGCCCCACCTTGGAGATTTTTCCCGGTAATGCCGATGCTAAGGTCTCTAGACATAATTAGCTTCTTTCTTGGAAGCTAATCAAATTATCCTGAGTTTGTTGATACCGACATTGACCATCGATATCATTAATTATTCTTAACCTGAATAGTCAATCAAGTTCAACATTCATTATATTTTCATAAAAATCATGCCGATGTTAGCAAATCTTGCTAACATCATTAGCCGCCCATATTCGGGATCGACTAATCAAGTTCAGAGGTGGTTGTTTTGGATTCATCATTATAGTTCATTATTCGAAATCGAAGTCCATAAGTCCACAACCAAAATCAGATTTCAATCCATGTCCATTTCATCATATCTTTCCTTTCTTTAATTTTATTCGTAAGTGTTAAATTCCAAAATAAAATAGAATACTAATTTCACTATTAACTAAGGAGAGTATAGGTGTGAAACACCTACCTGTCACCGAAGCTCGATTTGCACTCCCTTGATGTTGTTGTACGCCTCTCATGGTTCCTCCTGAATCCACAAGTACACCACATTAGTTCATGTTCAATTTCAATTTTGCAAATAGCAAGACAACAACAACAACAACATTTACTCTTCGCGTTTCGTTATCTTAAATCATTACACATATTATCAAATTCATTTTCAAATGTGGTTTATTCCCTTTTGATGTCAAGGTATAACGTTACAAAATTCCTAGTGGGAAGGAAATCAGGTTCTGCCTTTATCGAGGCTAAACTTTCTCATTTTATCAATTTCGCCGAAACTATCGACAAAGGCGACAACTCGACCTTTCCTCATACATTTACCTATATATAAAGCTCTAGAGCTCCAAATCAAGTGAGGTCAGATTCGTTGGAAAGATAACATCCCCGACTATAATTTCTATGAAGAGACGTTTCCCAAAGTTTTTTGTTCTAAAGCTCGAAGCTCCCCTAGAACAGGGGTGATGAATCTACCCAGATTTTGTCGATAATTCCTAAATAATTTTTCCGTCATCTTTACTTCTCCTTTTCTTCTACGACACTTATTTTCTACATTTTCTGATTCCTCTAATGTTGAAATCATGAGCTATACCCACGGTTAACAATTTTGTCTTTGCTTCACATAACACACATTAAACTTGTGAAGTCTCCTATTATCAATTTTTTCATGCTTTTTCCTATTAGTGAGCTTTCTACTATAATTAATTTATGCATCAAGAACACACAATATACCATAATTCTTCTTCACTCCCCTCAATTTACTCTTGGCCAAACTTGGCCTAATGGCATCAAGGTTTCCCTTTTTCTTTTTAGTCAATTTTTCTTGCCTCATTCACTCATTGTTCACATCATACACATACTATAAGTGTTCATCAACATAAATTTCAAAATTCCCTTCTTCCCCCCGTTCAATCCTCACATGGTCGGCCACTCAAGCCTTTAAATTAATGATTTTTCTTTAACAATTTTGCATGTTTTCATATTCAGAATATCTCATGTTATCTCATGTTAGCTCAACTAACTTCATGATAACAATTTTTACACTTCCTTTAATTTTTACTCAAGAAACCTAATTTATAAAATCTGAAATTGATGCATAATTCTTAATTAATTGTTAAATTATTTTTCACAATTAAATCTAGTGTCCATACCTTGTGAAATTTCAGAATTTTAGTCAATTTAGTTGAAGATTTTTGGTCTCTCCTCTCTTGCACGCAGCCGGCCCTCTCCCTTCTTTTTCTCCAATTTCTTTACTTGTTTTCCTTGTTAAAATCCTTGTTAATGGGTGTCCTCTCTACTTAAGGATCTTAGGTTTGTATAGTCCTAGGACATTTCGTATTTTACCCTCTCTTTTGATGAAGAAAAATTTGCACTCTCTCCCCTCTTTTCTATGGTGTTCAGTCGGCCATGAAAGAGGAAGAAATGGGGTATTTATAGCCTCATTCTTCCTAATTACACATTGACCCATTTTCATTTATCCAGCCGACCCCTCTTTGTCAGTTTCCTAGCCTAGTGACCAAGCTGGTCAATGTCATTAACCAATTATTCATGCTTGCCACAGTAACACGGTAATTAAATTTGCCAAAAGCAGGGAAGAAGACTCGCCCGGTGTGTTGCTGTTGGAGGCGAAGCTGATGGTGATGCTGCGTCTGTTTGATCGGGTGGCGCCTCGGCGATGACCTCCTGGTCTGCTCTCTGCCTCTGCTTTTATAGTGCTGGATTTCATCCACGAACTTCATCCCTTATCTCCCAGGATGACGATCTCATGGATGAAGATAAACATAGCTCGGGTTTACTCCGTGTTTGATGGGTACAAAAAATCAACAGTACTACCATTGTTGGACTGTTGGTGATGCTTATCTTCATGTCAGGGGAGAGTCGTGAGGACGAGGGATACCGAACCAAATCCTATGGCTTCTGTGGTAGATAATGTAGCCTTAGAATTGGTCTGGGTTTGATGGGATTGATGAGGGTAATTGTTCTAGCCGAAGCCATTTCGGGGGCATCACCGAACGGACTTCCCCTGCTTCCAGAGGAAGAGGAGAATGCCTAGTGTTTGGAACGACGCCATTTTAGGCTAGGACTGTTATTCTTCATTTTGCCCCCTGACGTTCTGATGTTTTGCAATCAAGTCCTTACTTTTGAGAATCTTCTCTCTCTCTTTTTTTTTAATTTCACGCTGGATCAATGCAAATTGGACCCCTGGATTTTTGCATAATTTACAAAATAGTCCTTGATTTCAAATTTAATTAATTTAATCCTTAATTGACTCCTCAAACTTTTAATTCTTTCAAAATTACCTTTGGAAAAATCAATTAACCCCCCTATAGTATCATCTTCTATTCATTTCAGTTCTTGGAATTTAATTTCTTGCAATTTTGATCCAAATTGACCTTAAACTTTGATATTTTTTCAATTAAATCCTTGATTGAATTAATTAAACTAATTCAAAGTTTAATTAAGCCCCTAAACTTATCAATTCTTTAAATTTTAGCCAAATTAACTTCCAACTTTATAATTTCATCCTTATTAGTGCCCAAACTTTCAATTTGTATTATCATGACCGAATTATCAAATCATTATTTTTATTTATTATTAGTTATTATTTTATTTTTTATATTATTATTATTTTCATATTGTTTCTTGTGTATCTTGTTAATTAATAAATTAAAATTTTAAACCGAAACAGTTATTTAAAATCTCTTAAACCTAGTGATCGGATGTCAGGGTGACACTGCCCCTCTCACAAAGTTTTTAAAAGTTTCAAAATAGATTTTAAACTTGTTAATTTCTTAGGGTATTTTTAGAAAATAGTATCGTTTGAAAGTATGTCGTGCCTGCTCTTGTTTTAAATGGCTCCTGTTGACCAGGTTCGGGTAGCTTAATATATTTTAAAAAATTAATCTTAGTTTTTCATCTAGTCATTGTAAAGATGATGCACTTATACAAAGAAAACCATTACGCCTAATAACTCGAAAAAAGAAAATTCAAGATGTAGGATTCATGAAATGTTGGAAAAAAGAAAAAAAAAACTCCTTTTCCCCATGGAATTGGAAACTCATAATATTGCTTTCTGACTTCTTTCTATGCCATATTTCTGCAACATACTCCCAATAAAGCATTGAATGAGGAGTGAGGAGATGAGAAGACCAAATTGTGGAAGCAAGTTGAATATCTAGAATTCAAATGTTTGCTTGGTACGTTGATTGAACAAGAATACATGGAAATTAAGGAATCGAAATAGGAGGATTGACAAATCAAGTTGCCGGTCAAGCCACCCCAAATAAAATATTCCGGCACCTAATTTTGGACTTTGGTAGAGCAGAAGATAAGTCAAAAGGTCTTATGTTGTCATCTTGTTAGCTGATAAATAAGAGGAGCGATAGCAAATTGTCCGTAAACTAGTGTTTTGTCTTCTCAGTCAAAATCAGAACCAGAACTTCCATAGATAAACAAATGGCAACCTCAAGCAATGAAGAAGACTATCATCTCCAGTATGCCATGCAACTTGCAAGTGCATCAACTCTGCCTATGGTTTTCAAAGCAGTAATTGAGCTAGGAGTTCTGGAGATCATAGAAAAAGCTGGCCCTGGTGCCTTGCTCTCAGCCTCACAGATTGCCTCTCAACTTCCCACTCAAACCAACCCTGATGCCCCTATTGTACTAGACCGTATCCTGTGCCTTCTTGCTAGCCATTCTATTCTGACTTGTTCTCTAGCCACCGAGAATCAAGATAGTGATCAAGTTCAAAGGTTATATGGATTGGCACCAGTAGCCAAATACTTTATCAAGAAGGAAGATGGAGGGTCCTTGAGTCCCTATTTTCTTGTTATTCAAGATAAAGTCACAGTGGATCTCTGGTAATTTGGATCATCTCCAAAACTATCTTCTTCTTCTTTTCATTCCTGATTCTTTTTATGAACAGAAACATTAAAGGATGTCGATTATAATATTTTGTAATATGTCGTATTGAAACAAACAACAGGTACCACTTAAAAGATGTTATTCTTCAAGGAGGGTTTCTATTTCAGAAGGCTTATGGGATGAGTTCTATGGAGTATGTGAAAAAGGATCCAAGATTTGGTGAAGTATTCAGTGGCTTTGTTCGAGGTTTCAACCCTTTATTTATGAAGAGGATTTTGGACATATATGATGGCTTTGAAGGTCTAACATCCTTGGTGGATGTTGGTGGTGGCAATGGTTCTGTCCTTAATATGATCATCTCAAAGTATCCTGCTATTAAGGGCATCAACTTTGATTTGGCTCCAGTTATAGAAAACTCACCATCCTATCCAGGTACTGATTTTGTTCTGATCTTATAATTGATTTCTTTGCCTTGTTCTTTACTGAGAATGTTGAGCTTTCTGACTAGTTACAGAAACAGATGAACTGAGCTGTGTTAGAAATTGTTAAATCTTTTGTTGTATTTCTATTGCAGGTATTGAGCATGTTGCAGGAGATGTATTCTTAACCATTCCCAAAGGAGAAGCCATTTTCATGAAGGTGAGGTTTGATAACACTCAGTTAAAATTAAGCTTCAGAGTATTGTACTGACAATCACAAAATATTTTTGAACGAAACAGTGGGTATCCCATTTCTGGAACGATGAGAACTTCTTGAAAGTACTAAAGAATTGCCATGAAGCTTTACCGGACAACGGAAAGTTGATAGTAGTGGAAATGGTAATTCCTGAAAGCCCCGGTACCAGTGTTGCAGATAGAAGCTTGCTGCAGAATTATTTATTCGTGACAAACATGAATCCGAAGAGAAATGAAAGGACAGAAAAAGAATTTGAACGTTTGGCCAAAGCAGCAGGGTTTTCTCATTTTCGAGTTGCCTGTTCCGCCTGTTCTTTCTCAGTTGTTGAGTTCATTAAAAAGAAGGCAACTGCGAGTACTTCTGCAATAGCAGCGAAGTGAACTGCTAAAGTTGTTACAGTTGAGTAGCCGATATATATGACGTGTATCAATAAGCCCAGTCGCTGATTGTCCTTTTCATTTTATAAATTTTTATTATATTTATGTTTTGGGATGTCATAGTTTTTTTTATTGGAGAAACAAAGATATTGTTAATACTTAATAAAATAAATTAAAAAATATACAAATAAATAAACTAAAGAAATATTATTAATGTTAATTAAATACTAAAACAAAAGGTTAATTTTCTTAGTAAAAATAAAAGATAGTTGCGCATGCAAATATTTAACTTTGATTGTCTTTTTCATCTTATAAATTTTATTTATTTTATCTTAGAGGTTAATCATGATTGTTAAGAACAAACAAATTTTATTTTAAAAATATGTAAATAAAATTTATTTATTTATTTAAATTATAAAAGGAAAAAATTCAAAGATAAATTACAGTAGTCTCTTTGAAGTATTATAAAATTAAAAAGAATAAATATTAATTGTTATTTAAAAAAAGGTGCACTAAATGATATAAAAAAATAAGAGAGAGTATTAATTAAAATTTAAATATAAAAATAATACACACACACATATATAAAGGTTAGATATTATTGAGTTTGGTTAGGTTAAGAGCCAAAAGATTAGGCGTGCTTAGGCCCAGAAGCCTTGGCCCATGAGCTTGGCTATTTTTTTTTAAAGAGCAGACAATGCATCATTTATTTTATTAGTTAAATGAACAGAAGTCCATTTCTTCTGTTGTTGACGACTTATAGTCCTTTATAACATTTGTTTACCGCAAAAACACCTTTAAAATCTTAACAAACTCATTCACAACCCCAAAATAGTCTCTAATCTCTTAAAATTATGAAATTAAACAAATCTATAAAAAACAATTCCTTGAACTATTTTTCCTAGATATATCAAAGGTGGAAACCACCTTCAATGAGTTTTTCTTTTAAAGACAAATCCATTGACACCAACATCAAAGCTATTGCTGGTTGGAACTAATCACCAAAGAGTTTTCTCTCTCCTTAAATTTCCCTTCGACTTTCTCTATCCTATCTCGAAATTCAGGGATTGAGATGTAAAACAAATAAAATTTAAGATCTAAATTATTATATATAAAACTAAAAGGCATCAATTTTTTACTGTAGCAAAGAACATTGTGCACTCTCACAATTCACTGTGGGTTGGAGCAGTGCATTTTTTAAAAAAATCACTTTAATCCTCAAACTTTTGTTTTGCGTTAATGGGCTCTTTAGAACCCAAATTGGCTCCCAATTGCATATTTTTTTAGGAGGGAGGATTGAATTGAAAGTTAAAGGACTGAAGTGAAAATCTCAGATAACATAGGGGCTGGTTGAACGTTTCATTGAAACATTTATTTTAATCCCCCATATTTTTTAGGTATTAGGTGATCACTTCCTTCAATTTCAAGACAATACATTTTGATACCTAACTTCATTTTTCTCTTTTTTCAGTCATTTTCTATTAAGAGGAGAGAGAGAGGGGGAGTTGTCTGATTTCAGCCTAGAGAGAAAAGGTGGTCGTTAGGAAAGATTCTGGACACCAAAACAATTGATTTTGGTGTGAAAAAGTTTCATATGAAGAGGGGGTTATGATTAGGTTTTTTTTACCTTGAAAACACCTAAAACAACACATCTAAGCTTGGAAAGAATTTTTGTTTTTCATGGATTTCAGGTTTTGGGATGATTTGTTGGCTTTTGGTGGCAATGAATTGTTTATTAAGGTCTTTAGAGTGTTTTCTAGGTATTTTTGGTAAAACAATAGGTTGAAAATAGGATTTTGCGTCAAAAAACAAAGGACCTCGTTTTTCCAGCCACCACATTGACCGGATTCTGAGTTGGAGCAAACAATGCATCATTTTTTTTGAACTATTTAGGGTGCGTTCTCCACCCCCATTAAACTTTTTTTTTTAAAAAAAGGTTCATGCTTGTTCTTGGCTTTACAGGCCCATGTGAGCCATTGTTTTATTGGACTAGGCGTTGTGCCTGGCTTAGCAGACCCAGAAGTGTATGGCCTGGTTCTTTTTTGTTATATTCTTTATTTTTGTTTTAGTTTTTAGTTTGTAGTTTTTTTAAAAAAATAATGTGTTATTTGTGTATATCTTTTCAATTAAATCTTTGGTTTATGTTTTAATTTGATTGGGATTATTTTTAAATGATATTGAGTATGTTTAGTTTTTAGAGATTCATCTATGGTTTTTTCTTAATTTTATATAGATTAAATTTATTTTTTTAATATTAATTTTTTATATGAGCAGTCTTGCAGTGTTGTTTTTAATTATTGTTCAATAAATTTTATATGTTATGTGCAACATTGCAGAATATAAAATATAATAAAATATATAGCAATAAGTTTTATGTGTGTACAAAATTTATTTGTTTTTCTATTACAAATTTATTTTGATATAGAAATTTATTAAACATTACCAGGTAAATTACTCATGTTACAATGTTAGATATCTTGATCTTTATTTTTCGCTTGGTTTTCTCAATTACATTTGTTTTTCTCAATTACAGTGTTAGATACATAAAATGTTTTTGTAGATATTTAATTAAGTTATTCAAGTCATTGCAGAATAAAGAGTTGACAAATATTTGTTACTCTTTACTTGCTAACATTTGCTAGGGCTTCACTTCTCACTCAAAAGTTGGGCTTTCAAACTCTTTTTGTTTATCATGCCACTTTTTGTTTTGAGTTGCTTAAATAATATCTATGTTAGATTGATGTCCCTTTACCTTTTACAATTTAATTCTTATATGAAATTCGAGATAGTTTAAGCAAGTTTTTTACATGTACTTATTTGTTGCTTAAAAGTCAAATCATATACCTTTTAATGTTACTAACTCTTGATTGCATGTTTAGAATGACCTTGTTTTTTTCTTTCAATTGTCTTACAATTAAAAGTAACACATGTTTCCAGAAGTAGCTCGCGGCAACACGCAGACAACCTATCTAGTATAAACTAAAAGAAGAGGGAGCAATCATTAAAAAAATTAACTTGAGGGACGCAATTATAGTCTTGCACACCTTTAGTGGAAAAAGGCTCTATTTCTTGTTTGATGTCAATCTTGGTCCTCTATTTTTCAATTGTTTTTATTTAAATAAGCTAAAACCTAATCTTGTAAAATTAACCATAAATTAATGTTGGAATGTTTTATGACAAGCTAATGCCTGCTTATATTGTTGTGCCAAATGACAAACTAATTATAATAAGATTTTTTGTATTTTAGTCAAACCCTAATGTATAATTATAAAGTAATTATAATATCTATTTTTACATTTTTAAAACAAGATAAAATGTGATTTTATTATTTTTTTAGGAAATATGCATGAAAAACCTTTAGGATTTGGCCATATGCACAAAGATAAAACACTTTTTTTTTTGTTTTTTTGGAAAGTGGGAATTAATTTAATTTTTTTGAATTTTTAAATTTAAAAAAAATCAGAGAAAACTGGTTATTTTCATTACTAAATTTGTATCTTACAATGTAAGTCTACAACCCGATATTATGTCAAATTATTGGACAAATATGTCATGGACCCACAAATATTTTTAAAATTCACTTTTTAATATCATTATATTATTATTTAATATATTAAGCTAGGCTGAAACATGTTAAGCCAAACCCAGTTGGGTTGGGTTGATTAACAGCCCAAAAGCCTTCTCCATTTTCTTTTTTTTAATGTTGGGTTGGGCCCGGAGCCCAAGCTCAATTCGATCAGTTTGGGCTGATAAAAGGCCCAACTTCTCTCTTTTCTTTTCTTTTTTCTATTAGGTTGCACCCGGCCCATCCATCTGGATTGGGCTGAAACGGGTCTAGCCAAGACCCATATGGTAGCTAGCCTAGCCCAGCGACCATGTTAATTATTTGGCTATTGCATGCAATGACCGCTGTGGGGTTTCAATAAGAAAAAAAAAGGCTTGCCTAGCCAGAGAAGAAGAGTTGCTAGTTGTGTTCTTGGTGGTTTTGGAAAGTCTGGCGTGTGGCTGGTGGCGGCATTGACGGTGAAGGCATGACAGAGAAAAAGAGGAAAGGTTGGCTGGTGAAAAACCAAGGGGGAGGATTGGTTTTTTGCCAACTTTGAACCCGAATTTCATCCTCTTCAATGCCTGGAATACATCTTTATTTATATGGAGTGGAAGATGAACAAATCTTGGCCCTTGATTCAAGTGGGAAGGATCTCAATTGTTGGATCAAAAATGTTATCATGGTTTGTCCAAATAGGCTGCTAAAGGCTAGTTGGATTGATCATTTTGGAGCGGTGTTACGGCAGCTATAGGGCAATCAGCCAGCAAGATTTATATTGGGTGTAGTACAATGTCAGACCATTATAGCAGTGTATGGTTTGACATGTTTGGTTGAGAGATAAAACATTAAATACTCTAAAAGGGTAGCCACTCAAGTAACTTTTTCAGGCAAACAGGTGGAAGAAGATTTTTTTTTAATGGTTAAAACGACACTATTTGGGCTTTAAGATTTTAATTTAGGGATTTGGTTAAAGTTCAATTTAGTCCTTAGGCTTTTGATTTCTTTTAATTGCATCCTAATTAAAAGTGCAGTATTGAATTAAGAAATTTGAGCTTCCATTAAGTTTACTGAATATTGAACGCTGATAGAGGTACAGAAAATCTCCAGTCAACCAGCTGGCCTAATTTCTTCATTTTGTTAGATAGATAAGCAAGCCAGAGGAATGATAAGATTCTTCAGTGCACATTGAGGAAAAAAGAAAATTTTCGAGTAAAAGACATAAACTCCAATGAAATTGAAAAATCCAGCAATCATCTACACCTTATTTTTGCAGAGTATTCTCCAGTCTGAACCTGGACTAAATAAACTCCCAAGAAAATTAAAAAATAAAATGGCAGCCTCTACCAATGAAGATGATTGTCATCTCCTGCATGCCTTGTAACTTTCAAGCGCACCGCTGCCGCCTTTGGTTTTGAAAGCAGCAATGGAGATAGGTATGCTTGAAATCATAGACAAGCTGGTCCTGCCCTCAGCTTCACAAATTGCCTCCCACTCAAAACATTTTCTGTGCTAGACCGTCTCCTTTGCCTTCTTGCTAGCCATTCCATTCAAACTCACTCTCCAGCCACCAAGAATCAAGATGGTAAAGTTTAGAGAATATATAGGTACCTGTAACCAAATACTTCATCAGAAACCAAGATGGTGGATCATTTAGTCCCCATTTATTTGTGATGCAGGACAAGGTGATAACGGATATCTGATAAGAAATGTTCAGTACAGTTGAACCTTTAAATTTTCTGGAGTTGTTATTACTAATAGCTACTGTTAATAAAGTTTTGTACTCCCTTCAACAATAAAATAAGTAAATAACAACAGGTATCACTTGACAGATGGGGGGGTCAAACCTGTGGGCTACATGAAAAAGGATAGCAGATTCGGTGAACTATCCACGAGAGCTTTCAGCCCTAGATTATGGAGAGAATTCTGGACACATGTAATGGTTTTGAAGGTCTAGAAAACATGGTGTCAACTGATGCGCACTTCTTAAAACTGCTATAGAATTGTTAGGAAGCTTAGCAAGACAATGGAAGAATGATTGTACTGGGTTTTCTCAAATTCGAGCTGCTTCTTGTGCTTGTATTGAGTTGATTAAAATATGTGATTGCTTTGTGATTAACATCAGCTTAGTGATGTAGTAGCCGAAGCCCCCTAAACTATGCAAGTCACCACAAACACATTCTATAAGATGAGAACGGCTTTCTACGAGGGATTATCAGACAGGGATTTGTAAGCAAGTTAGGCGAAGTCATGAGCCAGCCAAAATTCATAAAACCAGTTATTAATCAATGACAAAGAATTACAAAGTTCAAAGCTGAAGCTAAGCCACTCCAATACAACTTGCACTTACCCAGTCTGACGGTTTACTGTCGCTCTATCTGAATGGTCACATGAGTGATATTGTGTTCTCTCTTAATGTAATCTATAACCTTGTCCAGTACCATGTCAGCATCAGCATCAGGCTTGATCATAACATGGCAAGCCAACAGAAACTTCCCTACAGTTATTGCCCAAATGTGCAGTTCATGAATGGCAACCACCTCATCCATCTCGCAGAGACCCTTCTCAAGCCTAGTTGCATCAATCTCCCTCGGTGTACTTTCCATTAGAACCTCTAAAATATTCCGTATCATACCGATTGTTGTGCCCAGAACGATTATTGAAAACACGAGGGTGCATATCAGATCAATAATCTTCCACTCTGGCTTATACCATATAATTGCCCCACCAATCATCACCCCAACACTCTGAATTGAGTCTCCCAATACATGAAGATAGGCCCCCTGAACATTGATATTTCTCTGCTTCTTTTGTTTACTCCCTCCTTTTGTTTTATTGTCAACTTCTGTGTGAGTACTAAGCAGAGGCTCAGCAAGATCTGCTCCGTGTGTATGATGATGTTCATCATTGTTTTCAGAGCTCCCTTCATGATGGTGGTGATTATGATGAGTGGCTCCACTCAGCATGTGGTTATGTGCATGATCATGATCGTCATGGCTATGATCATGATCCTCATGGCTATGGCCATCATCACCCTCATGGCTATGGCCATCATCACTGTGGTCATGATTGTGCTCACCATGCTCATGACCATGACCATGACCGTGACCATGCCCATGACCGTGCCCATGACCGTGCCCATGGTCGTGACCCAACAAGAATGCCATGCCAATATTAACCAGTAAGCCAACAGCAGCAACAGCAAACATGAGTGCACCTTTAACTTCACCTGTATCATGAATAATTCTAACAATAGCTTCATATACAAGGATACCTGCAAGAAGCCATATCATCTGGATGGAAATAAGAGCACCAAGTATCTCAATCCTAAAATATCCATAAGTCCGTCGTGGAGTTGCCTCCCATCCGGATGCCCAGATTGAAAACAAGGAGATTGCAAATGCTGCAACATCTGATAAAAGATGAGCTGCATCGGTCAAAATTGCAAGACTATTGGCTTTTATGCCTCCAGCAATTTCAACACCCATGAAGAGAAGACAGAGCCCAACTGCCCACCCAAGTTTCTTCATGGATGCCCCTCGTTCCTTTGCATCTTTAGAACTGGTCTGAGCATCTGAAAATCCACACGATACTCCTCCACAAATCCTACTCCCACCCAGGCTATTCTCCGCAGCCGGAACATCTACATGTACTTCAATTACACGTCCATGCTCTGAATTTCGCACGTCCATCTGAATTTAACTGACAGCAATAACAAAACTTAAATGAATATTAATCTAGAAATGCATTCAAGCACAAACATATCTCTAGCAATTATAAGTTCCTGCATCTAATATTTTTTTGGTGGCTCTATTCCATTAAGGAATACTTTCAGAGACACACAGGGCTTATAAGATGCTAATAAGACATTCTATATTAACTTGCAATAAGCATCGGGATTAGGAACTAATCGGTAACATAAAAAAAATGAATCATTAACAAAGGGCAAACTAACTATCATAAATATTCAACTTTGCAAGTCTTAACCTTCACACACAATACATTCTTCAATCACTACAGACCTTAAAAACCATAATCATTGATCACTCAAAACCCATAAAAAAAAATCAGCCCTTAAATGAATCAGCCCTTGAAAATCCAAGATAACAAACCAAATCCACCATAAAACATACATGCTTAGAATGAACACAAGATCATCTCATCCCAAACCCAAAACCAACTAAAAAAACTTTTTGTTCAACGAAAACAAGACGTCAAAAACCCATAATCCAATTCAGAACAACGAACACAAAACAAGCCTAAAAATGGAATGAACAGCAAAAATGCAGGAGACCCATTGACGAAAAGTACACCAAAAGTAATAAAGTAATAAACTTTAATCCAGAAGATAAATTCTCTTTTAAAGATCCAGAAGAAAATCCAAGAAAAAACATTAGATTCCATATCCATAACTAATTCCAGTCAATAAACAATAAATAAAGACAGAGAAAGTACCTTTCGGTATGCTTAAATTCTGTAGGTTTTGGTTTTGGCGACGATATGTTGTCTCAGCTTCTTATGATTGCTCTATCTCGAGAGAGCATGACACCACAAAAAATACTTTGTGTTTTTTTTTTATTTCTTTTTTTAATGTTTGTGTTTGTGTTGTTATGTTGTGCAATGATTTTTAGTATTTTATAGATAGGAAAAGACAACATCATCCCTACGCATGACTCCTTTTTCCTTTCCACGCTGTATTGTTCTTTGAATCCATTGAATATGCTGATTCCATAACTTAATAATGGATTTTTGTTTTGTTTTGTTTGTTTGTTATTAATTTTCAATTAAGATTGTTCCCTTTTACTTCCTTCCCCCTCTCTTCCTCACAATTACACAAACTTTTGGATTTGGATTTGGTTTTGGTATAATTGTTTGGTATTACACCATGTATAAGTTTTTTTCAAATAATTTGAAAAATATATTGGTATATTGGGATGATATATTTAAAGAAATATTCGTTTTAAGACTTAAAGATTTGGATAAAAAAATGTCAGAAACAAAGCAAATATTTTTAATCATTGGAATTTGATTTTTGGTATAAATGAGAGGGCATTTTACGTGTTAGGGTGACAATGATTCATTGATTATGATTATGTAGAGAGAGAGGAGTTTGGAACAATACTTTTCTTTATAACATATATATATATATATATATATATATTAATATAATGAAACAATGTATATTAGTCTTCATATTAATTCTTATTAATTTATGTTCATCTCATAAAAAATTAAAATAAATTATAGAACTCAATTTTAAATCAATTTAATGTTAAATGATGAAATTAAATAAAAATAAAATAATAAGTGAATCAAGCTAAGTTAACATCTCAAACTTACAACTCAAATTATGAGACCAAAATAATTTTATAAAAATAAATAAAAATAATTTGGCCAATTCCATCATATTTAATATTAAAAGTTAAAATTGAAAGAGAAAAAGATTTGAATATCTTAAATTAAGAAAAATTATAAAATTTAATTATTAAATAATTTATATTTAATAATAAAATTAAGAAATAAAACTAAATTAAAAAAGGGGATGGTTGAAGTGTGGGATTAAAAAAAAAGTGGAAAAAAAAGTAAGAAAAAAAAAACAATGAACATTATTTTGGGCTATTCTAAGGGGTTTTTTTTTTTCCAGCAGTGTCGTTAAACCTAGCAGTTTATTGGGACATCAAGACGGAGGGAATCCATCTGCTATTCCACGCTCAACGACTTTTCTTTATGCGTCGACGGCTTTACCACTTTCTCCTCCTCAACCAAAGCGGCATTGGCAGGCATAAAAGAAGTTTCTGCTGCCTGGTGGATCTTCATAAAAAAAAACTTTAAAATAATATTAATTTACATATTTTTTTAAATATTAAAATAATAATATATGAGATTGTCTCCTGTTTAATTCATGATATAAATTATAGCTTTCCAAATTTTAACTTTATTTTTTATAAACAATTATAAAAATAGATATTTGTAGTAAACACAACGAATAAAATTATCGAGGAAAAATACATTTTTTTACCAAAACTTTTCAATCTACTAGAGAGGTGATCAAAAAATCAGGCTTGGGTTATATGAAACCATAAAATTATTTTTCAATATATTTTCATATAAAAATATCGACAAACATTTTTATAGTCTTAATAAATTAATCCATTAACTAAAAAAATCTCAAAATAAGTCCAAAAATACAAAATTAAACAGCAAAATATTTTTTTCTCAACCTCAATCTATTTTTTCTGACAAGATAAAAGGTAAAAAAAAACACATTAATAGAACATCTCTCGTCAAATAGAATCCATTGATACTAAAAACGACTAGTTTAATAATCAAAATTTTTACTAACAATCAACTTTCTCTCTTCTTTTTTATTTCTTGATGAATTTCTTTTTCTTTTCTCTTTTTTGAACTAAGACTGTAAATAAACAAAATAAAATTTTTATACCAAAATAAAAATTACAAAAACAAAAGACATCAAATGAAAATTAAGACAATTCTAAAGGAAAAAAAAACTCCAAAAGGCATGTTTTGAATAGTGCAAAAAAAATTTAATTTTAAGCATAGTGTTAAATTGGAATGCTGTATTTCAATTTTTTTCAAGCAATATAACCAATATTTTAATATAAAATTTAGCATTAACCAACTATCTAGATGTTTTTGGACACTTGAAGAACCTCATAGCAACTTAATAAAAATAATTTCTCCATCTCAATTCCAAAATAACACATAGTATGCAAGATAAAATTAAAAAAAAATGGTAGTTAAAATTGAAAATAACTTATAGAACTAAAAAAAAAAAATTAGGTTTATGTTAACAGTGGTTTATGTGCTGGGTGAATAGTAATTAACCGACACAATTAGGTTTTTGTAATTCACGTTTTTATTTGGAATGTTTTGGATTCAATTAAGAGGGTTTATATGGACAGGTAATTTCACTTCAAATCTTTTAATATTTTTAGTAATTAAATACGTAGCTATTAGGTGGCAATTTTGAAAATCCAAAATCCAACGAGCACAACAAGAGCAACTCCAAGGGCTATGCTAAATAAAATAATAATAATAAATATATATTATTTTAGCTCTTCTATACTTATTTTACATGTGTTTAAAGAGAGTGTTAAACAAAATGTTAAAATATGTTTTTTTTAAATATTATTTTTATGTCTTTTAAAAAAAAATCAAAACTAACAAAGTAGAGCTAATAAAAAATAAACTAATTAATGTTGTCATGTGAAAAAAAAAATAACATCAAACTCGTTGAAGAAAAAATAAAACATTTATTTCTACCACTTCAGTACAATTGACTTATCAAATATTTTTTTCAATGGAATATACATAATAAAAAAAATCATGTTTATATTATTTAAAATATTATTTTATCAATTTAACTCTTTAAAATAACATTTTTCTTTTGTGCGCTCTAAAAGACAATAAAAGATAGTTAAACTGCCCATTATCCTTGGCTGTGAGATCTATCTATTTTTCTAAATGATAATTATTATATGGAAAAATACACAAATTTCACCAAATATATATATTAAGCCAAAATATAATTTGATATGATATTAAATTAAATCATTTGAACTACATGTTTTCCACCTTGTTGATGAATAATAAGTGAACTTTTAAGGTGTTTTTATGGTACAGAAAATTTGACCCACAAAACAAGACTTTTAACAAATTTCATTTCAGCCGACAGTCAAAACATAATTAATTGAAAATAAACAAAATTGGAAAGAAGAAAGAAAAAACCATGTATTATTTGGTTGTATTTACTATTTTGGTGTATAATGTTTATTTTTTTTATTATTATTTTAAAATTATCTAAAAACTTATGAAAATTGAATAAAAAAAATAAAAAATTACTTTGAAAAACAGGAAATGACTGGACCTTGATTGAGAAACAGAAAATGACAAGACCTTGAATTGGGAAAGGTCAAGGAAAAAACCTTTTTTATTTTACTTTTTACCGAAGTGACATTTTTTGGATTTTTTTTTTCAAGTCAAGGTTTAGATTGACTAGCTTACCCGCAAATTAACCTACCACTCAACATGCGACCAGTAACCCAAGTCTTGAACCAGACCAACTTATGTTCTGAACTTCGGACATGCTTAGATTTTCGATTGAAGCTCTCTAGCCATCCACCAGATTGTAAAATTTATAGCCAAAATGACCAGGATTGAGGACACAGAACATGAATACAGATCTTTCCATGAATTGCTTCTACAAATGATTATGAATACAGATATACCAAAATCAAGGCAAAAGTAACTAAGTGAACTACAAGACAACTTTCTTTTTAGGTTCAAGAATGGGAGGATCTACATCGATCCCCATGTTAGCTGCAGTGCCTGCTATGATTCTCATTGCTGATTCAATGGTTGTGCAATTCAAGTCTGGAAGCTTTTCAGTAGCTATGGTGCGTAATTGGTCAATCGTGACCTTACCCACTTTCTCCATCTTCGGATCTTTGGAACCTTTCTCCACTCCTAATTAAGAGCACTCACTAGAATTAAACATCTATATTACAACAACGAAAATTGAATGGCAGTTGATATAACATCCACAATCATCTTGCAAAACTAGTACTCTACAATAACAAATTTTCCATGAATTAAATGAAAATACCCTATACTCACTTTAAGCAACACCTATTTGGAGGAACTAGTCAATATATAATTTCTTGTTCTTTCAAAATATGAGATTCTTAATATATTCATTAACTATGTTGAGGCTCTACGCATGAAACCTGCATATTTCCTGACATAATGCTAGTAACTCCTCAACAGATATATGGCAACACAAGTCTAAATTTTTAAAGCCTAATAGGGAGTCAAATTGTTCATATAGGCAAAAAAAACCTAGGATTAGTAGTAAGAATTCTATTCTAACCAGGAAAAAGAAGAAAAAAAAACAACAGTAAAATATTTTGTGCATCAACTAGGCAGAAATTATTTACAGATGTTTCCATTTTCAGAGTCAAAGTATTTGTTTCTCTGAGTCAGAGAAAAAGAAGAAGTGGCTTCATAATACCAAGAAACACAAATTTTGGTTTCACTTCAACAAGGACTGGTTGCACCCAAGAAGAGTTTCAGTTAAATTCTTCTCTGAGTGAACACCTAATGATAAACATTGAAGCACAACAAGGCAACTCTGGCATCAGCAGCGGTTCAATAAAAGTTACATGGGTTAAGGATGAAAAAGAATTGCTATGGAGCAGATAGGATGAATGGTAAAGTGAAATTTCAATTATCTAATCTAAATTGTTAGAAACACTGAGAATCATGTATTACTAATCACCAAAAGGGGGAAAACATGGAGTGTTTTGAGGTAACAATTTTAGGATTTCCCTTCCACAGCTCACTTAAGCTCTGATTGTTATACGAGTCTTCTCTACAATAGCTTCCAAACTAGACTCAGACAATTTGGCCAAATATACAATCCCTCCATCAAAAACCTAATACAGCATAACAAGGGGGGTCCAAAACAAGGGAAGAATTCATGTCCCTGATATTTGAAAAAACTTCACAATGAGTTAAGCACTCTTGCACTGCAAAATGACAAACTTTTACTTGCTCTAGACTCCCAAACCCAAATTCATCAAATTTCACAAGTATTAATACTGGAAGTCTGGAACTCCTTTTGGTATTAAGTAATCAAAGAGAAACACAACTCTGTCAAATTTGAATGACTTCACTTAAATGCACAAAGAATGAGTCACAACATCACAAACTCTTAACCTAAAAACCAAGAAGCTTATAATGAGAATATTAGCAGGTGTATTTTCTGCACAAGGCTACCACCAACTCTCACAGAGTTATTACAGCCTTATGTGTGCATGCTACACCCATACCTGTTTCTCTTTGAGGAGCCTTTCAATGGTTTGATCATTTAACTATATGCATACAACTGTCCATTCTACTATTCACATTATATAATTTGTTTTAAAAGTATCATAAATGACTCTCACCATTTAAACTTGTAAAGACATTGTTGGGAATTCAATAATTACAGTTAATCATTCATATGTTAGCACACAATTATAGTATTCTAGATTCTATCTATGCATTATACACAACCCTTGAAATATCAATTGGTCCATAGAATCATATGCAAGTATACCTGCAGCCTTAAGCAACAAAACTGAAGCAGGAGGTGTCTTCAAAATAAAAGTAAAGCTTTTATCCTGAAAAATAACACCATAACAAAAATCAAAACAAGAAAAACCATAAAACCCTCAAAATCTCAACCCCATAAAAAATTAACAATTTTTTTTTAATTCTCACATCATAAACAGTAATCTCAACAGGAATGACATAACCAGCTTTATCTGCAGTTCTGGCATTATAATCCTTACAAAAAGCCATAATATTTACACCCTTTGAACCAAGTGCTGGCCCTACAGGTGGTGCAGGAGTTGCCTTCCCTGCCTCTAAAGCCAACTTTATCAATCCAATCACTGCAACCCCACAAAAAAGATCATCACAAAACAACCCAAAAATTGAAACTTCACAAATAAAAACATAAAGGGGAATTTTTTTTACCTTTCTTAGCCTTTCCACCAGGCTTTGGAGGGGCCATTGCAATAACCGAGAGCCTTCTTGGAGCTGCTGAAAGAAATGGGGAGTGTTTCTTGTCAAAGAATTGAAGAGAAATATTGGGGTTTGAAGATAAGCTAATGGGAGAAGCAAAAAGAGAAGAGGAAAGCTTGATGTTAGCATTGTTCTTTGAAGAAGGAGAAAGAGGAGAAATGAAGTGATAATGGGTTGAGAGAGAAGAAGAAGAAGCCATTGTTGAAGAGAGAATGAGTGATGAAGGAGAGCAGGGTTGAAAGAACTAATGTTGTGGATAAAACTTGTCATGTCGTTCTTTCTATCTTCAATTTCTGTTTGGGCTGAGCTTCTTGTTTCCTGTCTTCAACTTCTGGTTTTTCTGTAAATGGACTGATCTTCATTGAGTCCAAAAATTGTATACAAATGCCAAAGGCCTCTAAACCAATGTGATTTAGACTCGAATCCGGCCTGAGACAATCCTTGAGCTTTCAGAACTGGCTTTTAGGCTTTTCATAGATTGAAAAAACGCCCATCATAATAATTGCAGCAGCAATGTGTAGTGTCATGTAACTAGCTATTTAACTTTTTCTTTGCTGCGTCGATTTTTTTTTCAATACAACGATATTTTTTAATGTATTTTTTAAATATAAAAAATATTAATTTTAAATTAAAAAGTTCATGCATGTATTTAATTAAATAAATTGAGAATTATTTATACAACCAAAAAAATTAAGAAATTCAATTTCTAACCGACCGTAGTTAATCAATCAAACTCGTGATCTAGATTATGATTTATTTGGACTAAAAAAGATTTTTTTCAAAAATTTTTCTTATCTAAAATAAACACTTATAAAATAAAAAACTCACTGAATATTGAGGTAACTGGATATAAATACCAAACCGAAACAAATTACATTACTTAATTAATAATCAACAAAACATTAGCTATATATGAAATTGAAAAAAAAAATTAAGCAAGAAAAATATATATAAAAAAGATTGAATTATGATGGGTAAAATCTAGGTTAGCCTAGAAAGCAAGGGCCTAAAGAAAAAGGCTCGGGCGTGCGGGCCTAGAGTAGCCCACATGACCGGGCTTTATTATTATTATTTAATTCTCTTAAGAGGTGGACAACCTATCATCTATCCCTTTTATGTTTTTATTTTAAATCAACTTTTCTAAATTTTGGTGACCTCTAATTGCTAGAAAATTGGGTTGTGATGTTTCATACTAAAAAAAAAAAAACTCATTTTCAACCATATTTAATTCAAATAACCCTAAACACTTTGTAAAATATATCTATGGCTTCAAACAATACAAAAAACAATTGCCTAAAAACTGACAATCAATCCAAAACCAAAATTGTTTGTGAGCTCAGGTCTACCATATAAGGCAATTTCAAGAGAAAAAACACCTAAGATAAACTCTTCCCATCTAAAAAAACTCATTAACATCAAAATAATCCTTTTTCATGACCTTAATCGGTGTAAACAATGATTTCTCTATCTATTGCTAGAATCCGATCATTTTTCCTCCTCTCTCAAATTAGGAACAAAGAAAAAGAAGTTCGGGATTAAAATTGACTTCATTCTTAATTTTTTAAAATTGAAAGGACCACATATTTATAATCAGGAAAGTTTGGGGATTAAAATGCACATTTCACACAAACTTTGTTAAAGCCACTTATTCCCACCATGTTTATCATTTTGATCCCCTATCTTTTAATGTCACTCTTTCTTAATAAATTAACTCAAATTGGTCTCCAATTTGACAATTTTAGGGTAAAATTAAAAAAAAATTCATTGTGAATGTCGTAAGGGTGCGAGAGTCGCGACGTCGTCTGGCGACGGCGGAGGCTCCTTGTCATACCTCCTGTGTGAGGTGTTGTGTATTGGGAAGAGTTTTTGGATTTAATCATAGAATTATGATTAATGTTTAGGAGTCGCCACCTAGTATTATGGTCACTAGGAACCTATGGTCTGCGAGAGTTTGAGTAAGGGACAAGTTGTGCAAGGGAAAGACGCATCACCCCTAATGCACCCTATCTAAGGTAAGCTGCATTGTTGTTTGATTGTTTTTTTTCTAAGTAGGGTTTATATTCGTTGGTCTTTTCTAAGGTTCAAGACAGATCTCTCTTCTTGAGAAAGTCTCTACCTTATTGGGTTAAATTCTAACTGTTCTAAAGTCTGAATTATAACATGACATTTATTTACACCTTGTATCTTTAATATTTGAGGGTGTACTTTATCGTGTAATTTTACACCCCACAAATATTAAAGTCTACATCTGGATCCTATAAAAAGATTGGAAAAAAGTTTTTGATATTTTAGCAAAACTCTAATGGATGATCATAAACTGGTTATGATATCCATTTTTTGGATTTTCAAAACATGAGAAAGATGCAATCTTTTAATGAAAATATGATTGGAAAAGTTTTACGATTTGGCCGTATGCATGAAAACAAAATATATTTTTTTTTATTTTTTTGAATAGGGAAATTGATTTAAAAGTTTTTGAGATTTTTTTGAAAATGTTTTGAATTTTTTTTAATATTTTGGAGAAAACCGGGTATTTTAATACCAGACTTGTATTTTACAGTGTAAATATACAATCCGATATTATGCAAAATTGGTAGAAAAATATTTGAGAAAATCACAATTTTTTTTCAAAGGATTTTTGAATTTGTTTTAGGAATTTTTTGTTTTTTTAATGAAATATATAAAATAATATATATATATATATATATATAATTAATTAATTAAATATTATTAAAGCATGTGGGCCGGGTCGACCCAAACAACTGGGCCAGGCATAAACTTAGAAAACAGTGGGTCGATATCGACCCAAAACAGTTGGGCTGATCTCAACTCAACATATTTTCTTCCTCTCTTTCTGGGGAGCCCAAACATTTGGGCTGGGCCATAACTGACCCGGCCCAGGAGTGAATTATTTTCAGAACGTGAACAGTAAGTTCACGTTCTGCATGCAACTTTGTAGTTGCAGACGACAGAGTGAAGTGGGAGGCAACCTTGTGGAGGAGAAGGAGCTGCTGTCATTGGCTTGGCGTGAAGCTGACGGAGGTGCTGGTGGAAGAAATGGTGGCGGTGTTGGTTGCTGGTGGTGGAGGAAGAAAGATGAAGAAGCAGAAGAAGAAAATCTGCAGGGGAGAGAGGGAAGATCTCGCAGTGGCTACCCCATCACCAGTGAGGATTTGGGTTCGTGGGGAGGCTGAGACATCGTCTGTTGGTGGAGGAGAAATGTTTCTGTGGGATCTTCAAGGGTTGAAGAAGCAGCGGGGAGAGAGAGAAGAGAGAGAACCGTTGGATGGAAGAAAAACAGGGGAGGGAGCTGATTTTTTGCGATGTTTGGACCCGAATTTCTCCTCCCTCAAGCCATGAAATCCACCTCTATTTATAGGCGGTGGAAAAGGGCAATCTTGTCTTCGCCGGGGAAAAATTTTCAGCCCTTGATTTGACTGGAAGAATCCAAACCGTCGGTTCAAAGTGTGTACCTTGAACTGCCAAATTTGACAGTCCAAGGCTGCCTGAGTTGGCTACTTTAGGCTAGTCACTGGAGCAGTTTTGATGTTTATAGGCCTCAACGGATGATACTCGGGGATAGAGGGATTTCAGGTGACCATTTTGGTGCATGTGTTGTCAATTTTGGGGGACATACGAGGCATTAAATGCACCTGTAAAACTGCTCCCCGAGCAACGTTCAAGGGGAAGACAGTGAGCAGTGACCAGGCGACGCGTCACCTGATCTCCTCTTTTTTTTATACTCAAAACTACGCTGTTTTAGGTTTGAATTAGGGATTTCGCTGAAGTTCAATATAGTCCTCTAGATTTCAATTTGATTCAATTGAACTCCTAATTGACCCTAAACCTTTGATTTAATGCAATTAGGCCTTTGCGGAACTTCAACTTCAGCCTTGTATTTACGTGCCTTTTGCATTATGGTCATTGGTCTCGGATTTATGCAATTTCACCCCTAATTGACCAAACTTTCAATTTCTTCAATTTGACCCCCAGATTTTGTCAATTAAACCCTATAGTTTGACGCCTTTTGCATATTGGTCACTGACTGCGAATTTTATCAATTTAACCCCTAATTGACCCCAAAACTTCATTTTTCTTGCAATTTGGCCCCTAATTTCAATCAATTAACTAGGTAAAAATTAAATTTTATCTCTTAAAATTCCAATCTTCTCAATTAAGCCTAAATTAGGTTTCCAAACTTAATTTTTCACCTATTAAGCTCCAAATAAAATTAATTTGGCTCATTTAAAGTATAATTAAGTCCTTGCATTTAATTAAATCCTTCAATTGGACCCAAATTAATTCTTAACATAATTAAAATTTAATTTGGCCCATGATTAAATCAAATTGGCCTATTAAAAATTTAATTATGTCATTGGACTTAATTTTTATGTAAATTCGTCCAATAATCATTTAATTTAATCTTGAATTTGTATTTTTTTCACCATTTTTGGGCATAATGGGGTACAATTACGCCTTGAAATTTCACCAAAATTGCAACTTGATTACCTGGTTTGCTTTCTATACATTGCTAGCCTTTATTATTATTTTTTAATTTTTATTTTGAAAAAAAATTAATTTTTAAAGAATAACCCAGAATTGGGTTATGACAGTGAAAATCGACAGTGAATTGTGAGAGAGGCTACTTTCTATGAAGGAATAATAAATTCTCCACGCCTTATAGTGTGTAGTTAATGTTTCTTAAAAATAACATGTAACTATGGAGATACTTTTAGGTAGGGCCTTCGGATATAAAAAGAAATGGAAATAAAGAAAACATAAACATATTTAGTTAAAAAGGCAAAGATGAAGATATAATGTCCGTTTATCATTAAATTTGAACCTGCTTTTCATCAAAATTAAAAATATTTCTTCAAATTAATTTTTTTACATCCAAACTCTAGTATTTTATTTTAATTACAATTTTAAAATTATTTTTTTAATATATTACAATCAGTTTTGTTTTTATAAAAAATCTTAGTTAAAAAAACTATAATTTATAATATTCTTAAACTTATTTTTTTCAAACCACAACCATAAAAATTATACAATGAAAAACACATATATTCTTCAATCTTTTACACCTTCTGTTGAGTGAAACTCAATGTGTTTGAAATTTCTGTACAAGCCCTGTTTGTTTTTGTGTTTCAAAAGCGCTTTAAAAAAAAAAAATTTTAATTTTTTCTTTACTTCAAATTAATATTTTTTAGGTGTTTTAGATTATTTTGATGTGTCGATATCAAAAATAATTTTTTAAAAATAAAAAAATTTTATTCTGATACATTTCTTAGAAAAAAACACTTTGAAAAATAACCGCTATATATCACACTCCCAAATACCCAAATTGTGTGGCTAACAATAAACCAATAAATAAATTCCATATGGCCATCACTACTTCTCCTTCACTCTCCAATTGAAAGGGTTGTTTTATCACTCATGTTAACTTCAACATGGTTTATCATATTATCACTTAACAAACATCGCTTTTTGTTATTTGATTTTTGTGACATCAAAAGTCAATTTGAAAGTGATATTAGCGTTCAAAATTTGTGTTAAATTTTAAAAAGAGAGAGAGAGAGAGAGATACGAATAGAGACTTCAATTAAGAACATAAACAATTTGTTATTAAATCATTCATGAAATGTGATGACCATGAAAGAAGATTTAATATTAATGTATAAAAATTGTGCAAAACTTGTCAATATTGACATGACAAGAAGGACACCCAATAATTTTTTACTTGAATGTTGTTTCCTAGGTTAAGTTGCCCTCCATTATCAACCCAACCATAAGTAGTGGCTTCCACCATTTCTTCAACTTCAAATCTCCCTCTACCTCCCTCCCTCCCTCCCTCTCTCTCTCACACACGCACGCGCACATACAGACACAAAAATGGGGATTCCCAGCTTTGTTGCAGTGAAGATGCCAAAATGTTTTTGTTTCAAATTCCTGGTAGAGCTTCTCACTTTCATCAAGTTGGTGTTTCTATTGACTCTAACCATTCTACGTATGTTCAAGCAGCCTGAACTGCTTTACAATTCCGATCAAGATCAAGATACCACAGGGGGTTATGTTCTTTTAATGGATGAACTTTGTCCATCACCAATTCCAGTCCCAGTTTCCACTCTTGCAAGACTGATCAAGAAGAAACTTAAAGTGATAGCATACAGCAGTTTACTTGAAAGATCAGGGAAGCTTGAAGATGATCAAGAGAGCATATGTCCTGTCTGCTTGGACTGTATAGAAGGGAGAGATGAAGTCAGAGAACCATGCAACTGCTCTCATGTGTTTCATCTAAAATGCCTAGATAGTTGGGTGGATCAAGCTCATGTCACCTGCCCTACCTGCAGGTCTATGCTGTTTCCAAAGAAGGTGGGAGCTGCTGCAATGTATTTACTTGCTTTTCAAGAATCTCTTACGGATGAACAAGTTAGCTGAAGTAGCAAAACCATATACACATACATATATGGGGCTACTATCCCAAAATTTCTCTCCATCTGTAAAATATTTTTTTTCTTTGATCTAATTTATGCATCTTGGATATTACTCTCTTTCTTTCTTAGCCTCTCTGATTTTCAATTTTTTATTTCCTCCTCCACACTAAATTATTGTAAGGCTTGAGTTACGTGTTTATTTTACACTAAGGTCAATTATATCTCAAGTCAAATGAACTGGCACAATATCCCTTACCAAATCTGAAAATATATAAACTTCTAGAACGTGGTAAACTTATAATCATAACTAAAATACTAGCATACATTCTAGATAAAAATTTCAATCATACAAAAAAAATTAAAAATTATCTTCTAGCATGAATACCAAAATCACAACCAGAATTTTGCATTTTATCGATAGACTATTCTGTACGTGTTTAGATACTAATTCACTAGAATAATTTTACCGACGAGATCACGAACAGTTATTATTTGTAAAAAAAATTATCGTTGGTGATTTTTATTATGTTGGTTATCTTATTGGTAAAATTATCATCAGTAGATTTATAGAAAAAAAAAGTGTGCCAAACAAAAAACACATTTATTGGCATCAATTCGTTGGTATTTTATCGGTAAAGATGGCACAATACCAGTGGAAATGACTGTTTGTAATCACATCAGTGATTTATTTTTATATTATCGAAGGAATTAACTCGTCTGTGAGTAAATAGTGTTAGTGGCATTTCTTATAATTTTTTTCCAACTCTCTGGAAGTCTATCAGTAATTTGTTTAATTTTTAAAAACACATATAAAAAAGTATAAAATAAAAAACCAAATATTTATTACAAATTTAAAAATTTATCAATTTAAATGCAATTCATCTAGAAGAAAGTGGTTAAAGGAGGAGGAGTAGGTAGTCTTCATTAAGACTAGAGGGGAGATAAGGTTGGCAACATTTATCACTCATGTTTGATTTTAACTCTATGTACAATCGCCAGAGTCCAATCATTTCAACACTAAGTCGTTCTATCTCAGCAGTAATATGGGTCGTCCAAGCTTTAACTTGTTGGTTTAAAATCACCTGGAACTTCAAAGATCGAGTGCTGAAAATTGATTGCGAGCATCCAATGGTTGAAACACTACAGGTCATCCACAACTTAGTCGTAGTGTTTGAGATACCGTAAACCCAATTTCTTTCCGGTCCACCAGACGATTCTACCTCCAACTACAAATTCAGATCGAGTTCTAGATAGGTCAAATGATCATCCTCATATCTCTCCTGCAACCAGGTGTTATATGTTTCCTAAAAAAAAATAGTTAGCTAATTTAAAAAAATAATAACTTAAGAAAACAAAAATGTTGAAATACAACTTACCATGAACTTTGGAGCTCGGTTATCCATGAGCTGCTACACAGTTTTCAACATTCATCATTTTGAATGTGAGTTTCTACAAAAAGCTTCATTGGTTTTGGTTTGCATTCAAGAACCGTAGTTTACAAAAAAAAAAAAATTATTGTTAGTTAAACATTTTCATATAAAATAACAATTAAAAAAATGGATGTGATAAAAAAAAATCTTATCATTTGCTTCGCATGCAAAATGAACCGAATGGATTCACTAGTGTGCATGGCAATTGAACCATGAATCTCCTTGTTTCGGTTCTCTTCCTTGGACCGTGACTATCACACAAAATGCTTCGACATCACATGCTGGGTATAAGCTTCCCATAAAGCACTCAAGACATGCAGAGATCTAAAATCCCTCCAAACTGTCACATTTTCTTAACTTGGAAGACCTTTTTCTTTATCATCTTTTTTTTCTTTTTATGTCTCATACAAAAAATCACACAACCTATACGGTAGCAATAAATTATCGATTAAGATAATGAAAAATATATTTTTTCATTTAAATAAAAAATATAACATTGATAGTTCAATCTTACTTATTTGCGTTACGATGCTCCCGAACCCTCCTGACAACAGCGTTGCCAACCATATCTCAGTAAAAGTTTTACTTGCAAGTAAAATTTGTTAAAGAGTAGTTCATTAAAATCAATGAACTAATTGAATTAAAATAATAAAAAAATTTATTTAATTATATACTAACCTTGAACTTTCCTAACCATGCATCAATCATGAGTTTTCATTTAAGATTTTTGGAAACTTGATTCTATTGAAACAATGACACTTCCAGCGATGATTTCATCACTGATATTATTGTGTGTGCAACTTCAACATTTGCAAACTTAAAATTCAATTTGTTAATTGAAATTTAATTTTCAAAAATTATAATTTTTTTTATTTTTTAATCGTGCAAGAAAGGAAAAAAAACTTACATTGAGTGGTCGAGATTCCATTAGGTAATGTACTTCCCAGTGTATACATTTTCGCTCTAAACGAACCCCCTTAACAAGGCGACATTGCACTCGACGAGTTTGCATCGAGAGAGACTGTCTGTACCTCAAGTGTCTGTTCATGATCGACACCAGTAACTCATGGTTATTAAAAGCACTGCTAGAAGAACTAGCAACGCTCCTATTCGTATGATGCACAATTGATTTTCCCCTTGGCAACTACACAAATTAAAGGATTAAAAAAGGTAACAACATTCATATTTAAAAAAAAAATGGTAGACACAAACCAGTTGATTCTATTTACGACAAGTCCTTTTTCCTATTAATTTCTAAAAAAACAAAACCCTATAAAATGTGAATAATCAACTAAGGAAATATTTCTGCTAACAATTTGGTTAATTTCTGAAATTTTCCAAAATTATATAAACTAACAATTTGGCCAATTTTAAACAAAATTTTATAATTTTGTTATAACTCCATCACAAAAATTATATTTTGTATATTAATATTGTTCACATGCACGTTGCATAGCAAGCAACTTGCAATAATTTTCTATGGAATTTCATTACATTTTTAAAATAAAATTAATTTTATATGATTAATTGTAAATTACTTTTAAAATTAACATGTTTTCTACCTACAAATTATTTGTATAATTAATTAATTTCACAACAATATAAATTACCATTTTAACCAAAAGTAAATTGCACAACTAAGATAAATTCAATTTATAAAATAACATATTCAATTAAAAAATTACATTAATGAAACAAAATTAACCTAAATTACTCATGTTGAAACATAAAATACATATAACCTTAAATAAAATCTTACTTAATTTGAAACCAATTTCACTTTTACCGAAAATGTATTTCCCTCCCTTTCCCTTTTCTTCTCTAGGACTAAAATCCATTATAATGGGTCACCATCTTGTCAAAACCCCATAATAAATATCAATGAAAAACAATAACTTATTATGTAAAATACCTCAAATTTTAAAAATGATGGAAATCAACTAAGAGCTCTGACTACTTGGCTTATAAGTACTTATATCAAACTTATATAGAATACTAACAACAATACATATTAATTAATTATGTGAACTAAATAAATTAGCTAACATTGATTTAACTCAAACTTATTCAATCTATTTTAATGATACTTTTAAATCATTATTAATTTTCTAAAAAACATTCAAATTCCTCCACATTTACAAAAAAATTTCAACTTAACAATAAAATTGACAAAATATCAAACATTCCCATTAAATAAGCCATTACTTATTTCATTACAAAACACCTAAATCACAAAATCAAAATCAATTTCATCAAATTACAAATTTTTAAAATCTCAAACAAATCCTCACATGTACAAATCATACTTTCATATAATAAATTTCTATAGAAAAAAGCTACAAAACAAGTAAACACACAAACAAACTACATGTATTACATCAAATTGCCATAAAAATTAACTTTTTAAAAATAAGTTCAAACAAAAAATGGATAGTTTTTCTTACTTGATGTGGGGAATCTTAAAACAAATGAATTAGAAAAGGGATGCTGATAGACTGACTATTGAGGTGGCTGAATTTTTGGTAATGAGAAATTGATTTGTGATAAAAGAGTGGGGCGGAGGGGGGGTTCTACTATTATTTGTAGAGAAAAATAGGGGAAGAAAAAGAAATGAGGGAGAAGAAGTGGGGCAGGAGACCGCTCACCAAGTTATAACTTAAATATTACTAACGGAATTATCAATGAATATTAGCAACAAGTTTATTTCGTTGGTAGTACTGTCTGTAACAATGACATGTTATTTTTTTCCTCTTCTTTTTTATTTTTTCCCATTATAATCCCCCAGTATACATTCACGGATATAGAAAGAAAATATTTCATTGGTAAATTTCCCCGTAATTTGCCAAGGAATATGTTTTTCATCAGTATTTCTGTTTGTATTTGCTAATTTTTTGATGGTGAATATATGTTGAAATTATACTTAAATTAGAAGCATGTAAAACACTTATATACTTTTGATTGCCTCCGGAGACTTGTACAAATAAACTTTTGATTGCATGAATACTTCCAAAGATATACAAGTTTAAAAAATAAATTACGTGTGTGTGTGTATATATATATAATTTGGTAAAAAATAATATTTATTATTGATAGAAACACTCCTCTAACAGGAATTTATAATTTTTCAATGTAACTTGTTAAACACAGTGATGATTAATAAACAACTTTTGCTTGTGTCCTTTCATACTCTGTAGGCTGCCATTGTCAAAAGGGATTTCCTTTTTTCTAAGATAACTATAGAATAAATGCATTATTTAAGTCACATCATGATTCTTCCATGTAATCTAGTCAAGCAAGACAAATCAGTCGGTGGGAAAAGAAAAAATTAACAACAATCCTCCAATTTCTATCTCTATTCAAATAAGGCTTTCAAATTAAAAAAACTTGTAATTGCACCAACAAACTATCAACAACGAGTCAATTTGGTCCTCGACCCTTATTTTAGATTCATTTTGCAAACTTAAAACTTATTTATATTTCAATTCTATTTCAAAATTGGCTTTGAAGTTCACAATCTTTCAATTGTACCAGCAAACTATCAGCTGTGAATCAATTTGGTCCTCAATCTTTATTTCACATTCTTTTAGAAACCTTTATAGAAATTTGCAAAGTTACATGTCTTCGTGTAACGTCGGCACACTTTTTTTTTTAAATATATATATCAATAATAAATATATCATTATTAAAAAAATACAAAAACTAATATCATTTCAATGCCTTGTCCGAGGAAAATTGTGTTTGTGATAGTGAAGAAGATATGCTTGTTTTCCTCTAATGCCATCGTTGAATAAAACAAATTAATTTTTTTTTTCATAAAACGTTTAAAATACGCATCAACATTCATAAGCCAAATGTCATGACAACATGACTAGAATGTAGGGATGCACACATTAGTGAATTAATGTTTTTTTTTTATAAAAAAATATATTATACTGACAAACAATATTGCAATGAGAAATAAATAAGAAAATCAGGTTGAATTTCGCTCACAAGTCGTGACAAGAGCTGATCTTATGCTAGCTGGATCGAGAGTGGAGACCATTAATTTTGCATGCAAATATTTAATGCGAGCTATAATTCCTGATACGTGGGGATCGACAAGCCATTGAATTAGTTCCTGATAGGGATTCAGATGCGTCACCCTCATCTCCGTTGGCTGGTGGATATGCAGCTAATTATGTCCACACCTGGTACGGCAATGTCAGGCGACTATCATCAACCAGACATGGGATTATCAGGTGGTTAATGACGACAAAATACACACAGACGACAAAATACACACAGAAACTGTTAAAATAATTGAGATGAAATACAAAAAGGAGACTAAAATTCTAAATAATCTATATATTATGAATATTTAATCTTAACCTAAATACAAATAAAGTATATATAGGTTAAACTGAAAGTACTATTCTATCCTTAATAAATAAAACTACATAAATATTATTTAACATCTCCCCTCAAACTCACGATGCGGCAGCTACAAGTATCGAGAGTTTGCCAACCAGAAAACAAAAACGAGAGATGGAATGCACCTTGGTAAAGAAATCTGCAATCTGCAAGGAAGAAGGAACAAAAGGCAAAGCAATGATGCCATGTTTGAGATGATAATGAGTAAGATGACAATCAATCTCAATGTGCTTAGTGCGCTCATGAAAAACCGAGTTATGAGCAATCTGAATAGAACTCTGGTTGTCACAATAGATAAGAATAGGATGAGAAAAGGAAATTCCCATATTAGCAAGTAACCAACGTAACCAAACAATCTCTTTAGTAGTAGATGCCATGGCACGATATTCTGCTTCGGTGGATGATTGAGAAATAATAGATTGTTTCTTGTTCTTTCAAGAAATAAGAGAATCACCTAAAAAGATACAGAACTCGGTAACAGACTTGCGATCTGTGGGATCACTACCATGATCGGACGAGTATGCACGCAACTCCAAGGAAGAGGTGGATGAAAGTAAAAGACTCAAAAAGACGTACCCAAGATATCGCAAAATCCGAAGAACAAGCGCCAAAGGAATGGAGTAGGAGAACCAACAAACTGACTAACAACATGAACAACATATGCAATATCTGGACGAGTAATGGTGAGATATATATACCAAACTCCCAACAATAGTGCGGTATAAAGTAGGATCTATCAAAGGTAAATCATCAGAAGAAGAATACCTTGCGTTAACCTCAACAGGAGTATCTACAGTCTTGTTATCAGTAAGTCTAGCCCGCTCAAGAATATCTGCAACATATTTCGACTGAGAAAGAAGGTAACCTCTAGGTGAGTATGCTACCTCAATACCTAGGAAATATCGAAGATAACCCAAATCCTTCATTTTAAATCGTCTACACAACTCTGTTTTTAAAATTGAAATACCATCAATATCATCACCAGTAATAATCATGTCATCAACATATAAAGATAGAATGATACGACCTGCATCAGTGCACTTAATAAAAAGAGCAGAATCATGACTGCTAGAAACAAAGCCAAGAGACGAGATCACAATAGAGAATTTCTCAAACCAAGCACGGGGTGCTTGTTTGAGACCATATAATGCTTTCTTAAGCTTACAAACATATCCAGAGTCATGTGAAATACTAGGAGGGGGTGTCATATAAACTTCTTCTTGAAGATCTCCATTTAAGAAGGCATTTTTAACATCAAGCTGAGAAATATGCCACTGACGAATCGAAGCTACGACAATAAGAGTACGAATAGTAGTCATTTTTGCAACCAGGGCAAATGTCTCCTCATAGTCCATACCATACTGTTGAGAGTATCTTTTTGCAACCAGCCTAGCTTTGTATCGCTCAATAGACCCATCAAAATTAGTCTTAATATTATACACCCAATGACAACCAACAACACTCTTACTAGGAGGTAGAGGAACCAGATCCCAAGTATTTGTCTTATACAAAGCAGAAAGTTCCTCATCCATAGCTTGCTACCAAAACGAATCAAGAATTGCCTCTTTATAGGAAGAGGGCTCAAAGAGACAATGAATAGAAGCTAAAAAGAAAGTAATTGATGAAGAATAACAAGAATAAGCAAAATCTGGTAGTTTTGTGGACTTACGAATGCGGATGGACAGACGTGGAGGTGGATCCACAATCTCAGATGAAGCTTGAGGGGCTGTAGATGAGAATGGAGCTTCAGGTGTGCCAGAGAGTAAAGTACCAGTACCTGCAGAGTTATGAGTACAAATTGATCGAACATAGGGAGAGGTATCATTGCCAGAATCCTCAGAAAAAGGATCTATACGAATAAGATTAGATTTTGTCAGGCTATGAGTAGTGGATGGAATAAAAAAGAAAGGTATATGCTCAAGGAAGACAACATGACGAGACACATAAAGTTTCTGAGTTATTGGATCAAAATAACGATACCCCTTTTTACCTTCACCATAACCCAGAAAGGCACAAATATCGGATCGAGAGGATAGCTTACTACGTTCTACATGAGGACGAAGAACGAAACAAGTATAACCAAAGACTCTAAATGAGGAATAATCAGGGACATACCTATATAACTTTTCAAAAGGAGATAGACCCGAACTATGAGAAGATGGAATTGTATTAATCAAACTTACAGCAGTAAGAACAACTTCTCCCCAAAACTCACTAGGAACAAAAGCAGACAATAAGAGAGAACGAGCATTTTTGACAATGTGCCTATGTTTTCTTTCAGCAATACCATTTTGCTCAGGAGTATCTGTTTATGAAGTTTGGTGGATGGTTCCATCTAAAGCAAGCATTTGACAAAATTTATTAGAGGTGTATTCCCCACCCAAATCACACCTAAAGCATTTGATCACAGCAGAATGTTGAGTTTTGATAAGAGCTCAAAAAGTTGCATATATCTCAAAGAATTCAGAACGATGTTTCATTAAATAAACCCAACAATAACGAGCATGATCATCAATAAAAGAGACATAATATCGAGACCCTCCTTTTGTGGCAACAGGAGAAGGTCCCCATACATCAGAATGAATCAAATCAAATGGTGAAGATGAAACAGAAATACTTCGATTAAAAGGTAAAGCAGAAAATTTTGCCAGTTTACATCCACTACAATCTGAAATGTCACAAGTTTTCAAATTTCCTAAAGCTCCTGTGGATGCCAAAAATCTCAAACGAGAAGACGAAACATGACCTAGACGGGAATGCCATAAATAAAAACTAGAAGATGAAAGACTCAAATGAAAAGAAGACAAATCAACAGTAGTAGCAGCAGCGGCAGCAGCAGCAGCAACTAGCACTTTTAACTCATCCAAAATATATAGTCCATTCTCCCTACGGCCTGTCCCAATCAGCTTCTGAGACTGCAGATCCTGTACACAACAAAAGAAACCAGAAAACATAACTAAATAATCACCAGAATCACATATTTGACCAATAGACGCAAGATTTAATTTGAGTTTTGGAATAAGATAAACATTAGGGAGAGACAAGTGAGGTGTGACAACAGAACCAACACCTGCTAAGGGCATAGGAGTGCCATCAGCAGTCATAACAGGAATGGAGGATAAAGGGGACACAGAGGTAAAAGATGAGGAATCTGGAGACATATGATGGGAAGCACCAGAATCCAAGACCCATTCAGAGTGTGATATACTTGAGGAACTATGAGGCAACTGACATATGGAAGAAGCGGACATTGCTTGTGACTGCAAGGAGAGAAACTTCTGAAATTACTCAGCCAAAGTACTAGGATCGGTAATAGAGCCTAGGGAAGCTATTGCTGCAGTATTGTGATGTGGTGGTTTATAACACTGAGGTGGTCGATGAGCATTAGATTGTGATTGACTGCTAGACTTCCAAGCTTGATTCTGCTGTCTCAACTTAGGACACTGAGCCTTCCAATGACCTTTCTGCTTACAAAAACTGCACTCATCGAAGCCAACCCTTATGTAAGGCTTGTTCTGAAGATTAGAGAATGGCTTAGAAGGTACTGCTAGTATAGAAGGATTTGAAGCAGAAAAGAATTCCCTTTTCAGAATAAGACTAAAGACGTATTTTTTCAGCCAATAACTCACTGACAACAGAGTTAACAGAAGGCAGAGGAGAACGATGCAAAATTGAACCTCTAAGGCCTTCGAAATCACTGCGAAGTGCTATTAAAAATTGTACCAATCGTTGCTGCTCTCTACGTTCAATATAAGCACCACATGCTTTTAAATCTGCCGATTTTGTAAGAGCCAATTGATCCCAAAGATCTGTCATGGCAGAATAGAACTCCTGAATACTCATATTCTTCTAGTGAAGAGCTCGTATGTCATTCTCTAACTGATACTGTTTTGCAAAATTTGATTGCGTGAATAATCTTTGCAGATGATCCCAAACCTCTTTTGCTGTCTCATACTTCGCCAACTGTGTACCTATCGAATGCTCAACAGAATTGTTGATCCAAGTAATGATCTTTGCATTATTTGCTTCCCATGTATCTATCAAAACAACATCCCCCTCCTCAATATTCTTAGGTATCATATAAGCTCCACTAACATACCCCCACATCTTCTTACCCTTAAGAAAATTTCTCATTACATAGCTCCAATACGAATAGTTCTTCCCATCCAACCTCACACTCACAGACTGAAGCGAATCATCTCTTTCAGTAGCCATAATCAACAATCACAGAGAACCAGAATGCAAAAGCAGCGGAAAATAAAATACCAAATTGCAGAAACTGAACAGAGATTGTAGAAACTAAACAAATATCTTCTCAAACTTATATGATTAATCCAAAACACAAAACAAATTTGCAGAAACTGAACGCAAATACTAAATTGCAAAAGCTGAAGGGAAGACGAAATACCAAATTTTCAGAAGCGGAAGACAAAATCTCACTCCAAAAAATTTCTTGGATCCGCGAAGTTGTGTTCGGGATTAAGCCTTGTTCCATAAAACCAACTCTGATACCATGTTAAAATAATTGAGATCAAATACAGAAAGGAGGCTAGAATTCTAAATAATCTGTATATTATGAATACTTAGTCTTAACCTAAATACAAATAAAGTATATATAGGTTAAACTGAAAGTATTATTCTATCCTTAATAAATAAGACTACATAAATATTATTTAACAGAAACAAAATGCGAAAACCTTCAACCGCGTTTAGAAGATCTGCGTTGGTGCATCCTGCAATATCTTATAATATGGTCTGTTGTGCTCAAAGGTATCCCATCCTGCTATCCTTTGACGGATCACAGAGCACCAGTGGCGGAGGCAGGGGGCTGGTACGGCCCGGCCCCTGCAAGGAAAATTTTTTCTAGGTTCTGCCCTTAAATTTTAACCTCTTTTAAAGTATTTCTTTTAATTTGGCTCCTCTTGATTTTTTTTTTCTTGCTCTGCCCCCGCAAAGCACCGTTTATGGTCTGTTGCAATCGGAAGAGTTGAAGTTCTCTCCGAGCAGGCATATTCCTTTCAAACCAGATGGCACAGGACAAATGCCAACGAAAACTTTAGGATTCTGGCCACGCTCTTGAGACAATTTTTATTTGCCGGTAATTTAACTTCAAATGCTTTTGTTTTTTTTATCTCATCACGTGAAAAAATAGTTTAGTTTTTTTTTTAATTTTATATGTAAAAATTTATTTATTTTTAGTAATTTTAACCAAAATCATATTTTTTAAAATATATATTTAAAAAATTATAATTAAAAATATTTTACCCCACCAGTTTGGGAAGCTTTTACTACCATCATTGGCACCTACTACAGGGCCATAGGAGTTAGAAGCTTCCTTGGCAATTAATAAAAAAATAAATTACTAAGGCTATTCCTTGATAACGTTTTTCACAAGTGACGAGCTGGTGGGGGCTGTGTTGTCGATTCGTTCAACCCACCATCATTATTCTTTAAAGTAGGTAAGTGTTCTGCGATATGGCATGGACAAAGTAAAATATTTCAGATAATGACAGCACTTTTAAATGATCAGGAAAAATTTGGAATCCGAGTCATTGGTTTGAATAATTTCAACAAATCTGATTAGTTTAATAATATAATTATATAAAAATAATGATTAATAAAAAATAAATAGTTGTTAATATTATAAAAAGATATTATCTATCTTTAAAATATCTCAATAATTTTATTTGATAATAATACAAAAATTGAATGAGAACAAAATAATTTCATAAAAAATGAAAACATTTGAAGTTAAATTACCGGAAAATAAAAATTCAAAGACAAAAGATACCCAATTCAATTTTTAAAAACGATAAAAAAATAATTTTTTTTAAAAAAAATTTAAAAAAATACTAAAATTAAATCGGGTTAATTTTTTTAATCCATGACCTGGTTCATGAGACTTTATTACTCTATAGAAGGCAAGCCCATAAAAATCATGAAATAAAATTCTCAATCATCCATAATTAAAAAACAAACCAAATAGTAAATAAAAAAATAAAGATCAAATCTGGCTTAAAAATTAAATGAAATAAGACAATAAAGAATGAAATTAAAAAATAAATTAATTAGAAAAATAATAAAAAAATAAAAAAATATTAATTAAAAGAATAAAGATCAAATCTAATATAAAAACTAATTAAAATAATAAAAAAAATAAAATCCAATACTAAAATAAATTTTTTGTTGCTTATTCTAGTTTCGCTGTGTCCGTCATTGATCCTTACATCAGTGAGATTTTGCAATGAGGATCAAATATACTAGATGAAAAAAAAATTATAAATAAAAAATAAAAAACTATTTTTTTATAATATTATAGACTATAAATAAATCTTGTATAACATCTATAATTTTTTTCACTGTTGATAAAAACTTAGGAATTATGATTTTTTAAAATCTTTTTTTTTTAAATCATAATAGCCAAAGTGGCAACGAATAATTTCATACAACCCAAGTTTCAATGACTTGTTAAAGCAACCATTATTTGTTTTCAGTGATTTGCGTGGACTTTTGGAATTATGATTTGTTCAATCTAACGTGTCAAAGTGAGTGATGATTAATAAACAACTTCAGCAAAAGACTGAGATGACACCTTTATTTTCACGAATAATGTCTTTTAATGAATAGTTCTGTACACAGACAACATCGATGTTTAGGCTTGTAAGGTACAATAATTTTTAAAAATGCTTTTATCGTAAAAATGTATAATTTTTTATTTTTTTTTATTTTTAATCAGATTAAATTTATTAAAAAAACACTTAAAAGAATTAATTTAATTTTTTTAAAATAAATATATTCTTAAAATACACTTCAATATTAAGGATTAGATGTGTTTGAGATTATGATAGCGGTGACAGTTTAAAGTGTTTTTTGCTTAGAAATATATTAAAATAATATTTTTTTTTATTTTTAAAAAAATATTTTTCATATTAACATATTAAAATGATATAAAAATATAAAAAAATCATTTTAAATAAAAGAAATTTCAAAGTTTAAGGAACATAATTTGCACCATGTATCAATGATGCACGACTTGCATTGAACTTGTGCTTTCACTTGACACGTATATAGAGAATGAAAATTGTCAAGTTTTCATGAATTTTCAACTCAATCAATAATTCAAGAAGCTTTATGACTGTGTCATTCATTTCATTGTCAATTTCAAACTTAAAGAGAAGACTAAAACTCATTGCTCGTCATTTATTTTATGATACTCCTTTATATATTTTTTTTGTTTAAACAGAGACCATAAAACAATTCCAATTTTTTATTTGATGGATAACCTATCTTTTATCTAATCATTTAAGAATATAATATTCTTAATATTATTTTCGTTAATAAGAGGCTCTATCATAGATATTAAAAGACATGGTATTTCAAACTTTCTTGTCTTTTGATCTTTTAGTTGTGTTTTTCCTTCAGTTTTGTTTCTTCTTTCTTCTTTTTTTTTTCTCTTTTTTTCCCTCTTTTTTTTGTTTCACCCATGCCCTCAATCATCAACTTTTGACATTGGTTGTGCCTTTTTTTTTTCTTTTTTTGGCCCCTTTTCAATCTTTCATTTTCATCATCTCCTTCACCATTGATTCTATCATTGTCTCCATCCTTTCAACTGAACATTTCTCGCTTGCTCTCAATATAGGGTGTGATCTAGGTTAGGGTTTTTTTAAAAAAAGATTCCATCAAGCTTAAATTGAGAGTGTAAAGGATATATATTTAAAAAATTATGAAAGGAATAAACAAAAATGGCCTTTTACCATTTTAAGTAAGATTAGTTAGAACTGATAAATTTTGACCTCGTCCAACAAAATGATTTGAACTTGTAAAAAATCATGATTCACGAATCCATAACTACTGAATCCACTACGAGTCAATATGCATACTACTAAAGCTTAGTTCTATGATATGTGGTTCAAATTCGTTTGAGTTCAAAATTTGTTAGGTCACCCCATATTGTTTGTCATGTCATTTTAGCAAACATAGAATCATTTTAGAAATCACAATTTCATATACCAGCTCAAGGCAGACCCTCAGAGACTATCTTGAAAGAAATAGATGAACATTTTGTCATTATGGATAACTTTAGCTATCTTGTTGTAGTATAGCCGAAGATGAGTATTTGGACATTTTAGTCCGATATAGTTGATAAAGTCTGACACTTTGAACTCCTTTGGCACCATAATATTTAGAATTAAATAAATTTTAGCTGCTAGTATAGGGTTGTCAGATCATTTCCTTCAATTTCTCTTCTAGAGCAGGGACCAATAGTTTTACCATCAAATGGTCCTTCAGCTTTCAAATGCATAATAATCAGAGTTTGAGTTAGCTGAACAGGGGCAATGGGGATAAAATGTTGCTTCGTTGTTGAATCTAACCTCAAGTTTATAGATGTATAAGGGATATGAGTTGATGGTGCTTCCACGGGAGGCTGTGCAGACGTTCCATTTCCACTCTTGGAACTCAACACTTATTCGAGTAGATTTGTTAGTTTAGCCATTTCACCTTTATGCTCTTAATTTACTTTTGATAACGAACCTGTATTTGATCCTCTTCTTCATTTCCATCATTTCTCTCAATCATGTGTAGTAGATATTTGGTGGGGGACCTATGTTTTAACCTGTGAACATGCATGCTCAATATATGAGCATGTATTTAATATGACGAGCTCGCCCTTTAAAGGGTGACACACAGTCATAACTCTTGCATGATAAATAAGAATTTTAATTCTTGCCCAAACTCTACAATGAAAAGTTCCATTGTCCAAACTTCATGGGTTTCCTGGTGGAGTCCTCATTTTATCGCACATGTGCGGTGTCACGACGATCATCCTTCTAAATCAGGATCATTAATGGTGATGTGGGTGAAAAGAATAAGGAATTCTTATATTTTATCAGTAAAAAAAGAGAACGGAAGTCACTATTTCGTATTTTGGTCATTAGGAACCCTAACTGGACTTAGAGTTATGATAATGGATTGATTGGAAAAAGTAAAGATATTAACATCCCTATTACGCCTTACCTAAGGTAAGTTACATTGCATTTTTGTTGTTTGCTATGGTTTGATGATGTCTTTTTCTACCATCCTACTATGTCGGATTTGCTACAATGCACAAACCATGGTTTTCTATATCAAGAACTCGGTTTGGTAAGGTGAAAAATCTTCAATTATTGTTTAGGCTTCTTTCGGGGTAAAACTAGAATTTTTGCTACCATGTCATTTCAAATAACATTTCAGATGAAATTCCTTATGGATTTTATTCTTATATTAAAAGTGAATGAGTTATATTATTTACAATAATATTTTAGATATAACCTCATAATTTTTTTTTATCTTTATATTAAAGTGAGTAATAAAATTATTACCCTAATAATATTTTGGATATTAACCTTTTTATGTTTTTTATTCATATATTAAAAGTGAATAATATAAATATTATCCCTAGTTATTATATTAAAAGTGAATAATATTTTCTTGCCAAAAATAATTTTTAAATATAGGCCAAAATCCTTTTGAATTCTATAAACTTGTTGTAAAATCCATGTAATTTTTTTAAAAAAACATGCCAAAGTATTTTAATTTTTTCTTTAAAAAGATGTTTAAATAATCTTATGATTTTTGGCCATATACAAGAAAAAATAAAATATTTTTTTTATCTTTATTTTTTTAGACTTTGTTTGGCAAAATCCCATTTTGTTTTGAAATAAAACTATCCAGAATATGCCTAAGGGGTGTTTTCCAAACACACCATTTAACCAAAAAAACTCATTAACAAAAACATGGGAAACCAACCAGGTTTCAAACTTTTGACCTAATTTGACCCTATTAAGTTGACCTAAAATTTTTGTTTCAATCATAAATCGAATAAAAAATCTTGATTTGACCTGTAACAACCAAAAAATAAAACCAAATTCAAAAAATAGATTAAACACCTAAAAAACATAAAATATAAAAAATTCTTTAACAAAACGGATTAAACACTTAAAAAAGATGAACACCAATAACATGAAGAACACCGAAACCCAACCTGGCAACATAGGTTCCAAAACAGACCAGATTTGGTAAAAAAAAGGCATGTACATGTTGAACATCATACAAGGATCAATAATCTAGCATCCATTCACTTCAATTATCAAATAATCAACATGATTTAATCAAAATGAGTTTTAGTTCTAAACAAAAACTCTAGGATTAAAAACCATCAAAAACATGTTATTGATGCAAATAAATACTAGATTATTTACTAATCAAACATAACGAAGGTTTCTGTGCAAAGAAATGGACCAAACTTAGTTAAAATCATGAGACTAAGGCAATGTTCTTTCCAATAACACAAAGAACATTGCCTAGAAACTTAGCCATAAAACCATCAAAGGTAGCCACTGTCAAGGTCTAGAAATGACATTTTTAATGTCCAAAACATACTTTTTTTTATTCAAACATGTCACAATATCATACACAAACATGTTTGAATAAAACAACTAACAAAAAAACATCAAAACATTGAATCATAGATGAGGTATCAAATCTAAAAAACTATCAAAGTTAAAATCGACTATATATTCATGCAATATGAATTCAAAATTGGTTTTCTAAAGACATTTTATGCATGAATATACCTAGCAAACCCATGATATTGTTTGCATAAGTGTTTTTTTCTTCTTCTTTGACTTCTTTTCAATCATTTTTTAAAATTTTGTCCTTTAATATTAGATTTGTATTTTATTAGGTTATCTCACTCTAATGACATGGACTGTGAGTTTGGCTTGTTAACCTAGTTGGCTTGAGTTTTGTTTGTTAATTAATTTTTTTTCTCTAATTTCATCCTTTAAGATCGAGTTAATTGGAAATTAGACTTCATAATTTGTTTTATTTGCTTTCTATTAGGTTTTCTGGTCTCATAAATTGAGAATAATGCTTAATAGGTTAACCTGAGTTAATTCAGGTTGTTTGTTTGTTTTTTGTAATTGATTTTTTTTTTAATTTCGTTGATTGAGAATTGAAATTCCTAATCTATTTTGATTTGTTTTTTTTATAGGAATATCTTGGTCTCATGATCAGGGGTGTGAGTTTTGACATTTTAATTCTAGTTAAATCGGGTTTTTCTATTTTCTTTCTAAGAGGTTATCTTGGTCTCATGACCCGAGTCACGGGTCCTTCAACACTGGATTTGCTTTTTATCAGGTTGTCCATGTCTCATGACGTAGGTCGAGGGTTTAGTGGGTTAACTCAGCTGACTTTGTTTTTTTAATTGATTTTTTTCTCAATTTTATCATTTAATATCATGTTTTATTGGGAATTGGGCTTCATGATTTACTTTGAATTGAACTCTCATTCTCATTTATCAGAGTCATGGATTTTGCGGGTTAAATCAGGTCATTTTTTTTTTATTTTCTTTCTATGAAGTTATCTTCTTCTCATTACCCGAGTTATGAGTTTGACGGATTAACTTGATTCATTTTTTAATTGATTTTTTTTTTAATTTCATCCTTCTACATTGGACTGATTAAGAATTGGACTTTTTAATTTGTTTTGATTTGCTTTCTATGAGGTAACTAGAGTCACGGGTTTAACAAGTTAACTTGGTTTGCCTTTTTAGATCATTTTTAATTGATTATTTTTCAATTTTATCCTTCAACATTGATTGATTGAGAATTATGCTTCATAATTTGTTTTGGTTTGTTTTATAGGGTTATCATAGTCTCATAACCTTAATCATGAATTTAAAATGTTAACTCGGGTTGATACAAATCAATCCAATATGTTTTTATCTTAAAAAAAGATGTCATGTTAAAAAAAATTATTAGTCAAACTATGTTTTTACAGGTTGTTATGGGTGTTTTTGAACATGCAAAGTCAACTGAGTCATATCAGATCAATCCTCACATAATTTAATTTTTCTTTTGCACTATAAAAAAATTAAAACATTGGCAACATTTGAATTTTTTTTATTTAAACAAAATTTGACCCAACTCATAGCGTAACACGGATCAATAATCTAATATCTCCATAGCACGCACAGATATTGGACTCCTAACAAAATGCTCACCATCAGTCCATGTTAGGCTCCCAAATCTATATTCTCCCTGAACTTTCTGACTCGACAAGAAGGTAACTCTGAAGGACAGAATTTTGTTGATCCTGTTGAAACTTAAAGTTTTAGGCTCTACTGCCATGCTTATGCCAATTGGAGCCTGAACTATAGCTTTGTACACTGAATTAACATCTCCCACATTTGTCACTTTTCTTGTCACTGTTACTTTTGTTTTCAGGTTTGGAATGGTGATTGAAGGGAGATTGAGGTTAAGTCTAGTATTGGTCTTTTTCATGCAATTGATTTTGGTATTGGTTAACCTGGTAATGGATGAACTACTGTAGCCTATGGAGCAAAGGTATTGAATATATTCCTCTGTAGTGGTGTCATAAACAAGGCCTGGATACGCTGCTCTTTCAGGATTGACATGTCCCCCACCCATGTCAAATGGGTCTGCTTCCTTTCTTGTTGAGCCCTCCTCAAAGATTTTCATTCCATCTGTTCCAGTTTGGGAAGCTGCAGTTTGTTTCATTTCGTCAGACTTTTGCTATTAAACTGTAAAATGCATTAAATAATTGAGGTTTTAATTTGACTGACCAGTTGTGACAAGAGCTGATCTTATGGCTGCAGGAGACCAATTTGGATGTAAGGATTTAATGAGAGCTACAATTCCTGATACATGGGGACAAGCCATTGAAGTTCCTGATAGGAATTCATACGAGTCACCTTGGTCTTTGTTGGCTGGTGTATATGCAGCTAAGATGTCGACACCCGGTGCGGCTATGTCAGGCTACCATCATGAATCAGACATTAATGATGACATTATACACATTGAAATGACAAGCGAACACTAAACATTGCCTATTTTCAAGATTTCATATATTTGGCTATTAGTAATTATGTTTCAGGACTATTTTTTATTGGATACGAATTTAGTTTATTTTATATACCTTTAGAACTTCTGGAGTAATTGAACTTGGTCCTCTGGAGGAGAATGAAGCAAGTCGAGGAGATACCCTTTTGCCAACAACAGTCTTTGGAAAACTCAGCTTTGCAGTTGGAGACCTTCATACGATGTTAAAGGAACGTCATATATTTTCGTATAACCAAGCTTCGTGTGTGTGTGTGCGCGCGCCTCGACCTCTTCACAGTCCTTACCTAGCTTGTCTAATGTAGGAAAGTATCTGTGTCCCTACTTCATAATCTACTTTGACGCATGGAATCCACTCGCATAACTCAATCCCATCATTGTGAAATTGCGCATATATGAGTCCAACGCCTCCTGCTTGAAACACAGATCCTGAAGCAGAAAACATATCCTGTGTATCTGATTTTGAGAGACAAAGTATGATTTTTCCTGCTGCTAATGTTGGATTTAGACTTCCAGGCTGACAATCCTGGCTGAAGATATGGAATGTTAAAGCTCACGGGATGTACGAAGAAAATAATAGCTCTTTAAAGAACAGAAAAGGAGTGATCTTACCTCGAAACCATTGGATCCAAAGCTATGCGTTCAGAGTATGTAAGGCCCGCAAATCTGTGATTATGCTTACCTATAGTAATAGATTGACCCTGAATTCAACAAGCCAAAAAGAAACTTAGCACGGTCTATATTAGTCTGATTTGTTTCAACATTATAACCTTACCCTGAGGGTTTTGTTGTTTCCAAGTATAATAGCTGTTGGAAAGGCCCTGTCAATTGTAGAGGCTGCAACAGTGGTGAGCCATGGTGCTGTATTCGCAACTGTCTGTGAGATAGGGCCATCATTTCCTGCTGAACAGACTACTGTGATTCCCTTTGAAGTTGCATGAAAGGAGCCAATTGCAATTGAATTACGCATATCGACATAAGAGAACAAAGGAATGTCATTGCCAATTGACACAGATAGGATATCTACTCCATCATGTATGGCTTTGTCAAATGCTTTCAGAATATCTGCGTCGGTGCATCCTCCATCTTCAATGTTCCAACAAACCTTATAAATGGCTAAGTGAGCAAGAGGTGCTCCTCCTCTTGCTAAACCTGTAGCTAGTCCTTTATAGCTTGCTTTTGCAACGAAATTACCAGCTGCTGTAGAAGCTGTGTGAGTGCCATGGCCATCTCCATCCCGCGGCGACATGAATTCCCTGCTTTCAGTTGTGTTGAAATGTGTTTGATCCTGAAATCCTTTTACGAACCAGCGTGCCCCAATGATCTTTCTGTTGCAATTGTATGACTTGAAGTGCTCACCCTGCTGACATATTCCTTTCCAACGAGATGGCACTGACCCCATGCCTTCATCATGAAAACTTTTGGATTCTGGCCACACTCCTGCAGAATTACATACCAACCCAATTTTCAATGACCCTGTGAAAGAATTGGTGTCAGCTACCGGGAAAAAAAAAAAACCTGAATCAATAACACCAATTATAGTTCCTTGGCCCATGTTGCTTTGTGTTAACAGATTTTGTGGAGAATGATGTTTGAGACCAATGAATTCCCAACTTCTAGTCGTATGAAGCTTGTGAATCCCATTTGGAATTACTTGAACAACACCAGGAAACTCTGCAATTTAAAGTAAACAATCTCTTAATGAATGGAAATATTTTAACTGACAAATAGAGTTTTGAGCAATTATCGTGCCTGCTATTTCTGCCGCTTGAGACTCTGTAATTCTTGCAGCGAACCCAGAGAAGCCATGCCTATAGCTGTACATAATTGAACTCTGTGCTGCTTCCTTACTTCAACAGAACAGAGGAAACTTTTAGCTGTTTTATGTAAAATTACAAATCATATCAACCTTTATTTTCATGAGGGATGTTGGTGTAATCATACCTGCCTAACAATGCCGACAGCATTTCATAGTGGATTTTTTTGGTTGTTGCTGGATCCTCATGCCTCTTCTCTCCCATATACACAATGTGCACCTGGAAAAAATTCCATTTATAAACCACTTATACATACAGAGTTGTACTTTTCCTGAAATATTTAAACTCACTTTCTTTGCCGTCTCAGCATGTGTTACAGGAATATGAAGCTGGTGTTGAAGTAAAATGATAGCTAAGATCATGAAGAACTGATTTTTGCGTGACCCTCTCCATTTACTTGATTTAGGGTCCATCACGCAAACAGAAGTGATGGTTTGTGAGTAAGAATTTTTAAATTTTGTGTACTAATATTTTGTCAAGGTCTACAAGTTGGTCATTATTGCACTTGTAATTATATTTCGAGCTTGTAGGAAAACAGGTAAAGGGGAGACCATTCTTTTGGTGCACTTTTTGCTCTTTATGCTTTAATCAATACAAACGAAAGTGAATGTGATTGTGGGCTTTTCTGGGGTTGGAAGATAATAGGAGAATTGCTTAGAGCATGATAGACTGAGAATCATGTATGCATGTCATGCGGGCCATGAATTTATAAAGAAAGATTTTGCTAAAATTGATCCCTTTTCCCACCTTTCCTGCCTTTTTTTTTTATTTAGTCAACATTTACAGTAGGGCATAAATGCTTGTTAGGCTGTTTTAAAGTACTTCAAAGCATATTTATAGGCTTCTCAAACAATAGGCAATGATCATGCCTTCATTTATCACCTTCTTGGAAATTTGTTTGGTCTCATCACATGAACTTTCTGATATTCTAGAGGCATTTTATTTACTGTTGAAGTTAAAGGACATTTGTGGTTTTTTGTCTATGGCCAGGTTGATTTGATTGATGAAGCCCTTCTAAACGAGTGACAGCAGCAAAAACACTCTTGAACTATTGGTTCTTCTACAATGCTTTCAAAGACACTCAAGAAGGCATTGGTCGTGACTTCTAATGTCTTCTGGTTCACTCATTTACGACCAATGATCACGGCATGAGGCCACGGCTTGTAGTTGGTGTAGTGGATGTCAAAACATTTGGAAAATTGTAAACTTACGTCACAGAAAATGTCATCTATTCTGAATTTTTGTGTGATTTTTCAAACATATTATGAAAATCATTGAGAATTATCCAAAGGCTTTGTAGAAAATGATGCAGGCCCCTGTAGACACAATGATTGTATTGCCTTACTTTAAAGACCGGACGTGAGATTCCCAGCCCACAATCTCCATGTTTCTCTTTAGCCTTCGATTTTTTTTTTTTTTTCAGTTGAGTGAGACTTTCCCTTTTCCTTTAGAAGGCATGGCTTTAAGGAAAGTGTTTCTGATAAGGAATTCTATAATGCTTGGAAAAGGTCTTCAGGATGGATGATGACTCGAGAAAAAGTTGGGAAGACAATGGGCATCTTACTCTTTCTTGTGGACCGACCTGGTGCCCCATCAAACTATATTCTTAATTCATTTCTCTTGTGTTGTAATGGACAAGTCCCTGAATCCTAAACAAATGTTCTCCAAATTAATTAATATTTGATGATAGTTGAAATGCTACTTAACTTTTTATTAAGATTTTCATAAATAAAAATCTTCTTAAATCAAAATATAAGAACTAAGATGCCTCAACACTTGGTAATTAGCCAAGTCTAAGATACGTTGACTTGACAGTCAGCCAAGTTAAAGGTGCCTGAACTTGATAGTCAACAAAGTTCAAAGTAACATGGATCCGACAAATTAATATATTAGACCCAAAGTATCTAGACTTGATAGTCAGCAAAATCCAAGGTACCTGGACTTCGTAATTAACCAAGTCTAGGATAATGTGGGTTTGACAAACATGACATACCCAAGGTATTTGGACTTAACAATCAACCACGTCCAAGGTACGTGGACTTAGCAATGTGCTAAGCCCCGCCACAACCTTCCTTAGCACACTCAAGAGAATGACCTTCCTCCCTTAGACACGCCCAACATAATGACAATCCTCTCTTGAACATGCCCAATGGAATGACCCACCTCCTTTGAGTCTAATCTAGGGGAAGAACTCAGCCTCTATGAGTTTATCTATATTTGACATCTTGTACCTTAATCTCCTTATCCCTTTTTGTTACATAAAAGTCCTTTAAGGACCCACTATATTTCCATCAACTATTAATATAGATGTAAGAGATATTTATCTCTTATTAAATGCTATCAAGGTAAAATTACACTTCAGACCCTCCACTTCACATAATCATGGGCTATAAATACACCATGAGATCTTCGGAACAAAAGGTTCACAATCTCCATTCTCTACTGTATATATATTTTCAGAGTATCTATCTCTAGAATATTATTGTATTTTCTCTCTCTAAAAAGATACTTATTTAAACATCGAAGAGTCCCTATCTCCATCAAACCGAACCTTTTGCAGGTATTAGTCAAAAGCTACCTAAGCTAAACACCAAGTATAAGCTATCAACAACCTTAGCTAGGGAGAATGGATGAGATTGTTAGAACTAATTGATTAATCGATTATCTAACCCGAGAGCCCTATTTCTAAGCTACTTGAATTTTTTGAGACATCGTCACTAATTTATTATTTTTATTAAGGAGGTATCTTTAAATCAATTTATGTGTTAATCAATATCAAATAAATCTAACAATTTTAGATATTTTTACATTGATTTAATATATTTTTAAGAATTTAATAAATCTTCATATTTATTAATTATTTCAATGTTCAAATCCAAAAAAAAAATCATGAGAAAACAAACACATTTCCTTAACAACCAACTAAGTTTTAAGGATTAATTAATGTTACTAATTCAATTTTATCAAGATCATAGTGATTCCAACTATGACTGAGCCTGACGTAAGGCAAACTACTTGCTTCATAGTGATTTTTCCTTGAAACAGTATCTTGTTTAGGGAACAAAGGCCATGTCAAACAAAAACCATCATTGGTACCTCCTACATGTAATAGTCTTTAAAAGTTAGGTTGTTTTATTTTTTAAAGTAATTTTTATTAAAAAATATATTAAAATATTTTTTTATATTTTAAAAATTATTTTTAACATTAGCTTTTAAAAAGTATAAAAAATTAATTTTAAATAAAATAAATAAATCTTAACTAATTTATGTTCAAAACACAATTCTAAAAATAGGTTTAGAAGTCACGTTGACAATTATTAATATATCCTGTTTATTTTTGTGTTTTAAAAGCATTTTAAAAAAATTAATTTTTTTTTATTTTTTTTATTTTAAATTAATATTTTTTTTATGTTTTTAGATTATTTTGATGAGATGATATTAAAAATAATTTTTAAAAAATAAAAAAATATATTATTTTAATATATTTCTAAATAAAAAATATTTTTAAAAACAATAATTACGGGACTCCTAAATAAAATTTTAAATGTCTATTAATAAAAACAAATTCATAAGGCTATTCCTTGATAACGTCTTTAACAAGTGACGGGCTGGTGGGGTAGGTCTGTGGATTCGTCAAACCCACCATAATTAGTCCTTAACTTTAGAGAGGTTTTCGATACGCCACGGCAGGTCAAATTTTTCATTACATAAAAAGTAATGCTCACACAATAATAACACTTTTAAAAGAGGATGAAGAATTTAAAACCTGAGTTATTGATTTGATGAATTTCAATAAATTTTGTTAGTTTTATAATATAATTATAACAAAATTATCAATAATAAAAAACAACTGATAAAAAATAACTGGTTGCCAATATTATGAAAAAATACACTCTATCTTTAAAATATTTCAATGATATATTATTTGATAAAAATAAAAAAGAAATGAGAACGAGATAATTTCATAAAAAAAATTTCAACGCTCAATTACCAACGAATAAAACATTGAATGATGAAAAATAAATAAAAAATCAATTTAAAAAAAAAACAAAAAAAAACATTACTCTAGTTAGCATACAAAAGTTGCCGGCCTCTTGTGAATTCGGGACCTTGTACAAAAAAATAAAATAATGAAAGTCAACTCTCAAGCAAACTAAATAATAAAATGTGAAGCTGCAAATAAAATAAAATAAATAAAAAGTTGAAAAAAAACCTTGAGTTAACTGGAGTTAACTTGACTAATTTGTTATCTAAGATATGATATTGAAATAACCTTATAGAAAATAAATGATAAAAATTACGAAGCAGAATACTGAATAACCTAATGTTAAATGATGAAACAAAAAAAAATTAAACAAAGAACTTAACAAAGGAACCAAAGTTAAATTGGGCTCATCTTTGAAATCCATGACTCGGGTCATGAGACTATGTTACTTTGTAATATAAAGTCATGAAACAAAATTCTTAATCATCCAAAATTTAAAAACAAAGCAAATAGTAATCAAAAGAATGAAGACTAAATTTGATATAAAAGTTAAATGAAATAAAGCAATGAGGGATGGAATTGAAAAATAAAATTAATGAGGAAATGATAAAAAACAATAAAAATAGCAATTAAAAGAATGATAATCAAATCTGGTATAAAAACTAAATAAAATAATATAATAAGGGATGAAATTGAAAACTAAAATAAATCAAGAGAAGGATTAAAAAACAAAAAAAAAATGAGGACCAAATATGATAGATGAAATTTTTTTAAAAATGATGAAATAAAAAAAATTATAATTTTAAAAATTATTTCAAAGAAAACAAATAGGAATAAAAAAAAATAGAAATCAAATCTAAGTGAAAAAGAAATGAAATGGTTGTTTTTTAAAAAATTAGAAGGCTTGGTGTAGGAATCAAGAAAGATAGAGACAAAAAGAAAAGGCTGGCGTTGCCACATCCAAGGTCTATTCTCCACACGCGTCGTCGAGGAGAATCTAACGCCGCCTAGGAAGCCAATGTTCGGCCATAGGCGACATCGTATGCACTGCCCGAAGTGGGTAAGCTCATCCCACTCGAATGACGTGTGCACTGTACGCATTAACAATTTTTTTTAATAACATTTATATATTTATTAAAATATCAAATTGCCTCTCTATACATTTCATTTTAATAAAATAACTATTATGAAAGGATAAAAAAGCTCTTGATAGCCCGTTTAGTAAATTTTGTTTCTAGAGGTACTTTAGTTAATTTTTTGGTCTAAAAAATATGAAAAAACTAAAAAGCTTATATATGATAAATTTTTTAAGGTTAATTAAATTATTTTACTATATAAAAAATAAAAATATTGATTTATCTCTATTCAATTTGATAATATAAATTAAATCTCATAAAAAGATCATTTTGCCTGCAAATCTTCACTTCATTGGGTGATAATCTTGACGGCAAAAACATTAAAATGCATAGTAAAACACTCATTCATTTTTAGTTTTTTCTTTTAATTATTGGGATTAGTTATGCAAACGATTGTACGGACAAATAGCCCACCCTTTTTTAGAGAAAAAAATAATAATTAGAACTTAGGAGTTAGAAATGTTAAATCTAAACAATCAGTTTAACAATTCAAATGAAGAGTCAAAGACATCACCTTTATTGAATAAAAAGATGGTTTATATAACAAACCATTACAACAGAAATCAGGAAATAAGCAACCCACATTTGACACTCCTACAGACATGGTTAATAAGCAAAGAATAAATCAAACATAATCTTTTAATCCTATAAGCTAGGATATTATTAACTGACTCAGTTCCAACAATTCCTCCCTTAAACTGCATTGCTGTCAGCAAACAGTTTATTTGCTTGGCATCTCACATACACCCAACAAGTTTCTCAGTTTCTCAAATGCATCCATCTTCAAAGCTTTTGTCATAATATCAGTAATTTGATCTCGTGTATTGTAGTGCTTCAACTCAATTACTCCTTCTTTGCAAAGTTCACGCAGAAAATGAAATCTAACATCTATATGTTTGCTTCTGCCATGCATAACCAGATTCTTTGCTAATTTAATTGTAGACATATTATCACAGTGTATGATAGTATGTGTACCTTGTTTGCAATCTAACATTTCAAGCACTCTTCTCATCCACACTGCTTGACATGCATAGTGAGCAGCAGATATAAATTCTGCCCCATTTGTTGACAGAGAGACCACCGGTTGCTTCTTCGAGCTCCAAGCAACTGCTCCTTCACTAAGCATAAAAACATATCCAGAAATACTCCTAAGATCATCTTGATCCCCGGCATAGTCATTGTCGGAGTAAGCCATTAACCTCTCATCACTTGCAGCTTCCCTTTTATAATAAATTCCCAAATTCACAGATCCCTTCACATATCTTAAAATTCTCTTAATAGCCTGTATATGTAGATTTGTAGGTTTCTCCATGTATCTACTAATCAAACCAACTACAAACATGATATCTGGCCTAGTCACTAATAAATACATAAGACTCCCTACCATTTGTTTGTATCGAGTCATATCTACTTGCTCTCCATCTTCATTTTTCATCAGTTTCATACTTGGTACCATTGGATTGCGAATTGAATTTGCATTTTCTAAGCCAAACCTTTCTAGAATTTCAAGCGTATATTTTCTTTGGCTTAAATAAATTCCTTCATCATTCTGCATAATTTCTACTCCAAGAAAGAACTTCATTTTACCTAAATCAGTCATATCAAACTCTTGTTTCATTGAAGCTTTGAACTCAGCAAACATCCTTTCATCACTTTCAGTGAACACCAAGTCGTCTACGTATATGCATACTATCAGAATTTTCTCTTCTTGATGTTTGACGAATAAAGTATGCTCACTTGGACATCTAACAAAATCTTCCTTCAGAAAATATGATTCAATCCTGCTAAACCATGCCCTTGGTGCTTGTTTCAAACCGTATAATGCTTTCTTCAACTTGAGAACTTTGTGTTCTTCTCTCTTCTTCTCATAACCGAGAGGTTGCTCTACGTATACATCTTCATTTAATTCTCCATGAAAGAATCCACTTTTTACATCCAGTTGATACACCTTCCATTTTCTCTGCGCTGCTATTGCTAGAACCATCCGAATTGTGTCCCATCTTGCCACTGGTGCAAATACCTCAGTGTAGTCAATCCCATGTTGTTGTGCATATCCTTTTGCTACAAGTCTAGCTTTGTATTTTTCAACTTCACCCTTTTCATTTAGCTTCGTCTTGTATATCCACTTTACTCCAATCTTCCTTGAATTATTCGGCAGTACAGTCAACTCCCATGTGTCATTCCTTTCTATTGCAGCAATTTCATTATCCATGGCTTCTCTCCATTTTTGATTTTTTTTGGCTTCTTCATAAGTGTGTGGATCTCCAGCAGCAGTGTAGAACACCATATTTTGTGTTTCCTCTTCTTCAGACAAACCTGCTCCTGTGACATAATCCTCCATCCAATGTGGTGTCCTTCGATTTCTAACAGCAGCAGCTTGAATAAACTCATTATGTTCTTCTTCAGGTTCTTCAACTTCATTTCCAGTACCAGCTTCATTTCCAATTTCTTCAATCTGCTCTTGTGCTCGCTCCCCATCTTCATTTCCTTCAAATTCTTCTTCACTTATACTGTTATCATCATCTCCCCAACGTAGCAACATATTGGTACTGTTTTCTGCCCAGTTCCAAATTGCATTTTCTTCAAAGATCACATCACGACTAATTATCAATTTCTTTGTTACTGGATTATACATTTTGTAACCTTTTGTTTCTTCACTGATGCCCAACAGTATACATTTTGTTCTCCTTGGATACAACTCTGCTCTTTTCTCATGTGGAACATGTACATGGCCAATGCATCCAAACACACAAAAGTATTCCACTAGGGGTTTAACTCCACTCCATGCTTTTTCAGGTGTGATTTCTAGCACTGCTGCAGTAGGACTCCTGTTTAGTACATGCATGCACCAGTTTACTGCCTTTGGCAAGAACTCTCTGGGAATGTTTTTTTCCAACAATATGCTTCTAACTAGATTCATGATCGTCCAGTTCATCCTCTCAGCAACGCCATTTTGCTGAGGAGTATATGCTGCCATTAATTGTCTCTTGATCCCATTCATACTGCAATACTCATTGAACTCTTTTGAAGTAAATTCTCCACCTCTGTCAGTGCGTAAACATCCCACCAAAGAACCAGCCTTTTTTTCAACTAGATTCTTGAATCTTTTGAACATATTAAGAGCTTCTGATTTTTCTGAAATGAAGTAAACCCAACACTTTCTGCTAAATTCATCAATGAAAGTGATAAATACCTCTTGCCACTATTGGATTCTGGATTCACAAGTCCACATATATCCGAATGAATAAGCTGCAATTTGGATGATGCTCTCCAGTGGCTTTTCTTTGAAATATTCTCTCTATGTTGTTTGCCAACTAAGCAATCAACACACACTTTAGTAGGAGCTTTAAGTAGTGGCATCCCGTCAACCATCTTTTTCTTCACTAGCTTGAAAGAAAGCTATTGATTCAGTGAGAGATATTGCTGCAAACATGATGAACATTCTGTTAACTGTCATAGCTATCTCCATGATGAGACCTCTAGTTGGATGAAATAGTTTGCATGCATTGTGTTAAATAAGTATTGCTAGTCCTTTCTCTTGCAGTTGCCCTATGCTGAGTAAATTGTTTTTTAGCTCCGGAATGTAATAAACTCCATCAATCTTTTGTATTGCTCCAGCTACATTCAATTTTACACATCCTTTTCCCATTACTGCCATTCTCGAATTGTTGCCTAGCTTGATAGAATGCCTAAATCCTTCATCTAGTTCTGTAAACCACAGTTTATTTCCACTCATATGATTGTTGCAACCGGAGTCCAGAAACCATACCTCTTCTCTGGTTGAGTTATGAGGTTCTACGTGTGACATGAGCAACATTTCATCTTCTTCATTCAATTCTGCATAATTAGCTGTTTTTTCCCAACTATGACATTCATAAGAAAAATGTCCTAGTTTATGACATCGAAAACACTCAATAATAGCTTTGTTAAAATAATGTCTTCCTCGGCTTCTGCCTCTGCCTCTGAAGCTGCCTCTAAGGCCTCCACGACTTCTACTTCTTCCTCCAAATCGATCATCTTCTCTTGCTTCAGACATGACCTTAAGGACTTGCTCTTCCTCTTTGTGTCCCTTCATTCTCTGCTCATGCACAAATAGACTGCTTTGAAGTTCATCAATAGTCATTTCAGCAAGATTATTTGATTCTTCGATGGAGCATACGACATAGTCAAATTTTGCCATCATAGACCTCAGAATTTTCTCAATAATGACAATTTGTTCCATACGCTCACCATGTGTCTTCATTTTGTTGGCAATGGTAAGAGTTCTCCCAAAATAATCATCAACACTCTCACCATCTTTCATTCCAAGCAGTTCATATTCTCTCCGCAGTGCTTGTAGTTGAGCTCTTTTCACCTTAGTAGACCCTTGATATTTTTTACACATTGAATCCCATATTCCTTTTGCAGAGTCTCTGTTCAAGATTGTTTCCATAATAGTACGATCAATGGATTGAAAGAGATAATTTTTTACTTTCAAATCTTTCAATCTCATCTCCTCCACGTTCCTTTGTTGAGCCTCCGTGTGTTCTGCGCCAGCTGTATTTGTAGGAATTCCAATCTCTATTAAACTCCAATATTCTTTGGAACGTATGAAATTTTCCATTAGCATGGCCCAATGGTCATAGTGACCATCAAATCTGGGAATCGCTGGTTGAACAAAATTTCCTTCAGCCATGACTTTGATCTCCTGAAAGTCTCACCTCTCTTCACTAGAACTCTCACTGTTTTCTTTTCACTCCTCTCAGGTTCACTAGAACTCTCACTGTTCTCTCTTCACTCTATGCTTTCTTGATGATCTCACAAAAAAAAAAAAAAACTCTCAGTGTTTCTCTCTTCACTCCTCTATGCTTTCTTGATGGTCTCACTAAAACAAAACTCAGTGTGTCTCTCTTCACTCCTCTCTTCTCAAGAACTCTCACTTTTCTCTCTTGATCAGGCTTTGTTGATGAAGCTCTGATACCAATTGTTAAATCTAAACAATCAGTTTAACAGTTCAAATGAAGAGTCAAAGACATCACCTTTATTGAATAGAAAGTTGGTTTATATAACAAACCATTACAACAGAAATCAGGGAAATAAGCAACCCACGTTTGACACTCCTACATACGTGGTTAATAAGCAAAGAATAAATCAAACATAATCTTTTAATCCTATAAGCTATGATATTATTAACCGACTCAGTTCCAATAAGAAAAGCAGTCTTAAGATATCATATTAATTATTTTTTAGCCTACTTTAAAGAAAAAAATAGATATTATTAGGAGAAAAAAAATTCTAGGTGAAGATATTTTTATTATTTTTTATGGATTATAAATTTTATTTTTCATTTTTTTTTGTATTTGTTTTTTTTTTCAAAATAAACATGGTAAATATCTAATAAAATATCATAAAAGTTTTTCTAATAGAATATTACCAATTATTCCATAAATAATATAAAATTATCTTTAACTTAGCTCTTAGATAAAAAAAAATATTATTATTATTATTATTATTAAAATTCTATTTTATTCCTTCAGAGTACACATTGCTTGATATACGTTGATATTACATATTTTGAGAAAATGTCTGGAAAGATAATTAAATGACTTAGGTTCTGTTTAATATTACCATGTAATGTGTTTTTGAAATTTTTTGAATGTTTTTTTTAATTTTAAATTAATTTTTTTATTGTTTTATTGTTTTAATGTGCTAATGATAAAAATAAATTTAAAAAAAATAAAAAAAAATATTTTAATATATTTATAAAAAAAAACACTTTATAAAACAATTTTTACCGTAATTTTAAATAGGATACACTTTTAAACAGGCTATTAGTACTTGGAAGTTAATTTTTGTAATCCTAGCAGAGGCGATGTTCATGCAATTCATTGTATCTGTTGTGGCACCTGCACCAAAAAGAGGAGGTAGGTGTTAGTGAAGTCCAAAGCAAAAAATAAGATTGGTTTAATATAGTCAAAACTCAAAAGAACTTGATGACGTCTCAGAATCAGCTTGGAGGGGCTGATTTGCTCTCCTTTCAGCCTTCAGGATTGATCTGTTCAATGCGATCCATGAAACATCGACAATATTCAGGAGATGAAGCCTTCGTCAACTGGTGGCACTATAGATTTCATCCTCAAAAACGTTGGTGTCTCTAAGAAGTCGCATGCTCGAGTTACATCTAAGGGAGAGCAGCGACGAACCCTAAAAATCTTTTTTTGATCAAGAGCGTGCAGAATTGTTTTGGCAAGGTATACTTGTCTTGATGGGTGTTTCGAGAAACCAATCCAGAAAACGTGCTTAGAATTGCTGTTGTTGAAGTCATAAACATTGTTTAGTGGTTTGAAATATTTCAAACCTGTTCCTGTTTCTTTGTTTTCAGTTATTTCTTTTGTTATCCATGATTGTGATCATGGCGTAATCTTAGGACCATGATGTTAGTGGGTTGTTATTATTAGCAATAATATAGCAGCAACATCACAGGATCAGCAACAACAGCAGCATCACCAAAGCAGTAGCAGCAGCTGTATCACAGCATCCCCTGAAGCAACATCACAGGAGCAGCAGCATCACCGAAGCAGTAGCAGCAGCAGCATAACATCAAATCTTGACCAAATCTTGATCAACTCTTGTCACGCCAACATCAAAGATTGTAGGGAAAATATTCCAACGGCTACTACACTCCAGGATGGCAACTCATCATACATGGAAAGTACAGCTGCATGCAAATCAAAAACAAATCAGCCACCATAATCAAGAAAATACTCCAACGACTACTACACTCCAGAATGGCAACAAATCAGAGACAAATCAGCCTCCATAATTAGGAAATCCTGTAACTATAGAAACAAACACAACTATAGAAAGTCAATAGTTACTCTGTTTCTTATTTATATATATTTACATCCTGCACGTATGAATGTATTGTGTGCTTACGCCTTGTTTTGATATACTAATAAAAAGTAGAAGAGAAGTAATTCAGAGACCATCTCCGCTGCTTGTTCTCTTCCTCTGCCATATTTTTCTCTGTTATTAATCAAGCTTTAAATTGTAATGTTTCAGACGTTATAATTATATTCAGTTTTCAGCTTCAAAATATATTGCTCTCATTTTCTATTTTCTTTACTGCAGCAATACTCTCTTTCTTCTTTTTTTATTCTAAAACAACTACAATTGGTATTAGAGCTTTCTTCTTAAAGGGACCTGTGTGAGTTTGATACGTCATGGAAGCCGAAGCCAATTTCTCATCAATTGCTCCACTGGTGTTTGATGGAGACAACTACTAGATTTGGGCAGTACGCATGGAGACATACTTGGATGCTTTGGATCTTTGGGAAGCAGTGGGAGAAGACTATGAAATCCCTGCACTTCCTAACAATCCCACTATGGCACATATCAAAGCACATAAGGAGAAGAAAACAAAGAAATCAAAGGCAAAAGCCTGTTTGTTTCCTGCAGTCTCATCCACCATCTTTACTCGTATCATGTCTCTGAAGACAGCAAAGGAGATATGGAATTATCTCAAGACCAAATACGAAGGAGATGAAAGGATCCGAGGGATGCAAGTGCTAAACTTGGTACGTGATTATGAGTTGCAGAAGATGAAAAAGACTGAATCCATCAAAGAGTATTCTGACAGGTTGCTTAACATTGCTAGCCGAGTCAGACTACTTGGCTCATCTATGCCAAAATCAAGGATTGTCAAAAAAATTCTTGTAACAATTCCTGAAAAATTTGAGGCAACAATTACATCCTTAAAAAACACTAAGAATATGTCAAAAATCACTTTGTCAGAGATGTTGAATGCATTACAAGCACAGGAGCAAAGAAGGGCTATGAGGCAGGAAGATGATGTTGAGGGAGCCTTATTTGTCAAGCATAAAGAGAACAGAAACTACAAAAAAAATAAGGGTAAAAGCCATCAAGGTTCAAATGGAGATTTTAAGGCCAACAACAACAAGAGCAATACTGGAAACAAGAAGGGATCGTATCCACCATGCTAGCATTGTAATAAAAAATCTCATCCACATTTTAAATGCTGGAGAAGACCAGACGCCAAGTGCAACAAATGCAACCAAATGGGGGCATGAAGTTGTCATCTGTAAGAGCAAAAATCAACAACATGGTGAAGAGGCACAAATTGTTGATCAAGAGGAGGAAGATCAACTATTCATGACTACATGTTTCTCTGGCATTGAATCAAGTGAGAGTTGGCTTATTGACAATGGTTGTACTAACCACATGGCACATGACAAGGATCTATTTAAAGAACTAAGGAGCTCAAACACGTTGAAAGTTCGAATTGGAAATGGCGAGTACATAACTGTGGAAGGAAAGGGAACAATTGCAATTTCAACCTGTTCAGGTACAAAGTTCATTTCTGATGTGTTGTATATTCCTGAAATTGATCAAAACTTGTTTAGCGTTGGACAACTAATTGAAAAAGGTTATAAAGTTGTGTTCGAAGACAAAAGTTGCTTGATTAAAGATGCAGATGGCCATGATATTTTCAAAGTAAAAATGAAAGGAAAAAGCTTTGCTCTAAATCCATTGGAGGAGGAGCAAACTGCTTTCCCAATCAAAGAAAATATCACAGAAGTTTGACACAAGAGGCTCGGGCACTATCATCATAAGGGGCTGTTGCAGATGAAATCTAAGATGATGGTAAATGATCTTCCAGCACTTGATGATCACATTCCCAATTGCAAAGCATGTCAATCTGGAAAGCAAAGCAGGAAACCATTCCCCAAAGTAACATGGAGAGCAACAAAGAAGTTGCAATTGATTCATATGGACATTCCAGGGCCACAAAGAACGCCTTCTCTAAATGACAGTCTCTATTATGCTATATTCATTGATGATTTATCCCGTATGTGTTGGATTTTCTTTTTGAAGCACAAGTCAGAGGTGGCTCAAGTTTTCTGGAACTTTAAAGCCAGAGTTGAAAACGAGAGTGGCTGTAAAATTCAAATTCTTAGATTAGACAATGGCAAAGAGTACACCTCTAACTCATTCAACAGTTTTTGTGAGGAGGCAGGCATTCAACATCAATTAACCGCTCTATACACTCCATAACAAAAAGGAGTTAGTGAGAGATGGAACAAATTCATTTTGGAGATGACAAGATGTATGCTGCATGAGAAGAATCTACCAAAGAAGTTCTGGGCAGAATCAGCAAACACTGCTGTTTTTCTAAAAAACCGACTTCTAACCAGAGCTTTAAAGGATCAAACACCTTTTGAGGCATGGTATGGTTATAAACCATCTTTGAACTTCCTTAAAATATTTGGATGTTTGTGCTTCACTCTTGTTCCACATATCAAAAGAGATAAACTAGATAAAAGAGCACTTCCAGGCATCTTCATTAGCTACAGCTCAGTTGCAAAAGCTTATAAAGTTTTCAAGCTACAAACTAGAAAAATTGTTATAAGCAGGGATGTGCACTTCATGGAGGATGAAGAATGGAACTGGGATGATGCAAAGAAAATGAATTCAACCTCAAAAGAGCCAATGATCAACCTTTTCGGTTCGGACACAGGATCAAAACATACAAGACTAGCAGAATGTCATGACAGATGACACTCCCATCAGAGGCACAAGACTACTTTCTAATGTTTATCAAAGATGCAACATTGTTGTGTGTAAACCTGCAGATTTTGAAGAAGCCAAGATGGATCAAAATTGGATTGTTGCAATGAAGGAGGAGTTGTTCATGATTGAAAGGAACAAAACATGGGAGTTGGTTAATCAACCTCAAAATAGAAAGGTAATTGGAGTCAAGTGGGTGTATAGAACCAAGCTTAATGCTGATGGCTTAATCAATAAGCATAAGGCCAGACTCGTGGTCAAAGGATATGCTCAAATATTCAGTGTGGATTACTCAGATACCTTCGCACCAGTAGCTAGACTCGACACTATCAGGCTCTTACTTGCCGTTGCAGCTCAAGAAAATTAGAAGGTGTACTAGTTAAATGTCAAGTCAGCGTTCTTGAATGGTTTTTTGTAGGAGGAGATTTATGTAGAGCAACCAGCAGGCTATGTAAAAGAAGGAGAAGAAGACAAAGTTTGTCTTCTTAAGAAGGCTCTCTACGGATTGAAACAAGCTCCAAGAGCTTGGTACAGTAGAATTGATGAACATCTGCAGAACTTGGAATTTGCTAAAAGCTTCTCTGAATCAACATTGTATGTCAAGCAAAATGGTGCTAGCATTCCTATCATCTCACTGTATCTGGATGATCTGCTTGTGACAGGAAACCATACAAGTCTTGTGGAGAAGTTTAAGCAAGAAATGATGGAGGGTTTTGAGATGACAGATCTCGGTTTGATGACTTTCTTTCTTGGAATGGAAATTGTGCAGGATGAACATGAAGTTTTTATCTGTCAGAAGAAATACACCAAGGAGATTCTGAAGAAGTTTAAACGTGAAAAATGCAAAGAAATGAGCAATCCTATGAACCAAAAGGAAAAGCTCTGTAAAGAAGATGGAACAGATAAGATTGATCCAGCACATTTCAGAAGTCTAATTGGTTGTTTGATGTACCTCACAACAACTCGGCCTAACATTTTAAATGTTGTAAGTATGTTGTCTCGGTTTATGCACTGTGCAAGTGAATTGCATCTCAAGGCTGCAAAGAGAGTGATTAGATATGTCAAAGGCACATGTAATTTTGGCAAGTCTGACGGATATAGAAATGCCAATGGGAGCTAGGCACGATCAAGGATTTGTACATGGAGTTGACAGAACCAACATTTTTTACAGTTCTTGTCAGAACCACTGACTTGCTCAGGTTTGGAATGGTAATGGAAGGTAGATTCACATCCAAAATAGAGGGTTTGGTACCTGGACAGGTTGTTACTTTTCCTACAACAAGAGAGATTGATGAGTCATTATAACCCACAGCACAGAGGTAATGTATGTAGTCATTTGTGCCCATGTCATAAACAAGACCAGGTTCTGCAGATTTATTTGGGTTCACTAAGCCACCTCCAAAGTAAAATGGATCGGCCAGTTTCCAAGTGGATCCCTCAGAAAATATAGGCTCTCCATATGGATCAGTTTTCATTGCTGAAAAGAAGAATCGTTACTTAACGGTTAGCCATTTATGATAAATCCAAATGCTACAGCAATCGACTTTGTCCATGTAACTAGAAGAATGTTTTCTTGTTGTTGAGGTTATGGATGTACCTGTTGTGACAATTGCTGATCTGATAGCAGCAGGGGGCCAATTGGGGTGAATTGCTTTAAGAAGTGCCACAATTCCAGAGACATGGGGAGTGGAAAATGATGTCCCAGAAAGAATAGAGAACCCACCAGCCTCAAAGGGATATGCAGGAGAACTAGCAGCCAATATACTTACTCCAGGTGCCACTATATCTGGCTGTGAAGCACAAAGGCATCAATTAACTAGTTTTTGTCCCATTTGAAGCTACATAACCTTTACAACAAGGTAAGCACTGAAAACAGATGGATACCTTCAAAATGGCTGGAGCAATGGAACTAGGTCCTCTGGAGGAGAAGTCAGCAACCTTGGTTGCCACAGGATTCCCCACAAGAGTTTTAGAAGGGCTTATTTTTACTGTAGGAGATCTGTGCACTTAAAACAAGTAAGAAATGTCTATGTTAATTACATAAAAAAAAGTCTTATGTTAATTGAAATTTATGATTATGATAACATTGACAATGATTCTGATACCTGGCAGAGCGGATGTAGAACAGTATCTGGGTAACAAGCTCATAGTCTACTACGACACATGGAAAGTCATTGCCACAGGAACCTAGCATGTCACTTGGATTTCTAGCAACAATCACTCCCACACCCCCAGCTTCTCTCACAGCTGAAGCAGCTGTTGTTAGAACAGCTCGAGCACCTACTGTTGTAAAGCACAAAACTACTTTTCCATCTACTGAAGTGTCATTAAATGAAAGTGACTCACAGAAGCTGCAATGACAATTTTGGTTTGGTAACTGTTTTTTCTCAGCAGGAATATTTTCACAATGCTTTACAAAGTCACTAATCAGGAAGTTTGAAATCCGAAAAAATGCTGGATAATGCTCTTGTTTTTTTATGATATGATTTGCATACAAATTATCCACACCCTTGCTCTTTGACCACTCACCTCCTTCAAATCCTAGTTCTTGTAGAGCACATGACCAAATAAATCATGCAGAAAACAGTTGTTTTTCCTCTATTTAAGTGCATTTTAATGTATGAAATACATCAGAAATCAAGAATCCCAACATTATTAAAACATTTCAGAGATTAGAGTAGGCAATTAATTATCAACTATCAGAATTTGGAATTTTGCTCACTATTCTGCTTCTATTATGTCACGACCCGATTCCCTGCTTCTATTATGTCACGACCCGATTCCCGGATTCATGACCGGCACATAGACAAGGTTCCGATTCCAAACTTACATACAAACTTCTCCTAACTCAATCAGAGTTTAACGCAACATTAATAACAAAATTAACTTCATAATATAATTTGATTGTCTTAATACATAAATTTATAGTTGTGGAGCACTAACTAAACATAAAAAAGAAAGTATTAATTTCAACTCTAAGAGCAGGTTCTGAAGGTTCAACAAAAGTGACCCACTAACAAGCTATAAACCAGAAAAGATAAATAATGAAAGGGTGAATTCAACAACTCAATGAGTAGATAACGTTCAATATACACACACGAGGTAATACAACAATGAAAAAATATATACAATTATGGCTCTAGGTTCTTATAGAAAGGTTTCTCAAATAGGTCATAACAAGAATATCATAAGGTAAAACTCGTTAGAAAATCAAAATGTAATGAGCATGAGGCTCCGTACTGTGGGATGATCAGTCCACACAGGTTAATGACTCCCTCAACCAACTAGGGTTCATATACGATGTGCACAAAGACTAAAACTACCGTATTAGCATGGACATTTTGACTGGCATACCATACGTTCATAATCATAATCACAATCAAACAGACATATTAATATCTCACAGCTTAACTCATGACATCAATCAAATGAGGAGCTATCAATTCATAAGTCAATTCAAAATATATATTGGTTTATATCAAGAATTCATATTCAACAATTGATCATGCTTTATCGTAACAAGGATAATAATAAACATATTTATTATCAAAAAACATGATCCAATTCATATTAACAAATCAAATATTTATAATGTTTCTCATGCATATGAAAAATTATCCACTCACCTGACTCAAAAGCAAACAACACTCAAAAGCAGATACTGAAGGAAATCCTACTAACGTACCCTTATTTCAGGATTATCTGAATACAAAGGAGACATATTCAAGAACAACTTAAAAGAACATATGACTTATTTAATACACCTAACTAAGAGTATATTCCATAACCCTATATGCTTTTAGACTAAACTAGTTATTTTCCCAAAAACTCAAAATTAAACGATTTTTTTGAAATCTAATTCATAATAAAACAAATAATAAAATTGATAATAATTCACCAAATAACCCTAAATTATTCATCAAACCAATCTGCAAAAGCTAATATTACAGCTAGGGACCAATCTGAATTTTATTATATTTTTAAGGGTCAAATTGTAACTTTTGTCAAATTGAAGGACCAAACTAAAAATGTCATAAATTCATGACTATAGTGGAATTCTGTTCATAATACATCCTCATTTCTGTCCATAATCTCAAATTATGCTCCAGGGACCATTCTGGAATTTTATCAAATTTTTAGGGTCAAATTGTAATTTTTGTCAAATGGGAGGACCAAATTGAAAGTTTTAAAAATTCATAACTATACTAGAATTCTGCCCAGAATTCATCTTTAATTCTGCCCAAAATCTCGGATTATGTTCCAGGGACCAATCTATAATTCTCCAAAGTTCGGGGACTAGAATGTAATTTCACAAATTGAGAGACCAAACTGAAATTTCATCATCTTCAACCTCAAACCCAGAATTTCAACAGAAAACTTACTGGTCTTTCCATATTTCTAACTTAAAATTCACCATTCAAACAAAATCATAACTCAAAATCATCATCTTTACCTATAATCTCTCAAAATCAACTAATTAACTCATTACTCACAACAATCAACCCATAACATTCAAATTAATTCATCAATCAACCCAAAATACAATCTTCAAAACCCTAACATTCATCAAAACAGAAATTTAAAGCTCAAAGAACACACATTTATACTTTTAAAAACCTAAACCTTATTTTTTAAGCTTATTTCCTTTAACTCCCTTCTCCTTCCTTATCTTTCCCTCTTTTCTCTTCTTCTTCTTTTCCTCTCCCGGTTTTCTCTCTAAGAACACAGCTTTCTCTTTTTTTCTTTTTTTTCTTTTTTTTCTTTCTATTTATATTTATCAACTCATTATTTAATTACTACAATACCCTTCATTTATTTGTACCTACTTCTAAGCTTCCAAGGCTTTGTTGCTTTTTCCTTCTCATTTATTTATAAACATCACATATTATCCGTTTAAAACATACTTGTAACCTAGGTCTATTATTTTTATTAAAAAAAACATCATTTCGTTCTTTTTAAAATAATTCTTTGGAGTTAACTTGACCAGGTTAGAACTGAGTTTGAACAATCAAGTCACTAAAACCCTGGCGTGTCAACCATTTTTCACTAAATCAATGTTTTTTTTTTTTGTTCAACTTGAAACTCGGTCTGGATCAAGCTTTGGGGCAAAGGTTTCCTAAGATCAACTCACTGAGCCAGCCAGTTTAATAACTATGGTTTGAAGGAATGGAATTAATGTAATTCATCTTGACAATTCTGTTCTCTGTCCATTGCTAAACCTTTGTGCTGAAAAGTGGACTATCAACAGAGTAAACTAGAGGGATACAGGGTGTGTAAAGGCCTAACTTCTTTGAAGCTACACTTGTGACCAAGGAGCACACAGAATATGGAAACATTGAATGAATTGACAAAAAAAACACACTAAAAAAACTGTTATTTAAATTGACTTTGGATTCATGAAGTAATGAGCCTCATGGAAACAAGTATTTCTTATTTTTCATCAATGTAAGGTTGTGAGATTTCAGTTCTGACAGACAAGGGACTTCTCACAGTATGCACTCCATCAATCCATGTGATGCTCCCAAAAAAGTATCCTGTGTTCACCTGGTATGTTGTGTTGACCGTCACGCTGAAGGTGATCTTCTTAGTTGTATGGTTGAAGACCAAGACATAAGGTTCTACTGACACACTGCAGCAAAATGGAGCCTCAATCACAACTCTATAAATGGAGTTGGAGGCTCCTACATTGGTAACAGTTCTGGTGAGGATAACGGAATTTCTTAGATTTGGTATGGTTATGGAAGGCAGGTTAATGTTCAAAATGGATGGTCCTTCAGTGGGGCATACTGTGGGCTTTCCTGTGAGCCTAGAGATAGCAGTGTTGTTGTAGTCCATGGCACAGAGGTAATTCACGTAGTCATCTGTACCCATGTCATAAACCAGGCCTGGGTGTTCTGCGCCATTTGGATTTGCAATGCCGCCTCCATAGTCAAATGGGTCGGCCAACTTTTGGGGAGATCCTTCAGCAAATATTGGAAAACCTGAAGGATTATTTATCCATGCTGCATTAAGATTTCGAAGATTAAATACAGTCAGAGAAACCTGCGTAGATAGTGTTGTAATTGTGATCAGATTACGAAGACAATTCAGGCTGCCAAAGGTAACAGAATCGATACCAGTTGTGACAATTGCAGATTTAATTGCTGCTGGCGACCAATCAGGATGCATTGCTTTAAGAAGAGCCGCTATGCCTGAGACATGAGGAGTTGCCATTGATGTTCCTGAATGCATGACATATCCACCATCCTGGAATCGATCTAGAGGCGAAGTAGCAGCTAAAATGTTCACCCCAGGTGCAGCTATATCAGGCTTGCCACACAGAAACTTTCAGATTAGGCAACACAATGCTTTCGAATTATGCTCAAATATCCTAAACATGGCCCAAGTTGTAACCTGCAACTTGCAGGTAACATGGACATATGACTGAAGACATAGGACTTATCTAACTTGAATTGAAGGATAAATAAGACAAGCTGCATTCATTTTAATTTGTTTTTAGGATACCTACACCCTTTAATTTGAAGAAAAAGGTTATGAATTCTCCTGATTATTACTAATGTCATGCTTAAAAGGAATGAATTTTTATGAAACTTGTTCCCAAATGATTAGTCACTATCTTTAAGCTCAGTTAAGTTAAGATGTAAAACATTCTGCAGGTCATTGATTGAAGTAATGTTACCTTCAGAATTGCAGGAGCAATTGAATTAGGCCCTCTAGATGAGAAATGTGCCGCCTTTGCCAACACAGGCTTGCCCACAATTGTTTTAGAAGGGCTCAACTTTACAACAGGGGACCTGCATATTGCCAATCAAACAGACAGGGTCTAAGGATCAAAAGAGATCCTAGTTCTGGTAATCATGAATGATGGCGATGTTACCTTGTAGACCGGATGTAAAACAGAATCTGTGTCCCAATCTCATAGTCGACTTCAATGCATGGGAAACCATCAGTGCAGGGGTACAAGGCTTCACTGGGATTCTTAGCAACAATCAACCCCACTCCACCTGCTTCCTTCACAACTTCTGCAGCACTTCTTACAGCGCCAAGATTCATTGAGGTGAAGCAGAGAACCACCTTTCCGGCTACCATAGAATTATCAACTGAGAGAAATTGACAGACTCTGCAAGCAAAGCAGGTTGGACAATGAAATTTATTTCTGTCAAAAAAGACATTGCATTTTGTTATGAGCCAATGAATCAAACTACCCTGCAGAGTTGGGGTCCAGTCCCTTGGCCTCTGGATAAATTAAGCTTCTGAAACCAATTTCCTTTCCAGAATATATAGCTTGGCCCTGCAAGATTTGTGTGAAAATTCAATGTTGTAAGCCTGTGCTGAAATCATCGGTTCTACAGTTAACAATTTAACTTTGAATGCAACGGTTTTAAGCTCGATCCATGCTGCTGGTTGAAATGGTTAAAATCCAAGAAGTAGGAAAAGCTCCATACCAGGAAGGTTTTATTGTTCCCAAGTGTTACAGGAGTAGGAAAGGCTCGATCCATGCTGCTGGCTGCAACGGTTAAAATCCAAGGAGCTGTATTCTGCACTGTCTGAGCAAAAGGTCCATCATTCGCAGCTCCACATACTACGGTGATTCCCTTGGCCACAGCATGAAAGGAACCTGTAGCTATGCCATCACGTTCATCAATATCTGAAAATAAAGGAATTGAAGACCCAATGGACAGTGATAACACATCAACCCCATCATGTATGGCTTCATCGAAAGCTTTCAATATATCGGCAGAAGAGCATTGTCCTCCAAGAACATTCCAACAAACCTTGTATATTGCCAACCGAGCACGAGGTGCACCACCTCTTATAGTTCCAAGTGCAAGGCCTCTGTAGCTAACATTGTCTATAAAAGTACCAGCTGCAGTGCTAGCTGTGTGAGTCCCATGTCCATTTGCATCTCTAGGGGAAAAGAACTCCCTGTTCCCAGATGTGTTCAATGGCTGACCATATTCAGCAAGAAATCCTTCAACAAACCAACGGGCTCCGATAATTTTCTTGTTACAGTGGCTTTTAGCCTTAAAGCGCTTTCCGGATTCACAAACACCTTTCCAGTGGGATGGGATTGGTCCAAGTCCTTTATCACTAAACGCTTTAGCCTCAGGCCATATTCCTGTTTGCAGCAGATTACTTCTTCAGAATATACCTTTAATGAACATGTGAGAGACAGATTAAGAAACATCGGAGAGAATTACCTGTGTCAAGAACACCTATGATAACTCCATCACCCATGCTGCTGTTATGAAGAGTATTGACAGGAGAATGAGCAGATAGTCCTAGGAAATCCCAACTCCTAGTTGTTTGTAGCCCGTGAAGACTGTTTGGTATAACTCGAACAACGCCGGGCAATTCTGAAAAGGTGCAGTGTATCAAAACATAGGCTTATATAACAAATGACAATCTAATGGCTCGCTAACACTAGAACATGATCATATCATTATTGATTGCATTAAATCAAAGTGGGGAAACATAAATGAGACAAAAGGTAATGTTTGTTTGTGCAGCTACCGGCAACTTTTTGAGCCTGAGACTCTGTCAACTTGGCTGCAAACCCAGAGAAACCATGTTTGTAGCTGTACACCATCAATTCTGAGGCGATTTCCTTGCTGCAGAATAACATTGACGAGTAAAAAACAAGCAGATCACTATGATTCTGATTCACAACTATCAAATAAAGCTTGCCATACCTCCCCACAATACTAGCAAGCATATCATGATGTGAATCTGTTTTTAGCATAGGATCATCATGCTGCTTTCCTCCTAGATAAACAATATGAACCTGCTTGAATAACACGAGAATTTATGGATTAACTTCTTCATTGTCTTTGAAAATTAAATTTAACATGGAGGAACAGAAATCTCTTGCAGATTCTTGAAGGGCTTACTTACATTGCTAGTGGCCTCCACCTTCGTGATCATCAAGATGACTTGGCCACAGAGAAAGAGAAGAAGACAAACCAAAGCACATATTGGTCTTGGTTTTCCCATATTTTTCTGTCAAAGTTTCTGAAAGAGGAAGACTCAAGCTGCTAAAAGATATAGAACTTGGAGCTAGAAAAAAATAGAATATCTTGCATTGCACCTTAAGCTAAATACCAAAAATAATGAAACTTCAATGCAGTTTTGCAAGAAATGGAATCAGAGTTGGTAGACTAGCTAGCTATATTCTATCAAGATGAATAGTCTATGAGCAGAAGTTAACATCACTTACCTTTTAAGCCCTGCTAGTGGGAGAGCGGCAAGCTTTTATATGGGGTAAAAAGCAAAACGAGTGCACACCACTCACTTTTTTTTTTAACTTGAAGCTAACCACTTCTTGTGTTGTTAAGGAATTTGAAACAGTATCTACTTAAGTATTGGTTTATCTTGTACAGCAAAAGCAAAAGTCTTCCACACCAATACAAAGGCAAAAACATGTATTATGTAAACTCAGTCTAGCTCGATGGATTTATCAGAGCCTTAAGGAGAGTTAATCTCCTAGATTAGTCATGAATTGGCTAAGGAGGTAAGCCTAACACAGTAGTTGTCTTTTTATAGCTTGACAATTCATCTGCCTCTTGGATTAGTTTGTAGTATAGAAGTGCAATTATACCAAGAAACCTTTTTATTTCTCAGCATGTGAATGGTCATTCTCAAAAAAAGAAGACAGGTGAAAAGCTTAGGAGATTGGACTAAAAAGAGCACATTTTGGTTCCAATATAGCTCATGGTTTTGTTTTCTGTGATGGATTGAGAAGAGAAATTATTGAAGATAGTTATGAACATCCAACGTGATACTTTGAATTCATCACATACCTCTTAAAAACTCTTGGGTAAAAGTACATATTCATCCTCCAATTATCATCCGATTCTCTATTAGGTCCCCAAACAAAAACAATTTCCAATCAACTCCTTCATCTATCAGACATTTCCCAGCTAACCCTCACCTTAGGATTTTTCTCCTTTAAATCATAAGACATAAGAACATATTTGTCTTAAAATAACCCAGATAGCGGGATTCAATGGGGGATCCAATTGGAAATTGTTTTTGTTTGGGATCTAGTTGGGAACCACATGATAGTGAGGCAACAAGTATGTTCTTAACCAAATATTTTTTCCTAATTTTCAAGATTGTTTTTCTTGAAGGATACTTGGATATTCCAATAACATAAAAAAATGCCAAAAAATAAAAAATAATCGAGTTAGGCATGGTTATGTGATGCAAGAGTACAGAACATTTGTGAAAACAGATTGTTCCAGTTGTATCATATGAAGAGTTTCCATCCTGAAGCCCAAAACAAATTTGTTCATGCTAAATTAGGTAGAGAAGACCGTCAGAAAATGCTTGGAATATTATATTTTAATTTGAAAGTTTTGTTATTTTCATGTTTAGTTTTGAATTTTTCATCTTTAATTTTATATTCTATTTAATTTCTCGTATTGTTTAGAAATTCTGATTATATATATATATATATATATATATAAAGGTCAGTTTTATACTTTTAAAAGCTTTCGTTTTTTTTTTATCATGCAATAATTGGAGAATAATAATGATAAATGAATGCCTCTTTTTAATACCTATGTTCTGTTAACTCAGCACCGCATAAAAATTTTATTTTATTTTATTAAAAAATAATTTTTTATATATTTTGAATTATTTTAATATGTTAATTTTAAAAATAATTTTTAAAAAATAAAAAAATATTAGCCGGCAAAGATTTTCACTTTTAAGTGCAGTGTGCGGCCCCCCCCCAAAACACCTATGTTCTGTTAACTCAGCACCGCATAAAAAGTTTATTTTATTTTATTAAAAAATAATTTTTTATATATTTTGAACTATTTTAATATGTTAATTTTAAAAATAATTTTAAAAAAATAAAAAAATATTAGCCGGCAAAGATTTTCACTTTTAATAAAATATATTAAAAAATATTTTAATATGTTTTTTTTTATCATGCAATAATTGGAGAATAATAATGATAAATGAATGCCTCTTTTTAACACCTATGTTCTGTTAACTCAAGACCGCATAATTAAAAAATAATTTTTATATATTTTGATTTAAAATTTTATTTTATTTTATTAAAAAATAATTTTTTATATATTTTGAAATATTTTTTAATATGTTAATTTTTAAAAATAATTTTTTAAAAATAAAAAAAAAAAATTAGCCGGCAAAGATTTTCACTTTTAAGTGCGGGGGGCGCCCCAAAACACCTATGTTACGTGTTAACTCAGGACCGCATAAAAAGTTTATTTTATTTTATTAAAAAATAATTTTTTATATATTTTGAACTATTTTAATATGTTAATTTTAAAAATAATTTTAAAAAAATAAAAAAATATTAGCCGGCAAAGATTTTCACTTTTAAGTGCAGTGTGCGGCCCCAAAACACCCCTCTCTACAGGGGCTTGTGTACTCAATGGCTCTTCAAGATTCCTCTCCAATCTTGCAAAAGGTTAGGGTATCCGATGACTCATCTATCAATTCCTGACAAAAAAAAAAAAATTCTATATAATTAATTCAATCTAAAAATTTATATTATTATTTAATATATAATTTATAAATTTTTGGTGAGATTTTAAAATATAATTTATATTATTTTTTAACACATCATTTTAAATAAAAGTCTTTTAGACTTAAAACTTATAAAGACTCACACTACCTTGTGTTTAATTTTTATCAAATAAATGAGGATGATGAGGTTCAAACCTTTGACTGCTTGGTCATCAAAACTCTAATATCATGTTAAAGAACTAATTCAATACAAAAACTTAAGTTATTAAGTGAGGTTTCAATAAATGATTTACATGATTAGATCCACACTACCTTGTGCTTATTTTTTATCAAATAAATAGGGATAGTGAGATTCAAACTTGTGATTACTTGGTCATCATGTTAAAAAACTAATTCAACCCAAAAGATTAAATTGTTAGGTGAAGTCCCGGGATATGATTTATATTATTCTCTAACATACCCCTTCAAGTGAAAGCCCTTTTGGCTTGAAACTTGCACAGGTTCACACTACCTTGTACTTAAGTTTTATCAAATAAATATGGATGGTGAGATTCGAACTCATGACTGCTTGGTCATCAAAGAACCAATTTAACCCAAAAGCTTAAGTTGTTAGATAAAATCTCGAGATATAATTTATATTATTCTCTAACAATCACAACATATCCCAGTCGAGTTAAGGGTTTGAAGACAAACAACTTCATGTATTCTTATGTCAGTATTACAGTCATAACATGGAAGAGTAGAGATAGGAAGAAGTGTTAATTTCTCTTCCGTATAGGGTTTGTTACATGCATGCATAGAGGATTATGCTTTCAAAGATGTTACATACCACTAATCCACTCTTAATGTGAACCAATATGTCACGACCCGATTCCTGGATTCATGACCGGCACATAGGCAAGGTTTCCCTTCAAGGTTCCATACCTATGCAAACTCAAACTTACATATAAACTAATCTATTAAATAACTCAATCGGAGTTCAACGCAACACTAATAAAAAAAAAATTAACTTCATAATATAATTTGATTGTCTTGATGCAAGAGTTAATATAAATTCATAGTTGTTGAACACTAAAACTATAAACCTAAAAAGATAAATAATGAGAGGATGAGTTCAACAACTCAGTGAGTAGATAACGTTCAATATACACATATGAGGTAATACAACAACAAGGAATATATATATAGCTCTAGGTTCTTATAAAAAGGTTTCTCAAATAGGCCATAACAAGAATATCATAATGTAAAGCTTGTCAGAAAATCAAAATGCAATAAGCATGAGGCTCCGTACTATGGGATAATTAGTCCACACAGGTTGGTGACTCCCCCAACCAACTAGGGTTCAGATACGATGTGCACAAAGACTAACACTACCCTATTAACATAGGTATTTTGACTGGCATACCATAGGTTCATAATCATAATCAAATAGACATATTCATATCTTAAGGCTCAACTCATGACATCAATCAAATGAGGAGATATTAATTCAGAAGTCAATTCAAAATATATATTGGTTTATATCAAGAATTCAGATTCAACAATTGATCACGCTTTATCATAAAAAGGATAATAATCAACATATATATTATCAAGAAGCATGATCCAATTCATATTTATAATATTTCTCATGCATATAAAAAATTATCCACTCACCTAACTCGAAAGAAAACAGCACTCAAAAGCAAATAAAGAAGGAAATCATCCTAATGTCATGTTGGTAGAATATCAGGATTATCTGAATACAAAGAAGACATATTCAAGAACGAATCGAAAGAACATACAACCTATTTAATATACTTAACTAAAGATTTATTTCATAACCCTATATGTTCTTGAACTAACTAGTCATTTTTCCTAAAAACCCAAAAACTAAACGGTTTTCCCCAAAATCTAATCCATAATAAAACAACTAGTAAGACTTGATAATAATTCACTAAATAACCCTTAATTATTCATCAAACCAATTTGAAAAAGTTAACATTACACTAGGGACCAATCTGGAATTTCATCATATTTTTAAGGGTCAAATTGGAAGACCAAACTAAAAATATCATAAATTCATGACTATAGTGTAATTTTGTCCATAATTCATCCTCATTTCTGTCCAGAATCTCAAATTATGCTCCAGTGACCATTCTAGAATTTTATCAAATTTTTAGGGTCAAAGTGTAATTTTCATAAATTGAGGGACCAAACCAAAATTTTATCATCTTCAACCTCAAACCTAGAATTTCAATAGATTACTTACTGTTATCTCAAGATTTCTAACTCAAATTCACCATTTAAACAAAATTATAACTCAAAATCATCATCTTTACTTACAATATTCAAAAATCAACTAAACAATTCATTACCCATAACAATCAATTCATAACATTCAAATCAATTCATCAATAAACCCAAAACACAATATTCAAAACCCTAACATTCAATAAAAAAAAAATTAAAGCTCAAAGAACACACATTTATACATTTAAAAAAACTTAAATGTTACCTTTAAACTTATTTTCTGCAACTCCCTTCTATTTCCCTTATCTTTCCCTCTTTTCTCTTCTTCTTCTTCTTCTTTCTCCCTTCTCTCATGCCATCCCTCACACTAAAATTTCAGATCCCTCTTTTTTTTTTCTTTTTTATATAATTATTATGTTTATTCAATTACCACAATACCCCTTATTCATTTATACTCACTTTTAAGCCTTTAAGGGCTTTATTGCCTTTTCTTACTCATTTATTTCGAAACATCACACAATATATATGATGAACAACGTTTATCTTGATCTCTTTGTGATTCTCCATACTAGACTTTTCTGCTAGGAAAAGGGGGATCGACTTTTCTACTAGTATAAAAGATGAAGGGCAATAACTGCAATATAAATATGCAGCAAATAAGGAAGATGATGCAAGAAATTTTGGTCAAACAAGTATATAAATTTTGATTTATCTGTTCAATCGAACTGAAATATTTTTAGAATATTCTAAAGACCCAACTCATCATAAAATCGTATTTTTATAGTAATTTGAGGTCAGTAAGGACCCCAAATTAGGTTTATAAATTATTGTTTGAGATTTGTTATATTTTTCTAATTGATTTAGAATTTTTTCTATTAAATTTATAAATCTTTTAGAAAATCGTATCTTTTTTTGTTGAACTGCATATTATGAACTTAGAGGAGATGAATTTGATGAAGTAGATGGCATAATTAGAGACCCTAATTATGTACCTGCAATATAAAATAATTTTGAAATTTATTATTCTTAATTTTGTATTTTTATTATTATTTCAATATTTTTTTGTTAAGATAATTGGTTGATTTTTTTTGTTGAACTGCATATTTTTTTGTAATTTAAGGTTTAATTACATTATATCCATGTATATGAAAATATCTACAATTTGATCAGTGGGAGTTGTAAATTGAAACTAATAATTATAATTTTTTCACTTACTTAAATTTCTAATAATAATTAGACTATACAAATGGAAATTGATTAAGTGTTTAACATTATTTTCATTTTTATTATGTATGTTAGATTATTATTTATTTAATTTAGAATAGAGTAGCAATAAATGTCATTTAAATTGGACTAGTTACTAATATTTGTAATTGGTATCAATAGCGCTTGATATGGCTACATCTAAGAGTATTATTACTGATTTGAACCATGAAGACAAACTATATGAAAAGAATTACGATGATTGGCATCGTAACATTGAGTATCTCCTAGAAAGCAAGAAATGTTGGAAACAATCACACAACAGATGGTTGAACCTGAGCAAGGAAACACTGCTTAGCACACGCTTAATATGGAAGCATATCAAACCTATAAGTGCAAGGATCATGTAGCTCACATTTTGATGTTGAGCAATATGAGAAATGATATAATGTTGTATTTTTAAAGGCATCGTTGAGCCCAAGCAGTTTGGGATGCTATGAAGATTTAGTATGGAGAACCTCCACTACTAGACTTTGTCAATTAACCATCAAATTTGACGATTACAAGAAGCACAAAAATCAAATGATGAGGCAGCATCTTACAGTCATGTCTAACATGATCAGTGAATTAAGGGATGTTGGGTATGAGATGATTGATGAACAACAAGTCTAAGTTGTAATCCGCTTTTTGCTAAGCAATTGGAAACACATGTGTGTTACCTTACCCACAATGACAACATCAAGATATTTGATGATGTTGCTCGTCATGTTGAGCTTGAAGAAAATCAACTTCACGATGAGAAGCCTGTAAATGAGCTTTCATATCTAAGACTAAGATGTGAGGAGCATATGGCTCTAAACATAAACAGGGCAAGGGTAAGGGACATAAACCCAATTATGGGAAACAAGGCGGTAAAAAAGGCAAAAATATGAATTGTTTCAATTGTGGTAAACCTGGTCACTTTGCTCGTAATTGCACTGTGCCAAAGGTAATGTTTAACAACAATCATCCATCTAACTTATACGTTAATAGTTGTTTAATGCTTGTTGAATCTGTTCAATTCCCTTTTGGATTGTAGACTCAGAAGCAATCGACCATATAGCAACGGATCGAACAACCTTTATGGTATTTTGTCGAATTTCAAAGGGAAGTAGATACATATACATGGGGAATAATGCTTTCATTGTTGTGTTTGGGATTGAAACCTGCAAATTGGATTTGCGGGGCAGTCGCACACTTTATCTTTATGGTGTACAGAAGTTTAACTAAATCTTGTGTTTGTTTTTATTTTACTATAATTGGGCTCTTATATTGTATTTGTTGGTTGTTGTGTGAAAAATATATCTAGATAATATTTTTTATGGTTCTGATTTTGTATTAAATAGTTTTATGGTGTTTGACATCGTTAATGTATCTATTAAAGATGATGCTTCTATTGATGTTCTTCAAAGTTCCAACATTACTAATAATAGTTATATCATGTTATTCATTATTTGTTTTATAGAATATATTGTGATTATCGTATAGTAAAATTTGTTAAAGTATATCGATAGACTTAGATTAGCTCACTCACATGAGCAATCACCTCTAACACTTGTAAGATGGGTAGAGATGAGACTATTTGAGTTTTAATGCTCAATAAGCGACATGCGCACAGTGGGAGCAATTTTAACTTAAAATAATTATTAAAAAAGCCACCTTGGTTGAGACCAAGATGATGTTCTTAAATAAAATAATCAACATAAATGAATTCTCGCCATTCATATGTCTATTATGATTGAAGTCGAGTATGAAATTATTCATCTGCCACTAATGATAGTGAGCAAATGAGAATTTCTGGTTTGAAGTCTATATTTTTTTAGCGACAAAACTAAGACTCATATGATGTATTTCCTCTAACAAGGAGAGCAACGACATACACTCTTTGTCTTCAGATAAGAAAAGAGTAAGCTCCACTATAGCATGTAGTTCATACTACATGTGCTGATGACCATTACATGAATAAAAAATAGATCCCTGCTTCTTTATTATGTGAGTCCTGGAGATCATGTATAAGATCTTAATATCTTACCCTTTATGACTTTTAACTATATCATAAGGTGATGTGTAAATGATCGATACTTTAAGAGTATATCATATAGTCATTGAATGATTCGACTTACAGGAATACTTCTAAGAAAACAAGTTAATTCAGATCTGATTGATATGAGAGTGAAAGAAAAGATAATTTTACTTCTACATCTGTTACTTGTATTCACCGGTTCACCGGTCGAGATCATATTACTCGAATAAATTTGATATGACTTAGAATATTTGTAATTGTAAGGATGGATTGAGTATGAAATTCATGAGGGATTGAATTATATTCAGTCATGTATAACTAAAAATATTTGGGGTATAGCAGTACACTTTAAGGAGTAACTAATTATGAGGTTGATATCTCTTATATGGCCTATATTAAGTTTCTATATTAGAGTTCATTTCACTATGTGCTTTAGGTTGCACGGTCTGTTTATCTAGTATGAAATTCTTGTTCAAGTTTGAAATATAATATATTAGATAGATCTAGCCCTTCATGAGCGAGTGGAAGATGTTAGTTTTTGGATCAGGTTTGGTCCATCCATGAGGGATGGACCTAATCCAAATGTTTTGAGGAGTTACTTTGAAAGATAATGATTTTCTTTTCTTTTTTTTCTTTTATCTTTTGATTTTTAAAATTAATTTGACAAGATTTATAAAGATATTTATACTATGAAATATCTATTTGATTTTAGTAATGGAAGTAACACTGAAAGAATATCTAAGAACAAGAAAATGAATTTTCAAATCACCGATAAATTTCTTTTAAATTTATATGAACAACCTTCACATGCGGGGAACCCCTTGCCTCGCGAGTGTGCTTCCATAGCTCCTCACCGAGTATCACATGTGAACGATCCAAATAATCGAATATCACTCCCTCTGCAGCCTTACATGTACTAATTTTCCTAGCTAGAGATATTGCTGTCTCTCCTCTCAGATTGACAATCCTGCAATCAACACCTCTTTGCAACAAGAGCTTACAGGCATCAGCGTGGCCTTACCTGGAAGCAAGCATGAGGGTGAATGCCCACTGTCATCCACAGAATTTATGGGGAATCCCATTTCAAAAAGCTGAACTATCGCAGGCAAGTTGCCAACACGTGCCGCAAAGTGCAAAGCTCTAAATTCAGAATAACATGTCACTTTGTGAATAAGCACAGCATCGAGCAATATCTCTTCAAATCGATTCCTCAAACTGGAACCGGCGTGATTCTGCAAAAGAGACACCACTGCCTGACAATCCCTGCTCTTCTCACTGATGTCAGCTCTAGCATCAATCAGGAGCCGGAAGGCCTCGGTATGGCCAGCTTTTACTGAAACCATAGTTGGTGTCAAACCAAGACCATCATGTTTAATTATTTCTTCCGTTGAATATTGAAGGATCATCTGTAAAAGCTCTGTATTTCCGATTCCAGCTACGAAGTGCAGCAAAGAAAACACCTCAAGATTGGAGGAGTAGACTTTTCTTCCAGTGGTAATAGCCTGTCGAAAAAGATCTGCCAAAGAGGACCCAAACATACTTCTTTTTGGCAATTGTACTGCAGTCTCCCCATTATTGTTGACGAGACCCAAATCAGCTCCCGATACAATAAGCTCGAGGAAGTAACCAGCCTGATCAGCTTTGGCAGCCAACATCAAGGCTGTCACCAGTTTCGGTCCTTTAATTAACTTGATAACCATACAACAAACAATGGAGAATTGGGTTAACCAGATGCTTCCATTTGAAAATTAGACTAGCCAAAATACTCAATTTGCACCTGGATTAAGGTGGTGGCAACATCAACAAATCCGCGGCAGCTAAATTCTGCCATTTTTGTTTTGTTTATACCCTTGTTTAGCCTCCAATTAAGCACGAAAAAGCATTTCATAATTATAGCAGCGCAAATTACACAAACTTTGAATAATTAGGTGATAATTAACCATTAAACAGAGAAGAGAAGTCCCAAAAAAATTGAAAAAAAAAATTTAGAGTCTCAGCAAACAAGGGAGCTAGCTATTCACAGTTAGGAAAAGAAATATCTACCTGAAGTAGAAGAAAACCATTCATAAAATTTGCAAACCAAATTAAAAAAATAAAAAATTCATACCAGAAAAGATTCTAGGTTTGTGACTAGCAACGCAAAAGTGGTGTTATGAGCATGCCTCATTTATGTTAAACTTCAAACTTAATTCTCATAAAACAAATTATATAAAATTTCACAGCATTTCATAAACTTTCAAAATATTCTTCAAAACCAATAAAATCAAATAATACTTATTACAATATAAAAATATGAACTTTAAAAAAACAATATAATAGTAGAGCTAAGACATCAAATTAAGACTAAAAGGAAAACCTCATGGAAACAAGGCATACCAACCAAAAATGATAAAGAAGCAATAACTCTCAACAAAGTCAACATGGTAACAAAAGTTAAGAATCTCTCTAACCAGTTAGGTATACAGACTATTATATGCATATAAATTAACTACTCTCTATTAGTATGGAATTTCTAACAAATATCTTAATATCAAGACATAACAGATATTCACATAATTATCAAAGCAAATAAATATCATATCTAATAGAATTTAATTCAACAGAACAAGAATATAAATTTAAGAATGGATGAGTACTTGGAAAATAAAATAATATATATAAATATTCTAGAATTAATCAATTATATATATATATATATATATATATATATATATATATATATATATATATAATCTCACTTACTCAAAAAAACAAAGTCAAAAGACAAATAAATGTAAAATTGGAGACTACTGAGAATCGCTAAGAGAAATGTCAGCAGAATCTATAACGAATACAAAAATTACTCAAAAATAACTCGTAAAAGATAACATAAAAAATTACAACTTCAAGATTATAAACCAAAACATAATTATAAAACTGATACAGATCTACCCAATTAATCATGAACATATTTCAAATTAATTAAACCTAAAAGAATCAATCAATCACTACTACTCGATCAACTAGTCAACCAAAATTGACCAACTAATTGACGAGGACCATCAGGCCAACCAGTCGACTGGTTGATGGGAATTTAAAAATCTTGATTTGCCAGTCTCTCAAACTGCAAATCCTAAAAAATCAACATGTTCTTCAAAAACCTATAATTTCAAATTTCATATCAAACGATTTAAGTCAAATTAATTCCTTAAAACATCAATTAAACATCTTAAATCATCCAAACCCTAAAATCATACTTAACTAACATATTCAAGCATAAGAACATCATAATCTTATTTTAGAAACCCTTATTTGTAACTTTTACTTCTTCTTTCCTTTCTTCTATTTCCTTTCTCTTCTTTTTCCTCCTTCCCCTCTTCTTTTCTTTCGGTTCTCTATCTCAACGGAACCGATCTTCTTCTTTTTTTTTCTTGTTTTACTATTTATATTTATCAAAACATAATAAGAAAATACTCAAAATGACCTTCAAATATTTATACCCTTAATTACTCATCAAAGGGTATAAATGCCTTTTCCAATCCATAATTTTCAACATATTACAAGCAATTTCCTGGAAACTTCAACATGACCTGAATGAGTAGCAGCAAAAAGTGGAGTGACATCAGTGACAAAATCCCTTTAATGAATCTCAATCTCATCAGCCTCTTCCTCTCTCAACACAGTCTCAACACACATCACTTTCAAGCTTATTGCCCTTGTATAATTCACATCTACTGTTTTAGACTTCAAACTCTCTGTCACAAACTCTACATCTCCACTCAAAGCAGCCTCTATCAGTCTTTGAGATGGCACTGCAAGCTCATCCCTCTCACTCCCAGAGACATAACTGTACCTTACCATTGTCACACTTTCGCTAAACCAGTCCTAGAAAACATGAAAAGAACCCAGAAATGGATTTCACTTTCTAAAGCCAAAATGTAGCCAAAGACAATAATGTAAGCAGCATTAGTTTAATATAGTAATAAAAGATGCTGAGGTTAGATAAGTATTAAATGAAGAAGTTTAGATTTGATCAAATCATTCAGTTTTCTTATGTTTAATACTTCTAAATTAAACAAAACAAATTAATACATCAATATTTATTATTACTGTTTCTTGTTGTGAATATACCAAGCTAACTCACACTCAATCACAGGTCAATATAATGTCAATCCAGTTCCTAAATATTTATATTGAGGTTGGATTTTAATTAAACTGAGTAAGAATTAATTTGATATAACCTTCAATTGACTCAGTAAACCAACATGTTACTTGATCGATCCAATCAAATTCTAAAAAACAAAATGAGATTGTTGTAAATTTATTTTTTTAATCTTAAATCAACGTTTTTTTTACTAAACTTACGCTAACTCATCCAACATGTAACTTAAGTTTTAAACAAAACGTTAGTCAGCGGTCTAAAAACTTTGATAAATTAGATATGAAGGCCAAGTTAGCATCTAAGCTTTAAAATGAAAGAGAGGAATAATATGAAAAACTAAATAATATGTGAGCATGATGCAACTTAATTTAAATGCAATCATATACAATAATTGGGCTCATAATTAGGGCAAGCAAAATATAAGATCGCCAACGAATGATGATGGGAATAGTGAGTGCACTATTTGCTGATTGGGTGTTTGACATAAATGGAAGGAGAAAAATCAAAAGGTAAAGGAAACAAAAAGGGGAGGAGGTGGGTAGCAACATTGTACCTTGAGTTATGTCCTTTCTTTGATTATTCCTAAATACGATGGATCTGTAGCCACTTCAAGTATTGGAAAAGCACAGAAAGAGAATCCTAGGTGTGCACAAATAGTAGAGCATGGGAAGACGGCATGGTCTTGATGTTGACTTGAATACCATAGGCATAACAATCATGTTTGTTTTTTATTTTTAAAAATTTAAATTTTATTTTATTTTTTTACTTTAAATTAATATTTTTTAATTTTTTTAATCATTTTAATACTTTTAAAAAAAAACATAAAAAAATTTAAAAAACAACCACAACCACCATGTGTAGTGTATATATGTGTTTAAATATTTTAAAAGGTTTTATTTATAATTAAATAATTTGATGCTAATAGTGAGTTTTTTTTTTTTGAAAATAATATAATAGAAAAAATATTTAAAAACATAACACAACTAAAAAATATTTATCATTCAACGTGTCCGGCGTCTCATTATTTCTTTCTTTCTATTTTGGTTATTATACCAGCCCATCTCTTCTTATTTCTTCTCTACCACACTATCCCATTTGGTCCCCCAAGTTTCATATTTAGTCACCTTTAGTTCCATAATTATGATCATGTAAGCTTATTTTTATTTAAGTTGGGCAAAAATTAAGTATTTTTTATTTATTTTTAGCAATCTCATTTGAAAATAAATATTAACTTTAGTTATAAAAAAACTACACAAAAACAACGGATGAAATGATCATAATAATAAAACTAAAATTAATTAAATATAAAAAATTGAGAAAACAAACAAACAAAACAATAGCTATAAAAAAGCAAAAAAAATCATGTGATAAAAAATTTGCACGTGAGACTTGTAGGTGAGATCTGTGCATCTTAAGTCGCTCATATACAACTCGTATTACCTATTAAACTGTGTTATTTTAAAAATTATTTTTTTAACTTTGTTATTTTGGTTTTACCTCCCTTTCCCCTTGAAAAAAACTCTGCCAATAGTCATATGCCATGTTAGATGGCCAAGTTCATCTTATCCTCACCACAGCCTGTGAATATCTTGCCTTGTATACATTCTTAAATGTAGCTTCTCTACTTCATCTCATGTTGTTCTCTCTGCTCTATAAAAATTTTAATACTATTTTCTATCCAAATTAAAAAGAAAAAAATAAAGAGAAATTATATTAAAAAAAATTGAAAAACAAATACATAACCCATTGCTAATGGAATCATACGAGGAGATAATGGATCATAGATCATTTTCATGGATCATGGATCATTTTCATGATTTTTTAATCATCGATTCATCTCATATATTTTTTAGCCATGGATTACGTTACCTTATTTATCCTCTTTTTATTAATTAGAATATAGTTCTATATACTATATTATCTTCAAAATGCCATGGGTAATATGACTCTAGTTACCATTAAAAACAATGACCCTTTTTACATTCTTCTCTCAACGATAGAATTATGGCTAAATCGGAAATCTTTTTATTATATATTATGCGTTATGTGTAAGAAAATCAATAGTTCAAAATATAAGATTTTACACATATATAAATGTATAATTACTAGTTAATACATTAACTTTGTAAAACTTGATTAAACTTGGTTGACTAAACAAGATTTTAGTCATTTAATTAACTCGGTCAAACCTAATTTAAACTTGGTTAGGTCAGCTATAAAAAAAATATATAAAACAACTACATTTCAATAAAATAATGGATTTCATGACTTGTGATTGACATGTGATTCATGATTAACATGTTGACTTGATAATCTGTAAATTAACATAATGTCAATTTTTAAATTGAATTTAATAATTATAATAAAGAGATATATAGTATATCATTAAATATGTATTTGATATTGTGATAATTTTTCCAGTTATGATTTAAAAAAAAAACTTTTAGTTACAATTTTAAAAAATAGGTTTAGAAAAATATATATTTAATTACAACTATTGGGAAAATTAATTAAGATAAAAAGTAGTTATTTTAGCTCTTATAAAAATAAAATTTTCAAAAGCAATTATACATGGAATCTAATATAAAAATAAAGAAAGCTATTTAAATAATTTTTTTTCAATTAGGCTGAGAAAAAAACAGAAATTCCTTTCATGTGCCAGCCTTGACCTCTTGGACAACAAGCATGGCATTAGAGTAAATCCCATATCAACAATAATTTTATATGTGTGTGTGTGTGTGTGTAGAAGGAGCGAGGCTGGTGGGGGGCATGTTAGAGAGAGGTGCGTGCATAGGCATAGGCCCAAATAAAATGAGATCCCGTGAGAGAAGGAGTTATGTAATAAAAGAATGCAAGGTGGCCAAATCCCATCAGAAGTGGTCTTCTTGATGTCTTCACGTCTCCCTGTCTCATGTTAGGACACATTAATTTTCAACTTACTGTGTAGTTTTCATGCCTGGATGAAGAAGAAGAAGAAGAAGAAGACTAGTGATAGAAGATGTGCACTCACCATCCTCCCCCATGGACCCATCTTGTCCTTCTTCCCTTTTATCACCTCCACAAACTCCTTTCATTGACTTTCTCTTCGAATTTTTGAAATTTGGCACATAGTGGTTGGACTGTGTGTCGTTATATTATTTTTTAAAATGTTTTTTAATTTAAAAATATATTAAAATAATATAATTTTTTATATTTTAAAATTTATTTTTAATATAACACAACAAAACAAGAAAAAATAGAATTTAAAACTAAAATAAATTTAAATTTTTTAAAAATATAATTCAATTGTAATTCCAATCAAGCATATGTAGAATGAGAGCCTAGCTAGCTTCGCATTTCAAACGAAGGAAACAATTTATTTTGGTTTTTTTTCGAACGTTTGAATCCAGCTAGCTACTTCCTCATTAATAACAAAGTTTTTTTTCATTTGAATTCAAATTTCTCTGTTGATTCGAGTTGACATTTGTAACGGGAATCTCCCCTTTTCCTTTCCGTCTTTGCACTTTTCTTTTTCTTAATCATGCAAATAAATAATGACAATTTTTTAACTGTTTGTGTTATATTCTTGCTGTCTTCATTGTTTTAACTTTGAAATTAAAATTATTAAACCCACACCACTCAAGATCAACCCACACCACTCGGATCAATCAAAATAACATTATTATAAAAGAATAGAGTTAAATCAGATTTTAATTTGATCATTGATTAACCTATCAAATTAATGCCAAGATGGTTTTTTTTAATTCAACTCAGACTAAAAGTTTGGTCCACTACCTAAATATCAAGTTGATCGGAATTGAATCATTGATTACCCTGTTAAATCAATTCTAAAATGATGCTTTCATTTAGAAATTCAACTCATATTAGAAATTTGATCAACTACTAGTTTTTGAATAATTTTGATGTGTTAAGGTTAAAAAAAATTAAAAAATATATTATTTTAATATATTTTTAAATAAAAAATAATTATTATTACATTCTCAAACTAGCTATAAAGCATTGCAAAATTTGGCTCCCATGTTGATAAAAAATGAAATACCCATGTTAGTATTATCATTAGACTAATTAAATCTCACAACTTTACACCGAAAGAGTCCTGTTATTAGACAGAATTGTGAGCCCCATGTGAGCATATTCACATGCCCTACTTAATTTCTTCATGTTTTAGTCTAATGTTTCTCTAAACCAAAGAAACTATATAGTTTACCATCTTGTATTCTGGTCGTGTCATTCCCATCTTGTTCCTTGAAGATAGCAACAATAGTATCTCCTTTTATTGCTCTTACTCTAAAATCATTTTACTTGTAACTTCCTGTGTTGAACTTTGCTAAAATACAAATTAGTTTACTAATGTCGAGGAGATTAGATTATGTTAGTTTGATTACTAGTAGCATACCATTCGAAGAAGAGTAGCTAAGGCAAAAAAAATAATTATTTACTTGTCAAAACCAACAAAACAAAAGTCTAATAGTCATGATATCATAAGGCAAGTTAATTACTAAACAAATGGGTCAAGCAGCAAGTTGTATTTGTATATCATAAGATTTCGATCATTAATTTTAAGCCGAAAAGGATCAAGCTGGCTCAACAATAAGGAAATAATTTGCTTATAATATGATATGATTTGCTTAATTAGAAGATGTAATAATCTTTTGGATTGTACATTAATCCACATAACTAGATTTCTTGTCTTTTTAAAGGGGGGAAAAAAAAAAAAAAACCCCTTCCCCCCCACTCCCCCCCTCAAGCTGTTTTTTTTCTTTATTTCATTTGTGTTTGTACTTAATAAGGTTGTTGCACATACGAAGTTAAAAACACTTGCTATCATCATTTTCATCATCAAAGCACGAATCCATCCAAATATCAAAAACTAGCATCTTTCCCTAATGATCTATTAATATTAATGCATGTTATAAGACAATCATTCTTTTTCAACAACATTCACCATAATAATGTTAAATGATTCTTTTAATTTTTCTTTTAAATATCAACATAATGAGTATGGAAAATTTTTATATTGTTTAGAGGGTAACTAATAATCTTATATGAAGATATTTTTATTATTTTTTATGGGTTATAGATTTTATTTTATCTTTTCTTTTTATATTTGTTTTTTTAAGATAAATCCAAGTAATAATTAATAAGATGCTAATTAATGTCTAATCACTTAATTTTTTTTTGACAAGCTTATTATCGAATCTATTAATAAACTATTAAACAAGTGGATTCGTGCACATTAATTGGATATCATAAACATGTTTGGACAGGGTCGAACAAGATGGGTTAGAGTAATTACATCAGATGACATCAGATAACAAGTGACATTAACAAGAAATCTACACATGATCTCTCATGAATTACATATTTCACCAAAATAATAGATTCTTTAAACCTTAAGCTTCCTTCAAGGTTTATGTAAAGTAGTATAACAAAGGAATTAGCTAGTGGTCCGTGCGTGAATCCAAGTAGAAAAGCAATAAAAAAACAAAAAAGCACACAGGGTAGGAAGGCACACCAAGGACAGTTTTAGGTAGCTGTGACTTTTGTCGTTGCATTATTTTATATAGAATATTTCTCTGTGACAAAACAGTAAAGGCGAGCATAAATTTTTACATCTTGTCGTTGCCCATTTTCATTGGATTTGAAAAGAAAAATGAAACAAAGCAAGAAGAAAGTAACATAGTTCTTCAGTTTCCTATTGTTTAAGACAACAATTAAGTTCAGGCATTGGTTTTGTTGTGCTCTCTTATCTTCCTCGGTCTTTGTAGGAAATGCGGTCACTTGTTGTGTCCTTGTAGCGTTGTACCATTCCCCAAAGGTTTTAAAGAAGAAAGAAGGAAGCTTTCTTAAAGCTGAAGCTTGTTAGATTGAAATGGGTATAAGCAGACCTCAAAAGTCCAGTAATGGAATTCCCACCAGATGGGTTTATCTCTTCTGCATTGCCAGTTTCTTCTTGGGGGTTCTTGTTGTTAACAGGTTCTGTTTCTCTCTCCTTTTCTCTTGTGTGGAATTTTTAAAGATCTTGTCTTTTTGAAGTGATCAGCGTTTAGATTTGTTGCCTATCTTAGTAGGATTTGGAAAGCTTAACTTTGGTTGTGGTTCTGTTTTTGTGCTTTCGTTGCTTTATGTATAGGATGGAGAATCTTACATGGTCTCTCTTATGAAATCATATGCAAAATGTAATCCTTTTGTGTAGATTTTGGCCGTTATTTTATGAGATTGAGGGCTTTTTTCTTGGAATCCATGTAAAATATTGGGACTTTTTGCTGTTCTGGCCTTCTGGGTCTACAGAATTTCAAGTTATAGGTGGAGTGGTGGAGACTGATTGAATGATTTTGAAATGCTTGAAGTGAAGGACGAGCTTAGTTCTAACCGCGGAGATGAATTCCCAGTAAGGAGAATATGCTAAGTATTGATTTGGATGGTTAAGTATATGTTTCAAATGGAAGGTCATTGGGTTGGTGAATAGGCTAGTGTCAAGTTGCTGAAGAGGTATTGATTGGATATTGGTGGTGGAACAGGTGCAGAAATATTTCCGGTCTTTTGATGCCTTGAACAGGCAAGTACCGAATGAATATCTGCCAGGTTGGAAATCGAGCTGTTTCTTAAATTTTTGATGCGTAGAAATGCTTCCAGGTTGTCTTTTGAGAGAAATCAGCTATAATATTTGAATACCAAATTTTGGGTTTATTTATTAAATATCAATTAAACGATGAGAATTGGCGTGTAAAGCCAAAAAGCTGAATCAAGTTATGTTGTGGAAAAAAGGCAAAATATTAGATGAGACTTGCTAAGTGATTCTACTATGAATAAACCGGTGAAATGGAGTCCAACTTGTGCTGCCATTTTACTAGCACTTCATCAACAGCCAGCAGTTGTGTTGAGAACACATCAATTAACACCGTATCTCTAGCAGCTGGCCGTAATGTAGTATGATAGTTTAATCTGGTGCATTCTATTGATTATATATTGGATAGCTTGTAAGCTATTACTGCATTTCACTTTTTCTTCTTCATCATCTTTAAGCCCTCCAGCAACTTTGCTCAAGTCTGATGTACCACTTGCATGTATTTTATAGGTTTTGGGATTTTCCTGATCCAGCAAAAATGGATGAGGAAGCTTCATCTGTGAAGAAGGATCAATTAACAGCAGATCATCCCACAGTTAATTGTGAGAAGCAGGCAAGTCTAGTTACTAAAATAGTGTTTCATAAGCTCTGTTTCCAGCAGTAAACTCGTGTAGATGATAATGTTTATGATATTGCAGGAAACTGCTGTTCAGGCAGGAGACATCCTCTCTCGGGTTTCTCAAACTCATGATGTGATCATGTGAGGTTCTAAAACCCGGTGTTTTATGCTTTAAAAAGAACTCTGGATCACTTATGTAATTCAATAAATATGTATTGTTTTATAATTTTTAAAAAAGGCTATTTACTTTAATAGGTATTGTAAATTTGGAATGGAACCTTCAAGAGAAGCATTGAAGTATCATTTCATGTAATATCCCCACTATGATGATTACAGGACACTGGACAAAACAATTTCCTCATTGGAGATGCAGCTAGCTTCAGCAAGAGCTGCAAAAGTTATTAATGAGGATGGATCTCCGATGGTCACAAAATCAGGAACCGAGCATTTAAAGGAGCGACCAAAGGTTTTCTTTGTTATGGGAATAATTACTGCATTCAGCAGCAGGAAACGAAGGGACTCGATTAGAGAAACCTGGATGCCCAAAGGTTAAATCCAAATCATACCAATCCTTCTCTGAACTAAACCATTAGTAGCTGTTACGAGTCAGTAGATGCTTACACGTAATTGATTATTTTTTATTCTAGGAGAGGAGTTAAAAAAGTTGGAAACAGAGAAGGGTATTATAATACGGTTTGTTATAGGACACAGGTATGTTTATTCAAAGGGCATGTGGTTATTTCGTAGCTCAGTGTTAACAGTTTGACAATATATATCTGTCTGGCATTATTAATTTTTTTTGTATTTGACAGTGCATCTCCAGGTGGTGTTTTGGACCGTGCTATTGAAGCAGAAGATGATCAACACAAGGATTTCCTGAGACTGGTATGTTATGGTTAGAACTCTGCGGGACCTGCTTGATAACCAGGCATTATGCAGGATAATATGTTTTGTAACCAGCTACCAAGTAAAGGCTATGAAACTATTTGCAAAATCATTTTGTTAATTGCCTTTTTCTCCTTACCTATCTTGAACACCAAGCAGAAACATTTGCCTAGTCTTCCGGTTCCATCCCATTTAAGGATAAAAAATCTTTCTACACTTGGATGAAAAAAATAAAATAAAATTGGACATTATTGAAGAAGCTGGTCCCTTTCAAAAGCCAGAGCTACTGGTTTGGGAGAGAGAAGCTTCTGAAATGTATTTGGAGGCGGTGTACGATAATCGCAACAAGTTTTCAATTGCTTACGCAGAGTTACTGTAATCTTTGTTGCAGAATCATGTAGAAGGTTATCATGAATTATCGTCGAAAACACAAATATATTTTTCAACAGCTGTTGCTAAGTGGGATGCTGACTTCTATATTAAAGTTGACGATGATGTGCACATAAATCTTGGTTAGTTTACTTGAATGCTTTACACCTCACAAAATGGAGCACAGAAGGATGTCTTTTGGCATAGTCATCTGATTTTAATATCTGGCAGGCATGGTCGGATCTACCTTGGCCCGTCATAGATCAAAGCCTCGTGTTTATATGGGTTGTATGAAGTCTGGACCTGTACTAGCACAGACGTAAGCATTCAAATGGAATCAAATTTTCTGACTGTACAATGTTCAACTTTGTTAACACGTTTACTTCTGCATTCTATTTGCAGAGGAGTCAAGTACCATGAGCCAGAATATTGGAAATTTGGCGAGGAGGGAAACAAGTATTTCCGGCATGCAACTGGGCAAATATATGCAATTTCTAAAGACTTGGCCACCTATATCTCAGTAAATCGGTAAGCCTGAGTTTTGCGCCATCAATTCTATTTAGATAATATCATCCTTCTTTATTGCTGATATACGGCATTTTAATCTGCAGACACATACTTCATAGATATGCAAATGAAGATGTTTCTCTAGGTTCTTGGTTTATTGGTCTTGATGTTGAGCATATTGATGATCGAAGCCTCTGCTGTGGGACTGCACCTGGTAAGATAAATGCAAATATATATTTCTTCGTTCCCCTCCATGGCATGCTTTTAATACTTTGATAGCCTCAGTTCTAGCACATTAACTGAAGCAAATCGTTATACTATGCATGATTTTTTATCCCTTGTACAAAAAACTCTTGCATATTACACAAAATGGTGTCTCTTCGAAGTTGAATAAAAGATTTTTCACTAATGTTGTTGAAATATTGTGATAGATTGCGAGTGGAAAGCCCAGGCAGGTAATCCTTGTGCTGCATCGTTTGATTGGAGCTGCAGTGGCATTTGTAAGTCAGTGGAAAGAATGGAGGAAGTACACCAACGATGTGGGGAAGGTGAGGGAGCAATCTGGCATACAAGTTTCTGAAACTTTTCCCCTTGTAATATAGTTTTTTGTGTGTGATTTAAGCTGTTGGTTTAGACAACACCATCTGCCCGATTTTTGCTGTCGATGCCTCGGACATTTGGTGCATGATTAAATTAATTACTTCACATACAGATTATCAAGTCAGGAAAAGAAATATGGTGTAGTTCCAAAGATTCACAGCTCGCTTCTAACCCAGACATAAAGAAAATTACGTACTATATCCAAATTCGACCAAAACGTGGATGAAACATGATAGAATGTAGCCTGATATTCTCCAAATTCTACCAAAACGTGGAAGAAAATTACTTACTATATAATGAATACTTATATAAATATGTGAAACCCAACAGATAAAATATAAATATCTAAATCTTTATCCCGATAAATAATAAATAAAATATGAATATAGTATATATACTCATTGTCATCCCTCCTTTCATTCCATCAACATTTTTTATGCATGCAACTATTTTATTTACTTTGTGTGTGAGCATTGGTAAAGACGGTATGCACTCTCAAATTCTATGAACTCATGTGACATAGCCCTTATATTAGTAAAACAAAGATGACAACACAAAAAAAATGCATTTGTTGTATTTTATATGTTATTAGGTTATGTTAATACCAATGAAGTGTTGATTTAGTAGTTAAAATATTATTATATCCCTGAAAAGATGAGAATACAAGTTCGATTTTCAAGAAGCGTGCTTATTAAAAAGGGTAGCCACGAATTCTGAATGGAACTAGTCTTATTTTTTAAAAAAATATGAGCATAATCAAGGAAAAAAGAAAAAGTTCACGGTGATCTTTGGTGAGGCACTCATGGTATGAAATTTAGGTCTTTAAGAGAGGAGAAGTGTTGAATACTTTCACGTTTAAAACTTGTCTGAAATTTCCTTTAATCGCATTTTTTTTAATGCCAGAGAACTTTAATTTTATATATGAATAAATAGACATTATCTAATGCCACTTGTTGTATCTTATTTGTTATTAGATTGTATGTTAAGGAAATAAATATTTATATAGATAAAATTATTTTTATTTGACACGGTAATATTCTTAAATATTCACAATAAATTCTATAACAAAAAAAAAGGGGGAAGTCAAGATCGATACACAACATCAAATTTATACTATACTAATTTAGTTTTGAACACTTCTGGTTAAGGGTGAGCAAAAAAATAAAAAATAAAAACCGATTAAATGGAAAAAATTAGAAAAAAATAATTGAAAAAACCAAACTGTAAAAAAAACCTAATTAAATCGATTAAAATTTTGAAAAAACCAGCCGGTTCGGTTTCGGTTTTATAAGCCAAAAACCGAAAAAACCGAGCCGAACCCAAACCAAAAAAATCAAGCCAAAACCGAGCCAAACCGGTTTGAACCGATTTTTGTCCTAAAAAACCGAACCGAACCGAAACCAGTCAGTTTGAACCGGTTTCGGTTTTTTTAAAAAAATTCGATTTAGTTATTTTTTTTTATATATAAACCGAACCGAATCGAAAATGATCACTCCTATTCCTGATCTTGTCAAAATATTTTTCCTGAATTCACCTCTTAAAAACTTTTTACAAATCGAATGAGAATTTCATACGTTGAATATATGGATCCTACAAGCTAATGAATCCCATAAATCTAATAACTGAAATTTTTTGGCAAGTAAATTCAGGAAAAAAAATTCAACAAATCTTCAAATTCAAGTTTCTAAATTTCTTACCAATTGAATGAAAATCTCATATATTGAACATGCTGATCTAGTGATGAGATCCCACTCTAAATTCAATCTAGTGATGAGCTAGGGATATTATCCACCAAAAACCAACGTACCTGTTTTTGGGTTTATTTCATTTAAAAACATATATTAAATTAATTTATTTTTAATAATTTTAATACACTAATATTAAAAATAAAAAAATATATATATTAAATATATTTTCAAGTATAAATCAAAACAAACACTGCATCACTAAACAATCACCGTCCTTTACCTTAATTTCAGCATCTTTAGGTACCTTCTTTTTCATACACCTACTTTTTTCATATTTCTTGTCCAATTCCTGAGAATCTAAATGATTATAAATCCATGGTCAATTGGAGGCCAAGGGACCATCCGCATACACTTTGATATCATTTGCTTAGAGCTTGTTAGGCCTATCGCTGGATGTCAACTCAGCTTCCATTAGCCTCCATTGGGAGATTGGCAGCCCTTGAAGAAGACTGTTTCCATTGGACATATCAATTCGATTAGCATGTCAGGCGAAGGGACCATCCACATACGCTCCATTTTTCTTTCTTTTTGGGTCCCAACCTCCATTAGCAGCAGCGCATGAAGAAGACTATTGCAAGCATGAGGAATTCCTGACAAGAAAAACGATGTTGCTGCAATAAAAGTGTTGAACTCCACTAAGGGAAAAAGGTTTTTCAAGATTCCAGCCATGTTGAAGGAGCACTACGACATCAGTATCACAAACACATAAATTTAATTACATGATGAACACATGTATTGAGTCTGGCCAGTTCATTTTTTTATATACGTAGCTATCAAGAGATTTGCTGCAAGATCCCTAGATAATTTTGTGACGGGATAGATGCAGTTTTTATCACTCATTTTAAATCTGCCCCGACTTATTGGGTTAATCCAGAAACTATTAAAATTTTAAATTAAATAATGTAAAAATTAATCTAGTAAATTAATTTGTAACCCGGTCAAAACCTGTTTTGTTGTTTTAATGTTTTTAAAACTCCTAAAATTATATTGTTTTGATTGACCCAAGTCAATTTTAATTAAATTATTTAACCCGTGATGACTCAGGACTTTAATATGTTTATTGTCAAAGAACCATCTCAACTAAATAGCTTAAGTTGTTACGTAAGGTTTCAAGATATGATTTATATTATTCTCTAACACACCTCCTCAAGTGAAAGCTCTCTTAGGCTTGAAACTTGCAGAGACCCATATTATTGTCAGAATAATTACTCTTTATTTCTGAATAATCTTACACAGTGGCTTGTTACATATTTATACTACCAGAGTAAATCTTCTATTTTAAGCTATACATATTCAGTTCCTATAATTATGCTATCGTGAGATGGAAAGAAATTGTTCCTATAATATCTCCTATTCTTTCCATCTCTGTTCCTATAATATCTGCTATTACTCATGTGTTACAACTCACGCCAACACTCCCTCTTAAGTTGATGCATATGGATCCTTTATGCATAACTTAACTAGTGAGCTATGGAATTTTTTGTTGGACACAACTTTAGTACATATATCTGCTAGTTGATCTTCAGATTTGACAAATGGAAATTGAATTGTCTTTGCTTCAAGGTTATGTTTGATGAAGTACCGATCAACCTCCACATGTTTAGTTCTGTTATGTTGGACTGGATTTTGAGAAATATTTATTGCAGCTTTATTATCACAGAAGAGACTCATTTCTGATTTAGGAGCAAAACCAATCTCAGTTAGCAATTTTTTCAGCCAAAGAAGTTCACATAAACCTTTAGCCATCCCTCGAAATTCTAATTCAGCACTAGAGAGTGCTACCACATTTTGTTTCTTACTCCTCCATGTCACAAGATTTCCACCAACAAATGTGAAATACCTTGAGGTCGACTTCCCATCTAGGCAGTTCTCGACCCAATCTGCATCTGTATAGCCCTTGACTTCCAAATTACCATTCTTGGAAAATATAAGCCCTTTCCCTGGAGATGACTTCAAGTATTTCAGTATTCGAGTTACAACCTTCATGTGTTCCTCACTTGGACAATGTATAAATTGACTCACCACGCCTACCGCATATGCAATATCTGGACGAGTATGCGATGAATAGATTAGTTTGCCAACTAATCGCTGATATTTCCCCTTATCAGCTAATTTCTTATCCGGATAAATCCCAAGCTTATGATTTTGGACAATCGGGGTATCTACTGGTTTGCACTCCAACAATCCAACTTCTGATAATAGATCTAGGATATATTTTCTCTAGGACAGAAAAATGCCTTGATTTGATCTTGCAACTTCTATTCCCAGAAAATACTTCAACCTACCTAGATTTTTCATTTCAAATTCGCAGGCCAATTGTCCTTGGAGTCGCGATATTTCTTCTCTATCATCTCCTGTAATAATCATCATTGCCAAGCTAAATCTTCCAAACCATGCTTGTGGCGATTGCTTTAGTCCATACAAGGCTCGCTGTAATTTACACACTTTATTCTCTCCCATGGTTATTGAGTAGCCTGGAGGAATGTCCATATACACCTCCTCTTCAAGATTACCATGAAGAAAGGCGTTCTTCACATCAAACTGAAGTAATGGCCAATCTAAATTTGCTGCAATCGACAATAATACTCTAATAGTGTTTAGTTTAGCAACTGGAGAGAAAGTTTCTTGGTAGTCTACACCATATACCTGTGTATACCCTTTTGCTACAAGTCTTGCTTTGTACCTTTCCACGGATCCGTCTGCTTTATATTTGACATAAAACACTCACTTGCACCCCACTGTCTTCTTTCCTCTCGGTAATGATACTAGGTTCCATGTTTTATTTTTCATTAAGGCTTCCATTTCTTCTTTGATTGCTTGAGTCCACTTTGGGTTTTTCACGGCTTCCTCCACTCCTGTAGGAACGTGATTAGTAGATATGTCATGCATAAAAGTCTTGAGGGGATTCGGCAGTCCCTGTGTGGGCATATAATTAGCAATGGGGTATCGTGATCTTCTCTCTTCAATATCTGGTGAGTACCGCCTTGGTGGTTTCCCATGATTGTGCCTGTGAGGTAATTCATAACCAGCAGAAGATTCCATGATATTGGTGTTCAAAAGACTTACCTCAGGATCATTCTCAAGAGTTGGGTGTTCGGGTACTATAGAGGGGGAAGAAACTGCACCGTCATCTTCTGCAACTTCTAAGACTGTATCTTCTGCAGTTTATGTATCTACTGCAGCTTCTAACACTGTATCTTCTGCAGCTTTTGGACCTGTACCTTCATGATTGGCTTATTGATGAGGAGCACAGACTGACTGTATTGATTCCATATGTGCTTCAAACAGGCTCGACCATTTCAGTTTCATCCATTTCAACTCTTCTTGTCCATTCTCCCTCTGAAGAGAAGAATTGGGTGGGAAAAAAAGATTATATTTCCATGAAGGTGACATCCATAGAGATATAGATGCGATTAAAAGCAGGATCATAACATCTATAGCCCTTTTGATGAAATGCATATCCCAGAAAAAGACATCGACGAGCACATGGGTCCAGCTTAGTTCACTGGTTCTTATGAAGGTGGACATAAGCAACGCACCCAAACACACGTGGTGGAAGCATCAAGACCGAAGGTAGAGGAGTATGTTTTGCAAGAACTTGTAATGGAGTTTGGAAACCTAACAATTTAGAGGGCAATCTGTTCAGGAGGTGCACGATAGTAGTAACTGCATCAGTCCAATACCGAGAGGGAGCATGAGCATTAATAAGGAGAGCTCTGGAAGTTTCAAGGTTATGTCAATTTTTCCCCTCTGCAATACCGTTTTACTAAGGAGTTTGAGGACATGAGGTTTCATGAAGAATGCCGTGAAGATTGAAACAATCACGAAATTGATGTTTAACATATTCACCCCCACTGTCCGATCGAAACACTTGAATCTTAGCAGAAAATTATGTGTTTACCATAGCATGAAATGATTTAAACACACTGAATACTTCATCTTTATGTTTTAGCAGATAGAGCTAAGTCATGCGGGTACAGTCATCCACAAAGAACACAAACCATCTGAACCCTGATATTGTATGAATTGGAGAAAGACCCCACACATCGGAATGTATCAAAGAAAACAGAGTATCCTTTTTATTCAAATGCACATGATAAGTGACCCTTTAGCTTTTTGCTAAAGTGCAGGTTTCACATTGAAAAACAGAATGTTGCACTTGAGAGAACAAATCTGGAAACAGGTGTTTCATATAAGTGAAGGACGGATGTCCTAAACGATAGTGCCAAAGCCAGATCTCCTTCTCTTTTATTCCAACCGAGTGCTGCATATGATATGCTCTTCCCATACTGAAGTCTTCCACATAATAGAGTCCCCCTCTTTTAGTACCATGCTCAATGATCTCTTTGGTGAGGATGTCCTGAATAAGATAGAAGGTAGGATACAAATGCACAAGACAATTAAGATCAGATGTCATTTGGCTTACGGAGAGGAGCTTATGAGACAGAGATGGAATAAGTAATGTATTAGGGCAGCTGCAATGTATGTGTTAAGATCATTGTGCACGTGTCAATGACTGGAGAGATGACACCATTAGCATTGGTGATATTTGTGCGTCTTGGTAAGGATGTTTGAATGAAATCTTTAGCATTAAATGTCATGTGGTCAGTAGCGCCAGAGTCCAGTAGTCATGCACCACATTCAGCATCACATGGTGAATTAAAGCAAACACAACCAAGGTTACCTGGGTCTGAGGATGAGGAACTGTGAGCAACTGGTGGTGTAAAAGACAAGTGAGGCTCTATATTGACCAATGCTGCATTGCCAAGAGCCGCTTCTTTGTTAGCTGTGTCATGACGTTTTTTTTTGCCTGGAGATCATTCCACCAATCAGGATACCCATGCAGCTTGAAGCAATTTTCACATGTGTGCTTTTGGTTTCCATAATGAGTGCATTTGAAGCCTTCAGTTGATGCTTGAGATTTCTGCTTCCCATTATGTATATTAGAAGTAGAGTTGATTAGCCCAAGACGAAGTCCTTTGGTGGCGAGAACAGCCCCTGAAATATTCTTGTTGTCAGTGATCATAACAGTCAAGCGGATTGCTTCACGGCGGACATAAGCATATGCTTGATCAACAGTAGGGAATGGACGAAGTTGCAGTATATCTCCTCTGATTTTGTCCAATCGATTGTCAAGGCCATCCAAGAAAACATACACCCGGTCTTCTTGAATGATGGTATTATACTTGTGAATATCGACTACATACTCTATTGGATTAGGACGCCGAAAATCGATCTCGCGCCATAACCCCTGAAGGTCATTGTAGTATTGTTCTAGAGACCCTCCTGCTTGTTTGAGTTGTGTCACACGACGTCTCAGGCCATAAACCTGAGATGTATCACTTCCATCAAAATAAGTGGTAGCAATGGAGTCCCACACCATCTTTGCAGTGGGGAACCGCATAAAATTCCCTATTAATGAGGGATCCATCGTGTTAATTAGCCATCCTTTGACAATGGCGTTATCTGTGCGCCATTTATGAAAGGAAGGATTTGTTGATGGTGGTTGTGGAAAATCGCCATTGATATATCCCAATTTGTCTTTGCTTGAGATGTACATCTCGACAACTTGGGACCAGAGGGCATAGTTGGTGTTGTTCAACTTGATGCTGATCGAAGCAGCAGGAGGCTCAGTAGTTATGGTCAGTGTTTGGATTTTGCTAAGAGCTTCAGTCAATTCTGTAAACATGGACTCTGGTTGAGGTACATCATAGTGCTCTGTATAAGCTTCTGAAGTCATGGTAGGCAAAGAAAAAAAAAACAAAGGCAAGTATTAGGGTTTTTTACAGCAGAAAAAAATAGAATGCTCTGATACCATGTCAGAATAATTACTCTTTATTTCTGAATAATCTTACATAGTGGCTTGTTACATATTTATACTGTTCCTATAATATCTGCTATTACCCATGTGTAACAGCTCATGCCAACAATTATCTTGTGCTTAATTTTTTATCAAATAAATGAATATGATGAGATTCGAACTCGTGACCGCTTGGTCATTAAAGCTTTGGTACAATGTCAAAGAACCATCTCAACTCAATAGCTTAAGCTGTTAGATAATATTTCAAGATATGATTTATATTATTCTCTAATAGTTACACGTGATTTCGAGTTTAACGAATTTGATTTTTATTCCATGTTCACATCTTGTTTTTTTAGAAAAATCTCCTAGCAAGCTTGGCAGAGAACCATGTCACGGTGCTAGCTACTGCTTCATACGTCTTTTACTACTTGGGTTGAACACAACATTTCTTGTATACGTTGATCAGTTGTTTAATTTGGAAAAGATATGTTGAAATTATCTAATTCACATAATAAGATAATAATAGACGTATACTCAATCTTTAGGTAATTAATACAATACCCCAAGAATTCAAATTACGATACTTGGATTTGAATCCAAGTTATGGACATAATTTTCTCTTATCACGCAACTTCCTCGCAGGGGCAGAGGGTGGATTGAATTACTGGAGGGCCAAGGTAAAAATATCACGAGGCTTTACTAACATTATGAAATATTTTGAGGGCTTAGTAATAATTTCCAGGTATCCAATATGAAAATATGCTTAAATTTCAAGAATTATTTTTTTTTCAATGGTCAGCATATGTGATGTCTACCAAGAACATAATTAGTCAACTAGATTTTACCATGCAGTTCACATAGAAAACTAGCGAGAGGAAATCTAATATAAATCTAGTTTTAGTTTTTTTTTTTTAAAAAAAAAGATATTAACATGGCAAAACACAATAAATTCATTACTCGATTGATTCAATAAAGTTTCATATCAATGAATATTTTTTTAAAAAAATGAAGTAATATATAGTTTTGATAAAAAATAATAATAATAATAATAATAATAATAATTGATATACAACTGATAATTTCTTTTTAATTTCTTTTCGCAGTGAAGGGACACTCTCTTTTATTAACAAAATCATAGTTTTTATTGGATTTTGAAAGATTCCGACGAACCTAACCATGAAAACGAATCATATGTCGGTTCGAAAACAATGATCGATGGTATTGACCCAGGATCAAATATCGGTCGGTAGAGCTGAGAAGCCATAGATGGCTTTGAACAAGAAAAAAAAAGGATGTTGGACTCGTAATAAAAGACTTTGCATGAGAACCGCAGCATGTCACGATAAAGTTGAACCAGAATATGGATTGGAGAATAAATAAAACCAGAAATCTTCCTCAAATTTTTCACAACATATAGTAAATAAGCTTGCACTAAAGAACAAAAACGCACGGTTTCAGTATTTCTGATATTGGGAACGATGGTTTCAGACATGGACTTCATTATTTTACATATATAAAGAATATTAGGTGGGCTTCCGGTGGAGATGCAAGATATGTCCCCATCATCAATATCATTACATCATCTTAGCTTTTTTCTATGAAACATTAAGTGGTTGTGGTCTTTCTTTAAATACTTAGGTTGATGATGCCTTCGTTCGGAGGAACTGAGATGTGTGTAGTAAATGAATAAAAGATCGATCGCTGCCTAACTTCTTCACCTTTCACCATGCTTCAGCTAAAATCCCTACCTCTCTCTCTCTCTAACCTGACCAGGTTTTGGGTACTCAACAAGAATTTATGATTCAAATTCAAATGTTATAATTTGATATACATGTGTTCTTTTAAAACTTTATAATTATTTATTTATTTATTTATTTATTTCAGGTCAGGTAGTCAGGTTGTATAGAACGGTATCCATACCTAACTTGAAAACTAATATTTTGCCTTCGAATTTTACTCTCATCCAATCGGGTCTAAGAATTTCCTATCTTTTTTGGGTTGAGGTTGAAACTAAATTGTTATCCCTGTGAACGTTCAAGAAAAGATCACCATTAAAGTTTGATATTTCTACATGAAGATTTTAGGTTTAAATGTTTGAAAGAGTTGAATGAAAGTTAGGTACGAGGAGGTTCAAAACTCTTCGTTACTCTTGTCAAACTCATGAAGATAATCAAAGAACATTTATGATCATGCATGTCATGTTACTTAAATTTTTTATTTTTATAACTTTAAAGGGTTGATCTATTGGATCACTCGAGGACTTATTTTCTTTCTAATTTCAAGTTTGAACCCTTTTCAAAAAAAAAAAAAAAAGAGTCATGGAACATGTTCCATAGCAATCCTTTTGAAACATTCAGGTCAAAATCGTTGAACAGTATTGCCATGACCAAGAACAATTCATTGCCAAAAAAGCTTAATGATTCGTTCTTTTATGAGCAGCCAGATTAGTCAAATAAGACATTCTAACAAGTATGATTAAGTTAAATCCGAGTCTTCGTCAATCAGTTTAAAGTGTTGCTCTAAGTTAATCAAATACGTACCCAATTTATCAGTTTGCAATTTGCATATTGATGGCAGCAGGTGCTACTGTATTCACCACAAAATTATCAGTATTATTTTTTTTAATTAACATGGGTATCCAGATCAATTTGCATTCAGCTCGATTAATCTCATGAATCTTAAAATTAACGATCATATAAGTTTCTATTGATCCTTATCACAAGATACGAATTCATTATCATTAAAGAGCAAATCAAAAAATTAACCAGTTGAATTATCCCTCATGGTTAATTATCAGTAGTTTCATTGGATATTTATGTATATGATTGTTTGTAAATATATTTTTAATAATTTTTTAACATTCCCACACAGCCATGTGTGAGAAAATCAGTGTTACCGCTGTTGAAATTCCATAATATATATGTGTAAACTCACTAGCTTTTCTTAAATATTAAATTATGAATATTTTCTGGTTATATTGTATGAATTATTGAGTTTTAACACTTTCTTAAATGTTTGTAGAGATCATGATTATTTGGAACATGGTCGAGTATGTTTTTTCAAATCAAATTCTTGAAATCATATCACTGGATAGGATTTGCATTCATACATGGATAATTGATAGTTCTTCAAAAATATAATTAGGAAGTTTTTTATTTTAAAATAAATTGATTTGGTAGTTAAGATCTTGCGAATATGATCCATCTTGTTTTTAAGAATATGTGAAATTTCAATCAACTTGGATATAACTAGTTTTTACATACTTACGCCTCAAGAACATGTTTTGCAGTAATTAAAAAAAATATGTGTTCTTGGTAATTTTTACATGTATAAAAAATAAATGAATAGTTAATTTTAAAATTTATATAAAAAAATTAATAATAAAAAATAAAAAAATAAATATTTTATTCTCATTAAATATTCATAAACAAAATACTTAGAAAAAAATTTATAAAAACCTCAATAAACTCATTTTAAGTTTAAAAAACACCATTTAATGACTTTATAAAACGAAAATCAAACAAAATAAAATAAAACACTTACATTGAACTTCTCTTTCCAAGACAAGTCTATTAACATCAAAATTGGTTTTTTTCATGATCAATATACAAGGATTGAAACATAAAAAAATAAAGTTTTAGAATTGAGATGTAAATATATAAAACTAAATGGATCAAATAATGCAAAGAATTGAACTTTGCTTTCGAAGACGAGCCTATTGATACAAAGATTGATCTTTCTAGTAATCAATATGCAAGGACTGAAACGTAAAAGAACAAAGTTTTAGGACTGAGACGTAAACATACAAAACTAAATAGACCAAATAATATGAAAATAAAAGACTTGAAGGACCTAACTGTACTTTTTTAAAACTTTTTGGTGCGATGCAGTGGAATAATGCAATCTATGATGAATAGCTAAGGAAAGTCCAAGCTTTTTTTGTTTATATTGATATTATTATTTTACATGATGAGAGATGTAGGGACAGGCAAAAGAAGAAAAGTTTCTGTATAAGCTAATGGATGTCGCATGTTAAAATCCACTACTATAGGTTAGAGAATTTCAAGAACATGGTATGTTTGAACATCGTGCTTATATTTAGTAACATATATTAAAATATATTGGAAATAAATATTATATACAAGGATACTAAACTAATTCTATAAAAACAAACATTTCCTTAATTAAATCAACGAGTCGAAGCCATGATCCATAATCCTAATGCATCAAATGATATAATCTGAATATTATCCATTTATTTATCTAGTTTTTGGGATTTTGACTAAATTGTAAATTACATCAATCTTTCAATAATAAAAAGTACGCCAAAATTACTCCAAATTGTAGAGTAAAATTATCCATTTATCTATTTAGTTTTTAAAAGTTTTTGAATTTTTATTTTTATTTTGAATTATTTTTTTATAATTTTGAATTTTTTTGATGTGTTGAAGTTAAAAATAATTTTATTAAAAAATATTTTAATATATTTATAAATAAAAAATACATAGAAATTCAAAACATCATCAAAGATAAATGGTAAAATATTTATGAAGTGTTGGTCTAGCAATTAAGAGTATTATTATATTTTTGTAAAGATAAGAATACAAAGTTTAATTTTTGAAAATGTATTTATTGAAATGAAAATCATAAATTTTAAACCTAGATTAATTTTATATTTTAAAAAATATGAAATTATCAGGTAAGAAAAAAAAAAAAAAAAGAAGACAAACGGTAAAACGTGATAAATGAGACGTGGAAAAAACAGACGCGGTAGCTAGCAGCGTGCCCACAGACCACAGACCACAGACCACAGACCACTTCTCCACATATATAAAAAGACACCCACTTCACATATCCTCTTCAACAAACAAAGCACGGGAACTCGTTGGCCTTTCTGTAGAGACTTGGCCACATAAACTCCTCACACATTACAACAACACAGAAGATACCAATCCTCATCATTCTTTCTCTAGCATAGTAATAAAAGCCTACAAAATTTTATCCATTCTGTGCCCATTTATCTCTCAACATTTGCTCCAAATTAAGTTGTCCAGAAAGAGGAGAGAAAAACCCTGATATTTTGTAAGTTGTAACTGCTTGTATTATTACGACAACACAGTTTGTGTGGTGCAAGGTAGAAAAAAACAAAGAAAATCATGTTGGCCCTACAGTAATCTAAACAACACGTCTCTCTACCGCTTATCTCTGAATCCTTATCCTTTTTCCAACAACAAGAACGGAGTTTTAACTTGTTTTTTCAATTCCCTGACATTTTCTCTGCAAAACCCATATCTTCTTTAGGATCGTGGAGGTTGTTTTGGAGGGGGTTTGTGGGTTTTTTTATTTATTTTGAAAACCCTTGAATAATCCTGTGCTTTAAAGGTTTATTCTTTTGGATTAAATCGAGGGTTTTTGTTGTTTGATTTTTGTTTTCAAGGGTTTAATTGGAGATTTCTGGGTTCTTTTTGCTTTTTGCTTTTTGCTTTTTGCTTTTGTTGGTTAAAGATGGCTTTAGGTTCAGTTTTATTGGAGATTTTGCAAAGACCTACAATTGGGGAAGTGTTGAGTGAGATTTTGATTTTTGTGATTCCTTTGTGGGTTGCTGTTGCTGTTGGGGTTCTTGTGGGGTGGGCATGGAAGCCTAAATGGGCTAGTAATTTGAGTAGAGAAATGTTGTTGGATTCCAAGGTTTCAAAGGAGGCTAAAAAAGAAGGAGAATTTTCAGCAACAACAACAAGTTCTGTGATTCCAAGTTTCAATATTTTGAAGTTTCAGTTGCCAAGTTGTGTTTCTTGGGTTGCTGATGATGGTGGGTTTCAAAAGGACTCTCTCTCTGTGCCACCTACCCTCAATTCTGAATGCAGGTCAGTTGTTTTTGCTTCAAAGTAAATGTCTTTATGACTTTTGTTTGCAATTACTTGCATTTTCAGCCTGCGTGTTTAGTATGATGCTCTTAGCTATGGATTATGATTAGAATTTGTGGCATTTGATTGAATTGAAAAAAAAAAGGAAGAAACTGATATGGTTGACTTTAACTGGGCAGTTCATCAAAAATGAAAAAGGAAAAACCAGATCTTGTGATGGAAGATGATTTGGAGCATTTGAGTAAGCTGGTGGAAGTGACAGATGGAGGTCCTGCTTGGATTCAAATGATGGATCGTTCAACACCTACTATGAGCTATCAAGCTTGGCGCAGAGATCCTGAGGTAGGTTTCCTTTTGTCAAATTGGTGTTGTTTTGTGAATTAGCGTAACGGGACTGGTTAATGCTGTCTTGGTAATAAACCTTTAGTTATCAATGCTAGTTCTTGCTTTACAATGTTGCTGTTTGGTAGACTTGTGCAACCCTTGTGATTGATATGGATTATGTTTCAATGAATTTTCTAGACTGGCCCTCCACAATATCGTAGCAGAACTGTTTACGAGGATGTCACACCTGAACTGATGAGGGACTTCTTTTGGGATGATGAATTTCGAGCAAAGTGGGATGACATGCTTTTACACGCTGAAACTTTGGAGGATTGCCCTACCACAGGAACCATGTTGGTCCAGTGGGTGCGCAAGGTGGGAAGAGCATCCGCTTTATCATTTGTTTCTTTGAAGCGTTCTGTTTGTGTTGGCTTGTTTACTGAATTTATGGTTTTTCTGGCACAGTTTCCTTTCTTTTGTAGTGACAGAGAATACATCATAGGCCGTCGAATTTGGGAGTCAGGTCGAATGTACTACTGTGTTACAAAGGTATGAAAAAAGATAAAACCGGTTGCTCCCCAATCTAATTGCTTCTATTCATTTTAGAAACTTAATAGCATGTCTCTTCATGTTCCAGGGAGTTCCTTGCTCCTCTGTGCCAAGGCGCAACAAACCAAGGCGTGTTGATTTGTACTATTCAAGCTGGTGCATTCGGGCAGGTAACTTATCCTCAGTTTTCCAAATTATACACGTTTGTACATTTCTCTTTATATGAGTCGCCTAGCATGTTCCTTGTGTGATTGAGATGTCTCTGTTGGATGTGAACCAGTTGAATCAAAAAGAGGGGATGGCCAGCTGACTGCCTGTGAGGTGATGCTGTTCCACCATGAAGACATGGGTATTCCTTGGGAAATTGCAAAGCTTGGAGTCCGGCAGGGTATGTGGGGAGCTGTGAAGAAGATTGAGCCTGGTCTACGTGCATATCAGAAACATAGAGCATCTGCAGCTCCACTTTCACGTAGTGCTTTCATGGCTCAGATCAACACCAAAGTGAGTGCAGACTACCTGAGATCTTTGGAGAGCAGGACTAGTAGTGATATGTTAGAGATTGAATCTCAGGAAACACCTGAGAAACGTGTTGGGAATAATATACCGAAGTTTTTAGTGATTGGTGGGGCTGTTGCTCTTGCTTGTACTCTTGACCGGGGGCTCGCAACTAAGGCACTTATATTTGGAGTCGCCAGAAGGTTTGCAGTTGGAAGGAGGATGTGATACATGATTTTTTTCTAACTTCATTCCGAAAGCTCTGGACATAGATGATTGCTGAAGCAGTGAAGTGAGAAATAGTCCATTGCTGATCTCCTTACCCTTTCAGAAGGAACATGAACTTCCATTCTTTTTTCCCTATTCGAGCTTAAGCGCAGCTTCAGAACGGAAAACGAGAAAAGTTCTTTAAACTGTTGTATTCACTAAGTTTAGCAATTCAATGTCATCAAAGAATCTCAAGCTGCAGAAATAACAAGATTCAAGGTTCTTTTCTTGTTCATTTAAAATGCCATGATTCATTCAGTAATTCTGTTTTTTTTTTTTTTTTTCATTTTTGGTACCATTTTACCGTATGTAGGGCCAAAAAAATTGACCCACCATGTTGTTTTATGTTTGGAAATTAGTATTGGGATGATTTTTTTGCTTGAAAATATATTAAAATTATTTTTATATAGATTTGTTTATTTTTTATATAATCATATAAAAACTATAAAAAAATTAAAAAATATAGTAATTAGATGTCTTTTAAAAGTAAAATGAATTTTTAAAATATATTAAAAAACAAAAACTACGCAATTTCAAATAAGCTAGGCCTCTTCTGCTAACATAACTTGGTTCAAAAAACAAAATCCTCCTGCATAACTAGCATGGTTGTAATTGCATGTATGGCAATCTGGAGACGTTCTTTGCCCAGAATTCAGAGGTTCTCGGCAAGTCTTACGACTGAAATAGCCAAGGCAGTACAGAAAGCAATTTTCTATGATAGACAAGTCACCAAAACCCTGCCAACAACTGCCTTTGACTTTTTAATTTTGAACCAAAATGACTTCACACATCCGTCCATGTTGTTTCTGAAGAGACAGACATTTTGATCAATGCCTTTTCGTTTAAATAAAAAGAATACAGAGTCGGTGATAATCCTCTGCTTAGAAGAGCAAGGTTCGACATACTCTCATCAGAAATAATTTAAGCCTCGGAGAGAAAAGGCGGTTGTGGATGCATGGCATATGTTAAAAACACAGGCAACTCATAGTCAGATTACCTTTCGAGGGCTCAAAGGACATATTCCTAAGTGAATAATATCAGGCAAGAGTTCTATAATTCTATGATGTCTTTTCCAGGCAAGTGATGCAGGTCACTCGAGATTCCTCATCAAAGAATCTGTAATGTCTGAGCTAGAATTTTGGACGTCAAGCGTTTTAAACTGGTCTTCACTCTTCACTGCCCATGCGTTGTTCTTCTGGCCCTAGAAATGATCATTCTACTCTCGGTAGGTGGAGGCATGTACTCTTTGAACCAGGGGATTAGGTCCTACCAGTACTGTATATAAATAAATATACTTGCATTGGGTCAACAATTCTACAGTAACTCTGTTTGATTAGTTGAAGCATTCTTTCAAACGAATTTCTGCCATTGCACGAGTTTGACATTTTCCGTTTGTCCACCGGATAAAACCAAAAAAAAGAAAAGAGAGAGAGAGAGCTTGACATTTACAGGTCCCCCACAGTGCATTTATTGTACTAAATTTGCTTTCCACGTGGAGATGGAATTTACCTGTGAATTGATAAAAGTTGTGGTTACTAGAGCCACCACATCTCCTTAGATCATCTAAGATAAATGGAAAGCTAAAAATGAAAAATAAATATTATTTTGATTTTTTTATACTTATTTTACATGCTTTGAATGGAGTGTTAAATAAAATATTATTTTATCATTTCTCTTATGAAAATGATATTTGTATCAAAATACTATTTATTGAAATGGTATTTTTTTTCTTTTGATTTTTATTTAAATTTATATTTTTTTAAGAGATTATTTTGGTATTATTATCTGAGTTGACTTAAATCATTTTATTTTTATTTTTTAAAATTAATTTTATTTTTAATTTTATCATTTAATATTAAATTAATTCAGAATTGTTTGGTTTGCTTTTAGAATTGTCATGTCAATCATGTTATATGTAGTTGTTAAAATAATTATTTATTAAATTATAATTTATTTTTTTAAATGACTTTTTACTAATACAATGAACATAAATAAATAAATTAATAAGAAAATATATTTATATTATTAAAAAATCATATTGCTAATTTCCTCTTCTACGTAAATCTCTCCTTGAAAATGCTTATAGATCCCAACAATATTATGCTATACTTTAAAAGACGTGGGAAAAACACTATGTATGTACTGTTGACATAAACTTAATGCACTGTGAACCACATTGTAGACATAAATTATTTACATTGTGGACAACACTATAGCACCATAGAGGCATTGTCTTTGTTGTTTTTAGTCAAAAAGTACTGTTGAAAGCATTGTCTTTTTTAGTTTTATGTGTCAAAAGTTATTGGGTCTGGCTTGGCAGCCAAGTCCACATCATTTCCAAAAGGTGTTGGATCTGGATGAGCCGCCAGATATTTCTAATTTTATTTTTTTTGCCTCTTTAGATTTTTTTTTTATCTTTTCTCTTATTCAATTTTTTTTATCATTTTGTAAAGAGAAAATAAATTGATGTTACTTTTTTTATACTATACAAAAGTTAGATGATGATAATTTTTTTTTTATTTGAGATTAGGTTGAATTTTGTTATTAAAACATGTTTGTTTTTGCGTTTCAAAAATCTTTTAGAAAAATTTAAAATTTTTTTACTTTTTTCTTTACTTCAAATTAATATTTTTTATATGTTTTTGTATTATTTTAATGTGATGAGAGACCCAAGAAGCCAGACCCACATAGCAGAGCAGCGCCCAATACACCAACAACTAATTTATTTTCCTTTAATTTTTTTTCTTTTAAGATATTTTCAATTTTTTTCCTCTTTAATTATTTTTTCTTTTCTCTTATTGAATTTTTTTTTCATATTGTAATCAAGAAATAAATTGATGTGATTTTTTTTTATATTGTACAAAAGTTGAGTGATGATATTTTTTTTTCATTTGAGGTTGGGTTAAATTTTCTTATTAAAAAATATTTGTTTTTCCGTTTCAAAAATGCTTTAAAAAAATAAAAAAAATTATTTTTTTATTTAAAAATATATATATTGAGTCTGGGTTTGGTTGCACAACGAGACCCAATGAGATTGAGTTTGGCTCCACAACCTTTTTCCTTTTAAAATATTTCCAATTTTATATTTTTTAGTTTTTATTTTTTTTCTTTTTTCTTATTTGTTTTTCATACGGTAAAGAAGAAATAAATTGATAGGAATTTTTTTTATATTGTACAAAAATTGAGTGATGATAATTGTTTTTTTCATTTGAGGTTGGGTTGAATTTTCTTATCAAAAAATATTTGTTTTTGTATTTCAAAAATACTTTCAAATTTTTTATTTTTTTTCTTAATTTAAATTAATATTTTTTGATATTTTTGTTTGTTCCGCGTTCTGTGGTGGGCTAGAATAATTTTATTTAAAAAAATACAACGCAAGAATGAAACTCAAATCTTAACTAACCAATAAAAAAATCATAATTGAAAGAAAAAAAATACAAAACAATCTAAGCTAACATGAACAAGCATGCCAAATCTACAACCTGAATGAAGATGCCAAGATAAGTAAATAAAAAGCAAGAAAAACATGACGAAGTCTAATTTCAAACAAACTCAATATAAAATAATAAAATTAAAAGATAAATCAATTAACAAAAAAAAAAAAAAACAAAACACTAGCAAACTAGACAAGCCTACCAAACTCTACCTAGATCATGCGAATGAGATAATTCAATAGAAGACAGATAAGGAAAAAGTACAAAATTTAATTATAAAACAACTCAATGTTGAAAGATAAAATCAAAAAAATAAATTAAAAAAATTAACCCAAAAAAAGACCTAAGTCACCCAAGCTAACACATCAAATCTGTAGCATAGGCGATAAGATAGAGATAATCAAATAAAAAGGAAATAAAAAAAATATGAAGCCTAATTTAAAAAAAATACACAAAGTGGAAGAATTAAATTTTTTAAAAAAAATCCTTGTAAAAAAGTAGAGAAACGGAAAGATGAGGGGTAGCTCAACTAGTCAGGTTTTAAGTTTGTTCTCCAATAGTCACGAGTTCGAGTCCCCTCGGAAATACTGGAGATTTATATGATCATTAATTTCAGAACTTGTAAAATTAATTAAAATACATGTAAATTAGCCAAAACACTTATGTTAATAATAATAATAATAATAATAATAATAAAAAGTAGAGAAGCGGAAGCGTACAATGCCTATACTAGTGGGAAATAGGAAAGGATGCATCGTCATGAAACTAAGAATTATTTTAAACCAGAGGGTTCAATCGTCAATGAAACTAAGAAAAAATTATTTTGAAATGTTGTGACAGGAAAGTTCTTTAAGTACCCTAAAAGATATTATTCTGCAACTGCTGACAAGCCATAAATAAGGAATCGCTTATTACACTCTTATAGATACAAATTGATGGTCAATTAAAATATATTTATTAAAAAAAATAAGATTTAAAGATAGAAAATTAAAATGAAAAATACAATAAAAAAATATTTTTGCTAACATTGGGGCTAAACGTACATTTTAATTCTTTAACTTTTCAGATTATAATTTTTCAATTTTTAATAATTTATGAAATTTAATTTTGATCTAAAATTTTATTTTATTTTTATTCTGGTTTAAGAGAAGAGAGAGAGTGAGTGAATTCTAGTGGTAAAGAGAAAATCTTGACTGAGATCCATTCCAGCCATGAAAATTAGTTATTTTGGTTTCAATGGGTTTATTTTGATGAATAAAGTTTAGACAAAGTGTTGTTTTTTCCTTAAACTTGCTTGAAATTGTAGATTTGAACCCTAAAAAAATCTTGATTTTTGGGGTTTGTTATGGGTTTTAGAGATAATTATTTATTTATTTATTATTAGAGGCTATAGATATGTTTTTTACAAAGTATTTAAGGTGTTTTATGATTTTTTTTTTTTGTTGAAATATAGTTAAGAATGAGTTTTTCTCGATAAAAAATAAACTAGCGATTTTTCAGTTACCGGAGATAATCGGAATCTAGGCAGTAAAGGGGACGTGCCGCCTCTATTTTTTCCAAATCATTAAGTACCAGACGAGGAGCCTTGTGTAGAAAGAGCATCCAGTTCATTCCCTAGTTTTGGATCCCCAAATGTTGTACCTTCCATGAGGGCCAATCCCAGAGCCCATAGGGACCATAAGGAGCAGAGAAAGCCTAGACACAGCTAGTTATAGGTGGAAGCAGCCCTGCATCGGCAAATTCCACTGATTGCAATTCCATGCCATAAGGACCATGGAAACAAGTAAATCTTAATTAATGGAGTGATCGAAGGGCACCGACGGAGGAGAAGATCTATGCAAAACGGGTTTAAGTGCATAAATCCAATTGATAAGGAGAATTTTATTATATCAAGATGGAATAATCTGAGTAAATTAGTGAAAAAACTCGATATATTTTTTTTTTTATCAAAATAATATCATTGATTAATCTGATAACCAATTTATGCTCGAAAAGGGTATTATAATTATGCATTATGTTGATTTTTTTATGCCAAAGGTGAAGTTAAGCAAAAGCACGGATACATATGGGCTAACTATCCACTTGGCCTTAATTGCGATGATCTCATTATGGTTTTGGCACTAGCTGTGCGTCCCCATGTATTCACCAGACATAGAAACACCAGAGGCTAACCATGATGATCTTGATTCTTGTTTATAGCATCATAACTAACTAGGAAATTCTGCAAATTTGATAGCATGGAGAATTGCTAGCAAGTTAGAGCCGGGTGGAATTTAGTGTGTTTGTTTTAATGGTTGTGATTGAAATTGAGATTGAATATAACCCAATTATACATAAAACTTAACTATAAAAATTAATTTTTCTTCTTTTTTTTGGTTCGACAAGCACAAATACTCACAGATACAAATTAGACAGGGAAATTAGAGCTGCTATGTACAGGTGATCTTGGCTCTGATAAAAGTAGCCGAATAACATGATTGCCATGATTACTTAGCACCCCCGCAAGACCATAGCTTTGAGTATGTTTTGAGAATTTAATCCATCAATCAATAAAAACTCAAAATTATTTCAAGAAGATGAACAAAAAGAATATTCTAGTCATACAATAGTATATTAGAATTACATTTTAACATTCCATCACCACTACAGATAGATCGATCAATCAAAGAATAATTCCTACCTTTTTCTTTCTCTACATATCCCTATAAATAAAAACACAACTTCATTGCGTCATGTCATCGAATCTCAATAGTTAACAATGGTCTCGAAGCAGTTGAGTCCATCAAGCTCTGGTGCAAACCTTGGCACCTTCTTCTCTTGTTTCCTAGCAAACGATCTCGAGGAGCTTCCTTCTCGATTCTTGGTCAACTTATCTTCTGCCACCTTACTATCATCACCAGCAGTCAAAACCCTCTTGGTATTGCAATCCATGGTTGTAAGAGCGAGTGAAGACCTCACTTTTTGACCCAATAACTCAGCACACAAAGCATCAAAAGAACTGAACATAGAATTCATGGTCTCTTCAAGAAAATCTTGATCGCCCCAAATCTAAAGTAGTAGAAGACCCTTTGAAAGCTAGAGAGGAAGATTCTAGTTTGCCTTTCTTGCTGTGTTTAGGTATTTGACGAGGAGCAATTTCAAGAAAAACTATATATAAGGAAGGAACCTTGACATCCTTTGGAGAGTGGGAAACCTCTTAACTTCCAAGTTGTTTCCTTTTCGCTGTAGGAATGGGTTGGGGCTCAAAAGCGTGTGGACGCCAGCTTGTGGGGGCAGCTAGCGGAGACCAACTTACCATGTGACCATTTTCAGCTATCAAAGGGCATTGTCTCGTCGAAGATGCTTGGCGACGACTTAGTCCCAATCTCAATTCTCAAATTTTCTTTTGACCTTGCCACTTTAAACGGTTGTGGGTTATTTTGTTTATTATATTATTGTTATTGTTTTGCTAGTGATGCTGGGTAGAGGTTAGTGAATTTATATTTTATTTAATACTAATGCAATAACATGTATACCGCCATGATATATTAATATATTATATAAGTGACTTGTTAGTCTTTTTTGAAAAAGTTTTTGCACGCATAACATTTTTAAAAAAATAAAAAAAATTTAGAATATATATGGTTCGGTTAATAAACAATCAATTTAATAATATAATTATAAAAAAAATTTAATAGCAATAAAAAACAAAAAAACAATAATAACTAATTTAAAAAAAATAAAAACTTGTCAACATTAAAAATTTTCTGATGATGATAATAATTTTAAAGAGCAAGAGAAATTTAGAATTTGGTCGTTAATTTGAATAAGCTGAATAAGCTTAATTTAGAATCTGTATTATTGATTTAAATAAGTTTAATTTCATAATAATATTCTAGTCTTAAAAAAAACCTATAAAAAAATAAAGAAAACCATAAAGTTTATTTTTTAAAAAAACATCAAATAATGAAATCAAAGAAGAAAACAAGTCTTAAAAAATATGTAAACTCATGACATTTTTAATATATTAAATATTAAAAGATGAAATATAAAAAGATGAATGACTCAAAAGGGTATAAAAGAGAAAAATTAGATAGTAAAAGGAAAAAAAGGGCTATTAAATTGGAGACACCAAATGTAAGGAAAAACTCACAAAAAAACAAAAATTTTTTTTTTTAAAAAAAAACAATTGTTAAAAAGAGAAAAAAAATTGAAAAAAAAAACAATCAAATCAAAAAAAATCTAAAAAAAATTAATTATAAAGGATAAAATTAAAAAAAAGAAATTCAAGACATAAAATAATTAAAAAAAAATAAAATTTGAGAGGGACATGAGATGGTGAATAATTTTGGATTAAATCGATAAATTAAAAAGAAAAATAAATTCCATAAAATAATTAAAAAGAAAAACCACCAAAAATGAGAATCAAATCTAAAAAATCAACAAATTAAAAATCTTGATTGAAAGATAAAATTGAAAACAAGTGCTCGCGCTGCCGAAGCATGACGGCCTATCCCATGCGCTCGACAACTTCATTTTTTTTAATTTTTAATCACTTTAAAATACAAATCTACTCCTCAAACAACTTACTTATAACTAAAAAAACCCACATGCAAGCACGAAGTTGCCCCTAAATCAAGCCTAAATAAATTATGAGGTGAAGGTTAATTTCATGTTTTACTGTGTTATGAATAAAGAAATGCGCAAATGCCCACAAAGCAAGGCTTAAGTAATTTTGACATAAAGGATAAGTAGTAATTAAATTATGCGAGAAAACATGAAATCTCAAAAAAAGGCTCCTAGCAACCAAATATTTTACTATTAAAAAAAAGATGAAAATACATTTGCATGCCCGACAAATAGATTACATGAAAAAAATTATTTTACCCCTGAACTTAGTTTTTTGATATAATTTGAGGAAGAATAAAAATATCATTTTATTATTATAATTCATAATAAATTCTCTCTTATGGTACAATGAATATCTCACGCCCTATATATTAGTGTGTGTGTGTAAATAGAATTAATATATATATATATATATATATCATGATCGAATTTAAAAATATCGGTACTCTTTTTCATTACCAATCAAATAAAATATTCATAAAGAAAAAAAACCCAAACCTATCCTGGTAAGTTCATGTCGGGGGATGCTAGAGGACAACAACTGACCATGTGATCATGTTCAGAGATCAAAGGCATGTGCCTTGTCAAAGTATGTTTGCCTGCTCGGGAAATGGATATGCTTAGCTAAGACATGGTCTCGATCTCAATTCTCGAATCTTCTTTTGACTTGGAACATATAAAAAGATGAAAATGTGCCCGTGATTATGCCACTAATTCTGTTGGTGGCTGCGTTCGGCACTTGAAGAGAAAGCATTTCACCTCCCTTCTGGCGGAAAGTCCTTTTATCAGTCGGGGATTAGAGATTTGATAATGAGATCAACTCGGCTTCCAATAATATTTTAATATATTTTTAATTAAAAAATACTTTTAATAAATACAATGAATCACGTAAGTATTTCCAGGGTGTATTCTTTGTTTATTTTAATGATTTTTATACCATTTAAAGGATAAGTGAATGACGCAACTTCACTTGATTTCAATTGTTTAAATTGAATTTTCAACCATTAAAATTGATTATTTCTTTCCTGCAACGTGCTTAATGACCTTAGCACCTTGCTGTGTTCAAATTCTCATCTTATCCCATATTTATTTATTTATTTTTGGCAGGAATTGGAGTTTTTTTTTACATGTATACCCTCTGGGCCTGCTTGAATTTTTAATGGAGTACAGACAGAAATTTTAAGAACAACCTAGCAAATTATCCCTCATGAGACGAGCCAATTGGCTAACTGAAGTAGCAAACCAATTTAGGTAGAGTTGTATAAAGGAAGAATGAACTTTCATCATATGCCAACTCATATAATGGAAGATTCCAACTAATGACAGTTGATATGCCAAGATTACCGCAAGCTAGAATCAAGGATTGGTTTTGTATTTATTTTATTTACAGATTTTTCATACCTGGTGACTCTGTTTTTGTATATAAATCAGTTTTTGACAATTAAATAAAATTGTACAAGATTCAAACTAGTGCTTGTTATCTTTAAAGTTGTAAGCAATGAGGCGAGCCTTGGATAAAAGGAGAGCAAGCTCTAAGTGAGGTTGCTCCACTAAATTGAAATCATCCTTATCTAGAAAACAACTATTTTAAAACTTTGCTCAAGCTGACGAATTGACTCGTGATCCAAGTGGCTCTTGGCTTAAATCGACCTAAGTTTTAAAACAAATAGAGAAGAATTGATGTAGTGTAAGATGGTCAAAACTTGGGTTCACTCATGCTTCGGTTAACTATGAGAAAATTCAGTCACAACCCGTTGACTATTTTAATTTTTTTTCAAAATAGTATCATTTTTTACTTTCTTATAAAACAAAAAAGATTTGATTGACTTGAATTAACTTGAGTTAACTCACTCGACCCATTACTCGATAATTGTCATGGATTGACTCTAGGGTAGGGCCTAGAAACAATTATGATAATAAGAACCTCATTTGAAAAAAAAAATGAGAGGATAAACACAAATTTTAAATTGAAAGGAAAAATTAAAAAAAATCAAATTAACAAATGAATCTAAAATAAAATAAAATAAAAATAAAGAGAATAATGATTAAATTTATATAAAATAAAAAATCAAGATTATGGATCTAAGACTGAAATTGAAAACAAATTAAAATTTGATAAAAGTCTAAGAATTAAAATTAGAAATCAAACCATTGAGGGTTGAACCATAAATATCATCAAATATTGAATTGAATGGTAAAATTGAAAAGAAAAATCAAATTCACAAGAGAATCAAAAACAAAAATAAAATTCAAGAGAATGAGGACCAAACATGAAAAAAATAAAAAAAATAAAATCATAGATCCAATAATGAAATTGAAAACAAAATTAAAATTTAATAAAAAGAACCAAGAATCAAAATTAAAAATTAAAACATCGAGAGTTAAACCTAAAACAACATAAAATAAGAGGATAAATTCAATAAAAAAATCAAATGATATGATCAAATTGAAAAAAAAATAAAAAAAACTTAATACAAATAAACAAACTACCAAATGTAATTAAATTAACAAATCACACACCCTTTTCTAATTTTTTGCAAGGGCTGCATATTTTTCAAGGTTGAAAAGAGAGAAAAGAGAGGGGAAAGAAAGAAAAAATATTGTCAAAGCTCCACTGTGCGTTGGGCGGAGACATGCGCCTATCCACCATGATGGGGGTGGCAAATGCATTGAAAGTCGTCTCATAATGTGATATTCAACCACTAAAAGGTGTCGCATGCACTGTCCAAAAGGCGTAGACACCTCCAACTTGTTGGCATGTTTGAGACTTACGCCATCAAATTTTCTTTTTCTTTTTAATTTTATTTATGTAAATACCAAATTTTCCTTTACCCACACAATATTACTGAAAAAACATTATAAAATACCAAAAAAATCTAAAGCTTAGCTATCAATTATTTGACTCTAATGGTATGTTAGTGACTATAGTGTGCATAAAAGAATGAAAAATAAAAAAACACCCCTAGTCTTATTGTTAAGGGAATTCAATTTTTGAGGGTATTTTAGATATTACACTATGCAAATCTAATAGTAAAATACTCATTTACCCCCATTGAATCTTGTAATAGCAAATGTATCCTATTGAAAATACAATGCTACCCTTGCAAGCAAACTATAAAACTTAAACCACCAAGGGTAAAATGATAATTTTACTTTAGAAATCCACAGTAAATTATAAGTGTGTGTACAGTGAAAGGCTAAACTTTTTAATATTTTTTGTAATAGGATTTTGAACCCTTTTCTTGACCATCAATTAAAATTTTGAGACTTTAGGAGGTGCACGATAACAGTAACAAGGCCTACCTAATGATCAGGAGCATAGTTTTCAGAACTAGTTTAAGATCTGACATGATTTAGAACTCGAATCACTAAATTATTGGGTTAACATATGGATCACCTGACTAACAAGGTATATTATTTTTCTCTAAAATACTAACATTTTAATATTTTAATAAAAATATTCTTTGAAGTTGACTTGACTGGGTCTCATTCAAATTTAACTGGGCTAATTGGATCTGAATCAATTATTTAGGTCAATTAGGTCTACTAAGGTCAATATTCAAAATGGTTTAAATCAAAATCCACCCAAATTAGGTTCCTTGTCATCAACTCTCTAGATTGACCTGTCGAGTCAGCCAAAGTTTAATAGAAATCATTCAAGGAGCCGTCGTTTCAAAGATGGATAGTCCATCCATGAAGGGTGCAAGAGCTGGTGGCACGCGCTGCTCTTTATTATTATTGGCCCTTGACATTGTTGATGGCTTGTTATCACCATTATTCTCGTTCTTCTTGCTAGTAGGTTGATCTGTCTTCTTTGAAATTCTGCAACTCCTTCTCTTTTCCAAATCCTTCGAAAGCAGACGACATTGTGTCACAAAAAGCTATAGATCAATTGTCGAGTATCTGTAACAAAAATTCAGTGAGTGACAAAAGAATGGGATTAGACATTAGACATTCAGGAGAAGACAAAAGTTGTCTTCTCCTGCACTCCTTCAGAAATTTCATTGAATGAAACTCCACAGGGAAAATTATGTGCCCTAACTCCTATTACCAAGTACACGCTACTTTTGTAAGAAAAAAAGAAGAGTATATCCTAGATTTTCTTGTTGAGTTATGTTGATTTACCCTTCCAAGGAAGATATTATGTCACTGTTATAAGACTCGTTGATCCACCAAACTAGGGCTAGCCTCAAGTCAAGTGAGTGAAAAAACTCTCTTTTTTTATTAAAACATTATTTTAGGATTATTTTTTAAGAAAAAATCAAAGTTTGAATTGAGCTAAGTGAATTGAACTATGCATAATGTTGATTTGTCATGCCATAGCTGAAGTTACTGTGTGGATTGATATCAAAGCAAAAAAGCAAAACACAGATATACATGGGCTAACCATCCACTTGGCCTAAATTGGGATGATCTCTCTGTGGTTTTGCCACCAGCTGTGCATCGCCATGTATTCACCAGACATAAAAGCACTGGAGGCTAACAGTGTAATCCTGATTCTTGTTTACAGCATCATAAATAATTAGGAAATGATGCAAATTTGCCAAATCTGATATAATGGAGAATAGCTAGCAAGTTGACCAGAGGAGATCCCTAAGCCTAGGATTAAGTTGTTAATCTGAATTTAGATTGACCACCATGCTAAGTGAACTACTAAGAATTATTCTCTTAATGAGGGTTTAAACTACGGAGACAGGGATATTAGAGCTGAAATATACAGGGGATCTTGGCTCTGATAAAAGCAGCTGAATGACATGATTGTCATGATTTCCTAGCACCCCTGCAAGACCATAGCTTTGAGTATGGTTTTGAGAATTTAATCCATCAATTAATAAAAACTCAAAATTATTTCAAGTTGTTGACCATAGGAGAACCTTAAGCCTAGACAGGGAGATTAGAGCTGAAATATACAGGGGGTCTTGGCTCTGATAAAAGTAGCTGAATAACATGATTGCCATGATTACCTAGCACCCCCCGAAACACCATAGCTTTGAGTCTAGTTTTGAGAATTTAATCCATCAATTAATAAAAACTAAAAACTATTTCAAGAAGATGAACAAAAAGAATATAGTCATATAATAGTATATTAGAATTACATTTTAACATTACAATCACCACTTCAGATAGATCGATCGATCAATCAAAGAATAATTCCTTCCTTTTTCTTTCCCTACATATCCCTATAAATAAAAACACAACTTCATTGCGTCATGTCATCGAATCTCAATAGTTAACAATGGTCTCGAAGCAGTTGAGTCCATCAAGCTCTGGTGCAAACCTTGGCACCTTCTTCTCTTGTTTCCTAGCCAACGATCTCGAGGAGCTTCCCTCTCGATTCTTGATCAACTTATCTTCTGCCTCCATACTATTATCACCAGCAGTCAAAACCCTCTTGGTATTGCAATCCATGGTTGTAAGAGCGAGTGAAGACCTCACTTTTTGACCCAATAACTCAGCACACATAGCATCAAAAGAACTGAACATAGAATTCATGGTCTCTTCAAGAAAATCTTGATCGCCCCAAATCTCAAGTAGTAGAAGACCCTTTGAAAGCTAGAGAGCAAGATTCTAGTTTGCTTTTCTTGCTGTGTTTAGGTATTTGACGAGGAGCAATTTCAAGAAAAACTATATATAAGGAAGGAACCTTGACATCCTTTGGAGAGTGGGAAGCCTTTTAAGTTCCAAGTTGTTTCCTTTTCGCTGTAGGAATGGCTTGGGGCTCAAAGGCTGCAAGGATCGCTTCTTGTGGGGTAGCTGCTAGCCTGCTAGGGGAGACCAGCTGACCATGTTCCACGATCAAAGGCGCGTGTCTTGTCAAAGTATGTTTACTTGCTCGGAAAGTGGAGATGCTAAGCTCAAATCTCAATTCTCAAATTATCTTTCTGACTTGGAAAATATAAAAGATGAAAATATGCTCTTGCCACTTTTATTGGTCGAGGATTAGTCGGTTCATTATATTATTGTTGTGGTTCTTAGGACATCGAAATCATTGCTGACAAGTTAACATAGTTTTTAAATCCTACCATGATTGACGCGGGGTAAATCTAAGATAATAAGTTAGATGGGTTTACATGAGTTAATTTCAGTCAATTTATTTTTTATTCTGTAAAAAAAAATATATTGATATTATTTTCAAAAACATTTTTAAAAAAAATCAATAAATTTTAATCGGGTTTTTATAATGTTTTTCTTGGATTGATCAGCTTTCTAGTTAACCTAAGATTTTTTCTATGTAAAGAAAAAGATAATTTTCTCTATTAATACACCAATAATAATGCTGGGTAGAGTTCGTTAAATTTATATTTTATTCGTATGCACGTTATACTTATCAATAATTATGTTCACATATTTATTGATATGATAATTAATATATTGATTTTATATTATCATATTAACAAATTTGCACTCATGACGTCTTGAAATATCTATGTCAAAACTGTAGTGTTTTAGAATAGACATCTTTAAACATTATCATTTCTTCTATTAACAGCTTTTTTAGTATTCGTGAGACAACTTTTCTTTATTGAAATTATTTTGTTTTCCCTAAATCCTTAGCAAATCATGTTTGTTGGTCGATTGTCGGTCCAAGATATCCTTTGCTTGGTTTATGGAAAGGTTAAATGATATGGGACAAATGATGCAAGAATTTAGAGAATAAAGAATAAGATCAAATTAACTTCCAATGAAAAAAAATAGTATCATATATGAAAAATATGTAACTGCAATTTAACCCTAATTTGAATCAATTGACTTTATAAAAATTAAATTTAAATTTTTAAAATTTCAATCTTCTCTATTAAGCCTAAATTGGACTCCCAAACTTAATTTTTTACCAATTAAACTCGTAATAAAATTAATTTGACCCATTTAAAGTATAATTAATTCTTCAATTGGATCTAAATTAATTCTTAAATATAATTAAACATTAATTTCGCTCATGATTAAATCAAATTGGCCTATTAAAAATCTAATTATGTCCTTATACTTAATTTTTATTCAGATTTATTCGATAATGATTTAATTTGACTTTGAATCTGCATTATCTCTCATTTTTTGGGTAAAATTGGGTACAATTAGAGTTTCAATTCCATCCAAAATTGCAGCTTAATTTTTTCTACATTTGAAGTCCTCCCAGTTTACTTTTTCTAAAATATCAGTCTTTCTTTTTTTTTTTTTTGATTTTTTATTTTGGAAAGGAAGAAGATAATTTTGGGGAATAACTCATAAATGGGTTATAACAACCCAGGTGATCCTTGGCTTAGACCGACCCGATTTTCAAAACAAATTCAAGGAGAATTGATGTAATATAAGACAGTCAAAACTCGGGTTATGCTTCGGTTAACCCAGGAAAAATCCAGTCAAAACCAGTTAACTATCTTCCTTTTTTTTTCAAAATAGTATCATATTGACTTTCTTATAAATAAAAAATATTTCATTGACTTGAGTTAACTCAAGTCAACCCACTTGACCCGTGACCTGAAATTGATTCTCGGGTAGGGCATAGAAACAATCATGAGAATAAGGACCTCATTTGAAAAGGAAAATTGAGAGGATAAAAACAAATTTTGAATTGAAGGGGAAAATTAAAAAAAAATAAAATTAACAAATTAATCCAAAATAAAAAATAAAAATCATGATTATGGATCTAAGGATGAAATTGAAACAAATTAAAATTTAATAAAAAGGCTAAGAATCAAAATTAGAAATCAAACCATTAAGGGTCGAACTATAAATATCATCAAATATTGAATTGAAAGGAAAATTGAAAAGAACAATCAAATTCACAAGAGAATCCAAAACAAAAATCAAAATCAAAAGAATAAGAATAAGAATAAGAATGAGGACCAAACATAAAAAAAAAATCATGGATCCAATGATGAAATTAAAAAGAGATTAAAATTTGATGAAAGAGCCTAGAATTGAAATTAGAAATCAAAACATCAAGATTCAAACTTAAAACATCATAAAATAATACGACAAATTCGATAGAAAAATCAAATGACAAAGAATCAAATTAAAAATAAAATAAATAAAACTTGATACAAACAAACAAACAACTAAATGTGATTAACTTAACAAATCACACACCCTTTCTAAGTTTTTTATAATGACTGCATATTTTTCAAGGTTAAAGAGAGGGGAAAGAGAGGGGGGAAAGAAAATAAATTGTTAGAGCTCCATCGTGCATTGGGCAAAGACATGCGTCGGTCCACCATGATGGGGGCGACGAGAAGCATCAAAAGTTGTCCTGTAATGTGATGTTTGGCCACTAGGAGGTATCGCAGCCACCGCCTAAAGGGTCCATGTGCCTCCCACCTGTTTGCTTGTCCAAGACACACGCCAACAACTTTTTTTTTTAATTTTATTTATGCAAATGCTAAATTGCCCTTTACCCTCCCACTTGTTTGCTTGTCCAAGACACACGCCAACAACTTTTTTTTTAATTTTATTTATGCAAATGCTAAATTGCCCTTTACCCACACAATATTCATGAAAAAATATGGTAAAAAGACCAAAAAAACCCCTAAAGCTTAGCTATAGATTATTTGACTCTATGGGTATGTTAGTGACTATACATTGCAAAAAAGAATGAAAAATAAAATACACCCCTGGTTTTATTGTTAAGAAAATTAACTTTTAAGGGTATTTTAGATATTACACTGCAAATCTAATAATAAAAGACTCATTTACCCACGATGAATCTTGTAATAACAAATTTGTCTCATTAAAAATAGAATGCTACCCTTGCAAGCAAACTATAAAACTTAAACCACCAAGGGCAAAATGGCAACTTTTATTTAGAAATTCATATAAATTGTGAGTGTGTGCACAATAAAAAACCGAGCTCTTTTAGTATTTTTTTTATAACAGGATTTTGAACCATTTTCTTGACCCATATCTAAAATTCTAAGACTTTAGTAGGTACAAAATAATAATAACAAGGTCTACCTAATGAGGAGCATAGTTTTAGAACTGGTTTAAGACATGAAATAATTTAGAACTTGCACCACTAAATTATTGGGTCAACATGTGGATGACATGGTTAACCAGATATTTCTTTTTTTTCTCTAAAACAACAACGTTTTAATTTTTTTAATAAAAATATTCTTTGAAGTTGACTGGACTAGTCTCATTTACGTTTGACTGGGCCAATCACATCGTGAATCAATTTTTTAAATTAATTGAGTTTAATCAAGTCAATATTAAAAATAATTTGAATTAAAATCCATTCAGATCAGGTTCATTGTTATCAGCTCTCTAGATTAACCTGCCAAGTTCGCCAAGGTTTAATAAGTATGATAAGGAGTAACGGGGTAATAAAACAATCTGCGAAGCTTGATGAGTAAAGAAAAATTATTATTGATCAACCAACAAGAATTAAGAAAAAAACACAAAAACTCAAATATACATACCTTCAATCCCCAATTTGAAGATTACACAATTCAAAAACAACGAAAATTCCTGATCGAAAGGAAAAAACAAAAACAATTAATGAGACTAAAACAATGTTCAAGCCACTCTAATAGAAATCATTCGAAGAGCCATCGTTTCAAAGATGGATAGTCAATCCATGAAGGGCGCGAGAGCTGGTGGCACACGCTGCTCTTTATTAGTATTGGCCCTTGACATTGTTCATGGCATATTATCACCATTATGCTCGTTCTTCTTGCTAGCAGACGACATTGTGTCACAAAAAGCTATAGATCAATTGTCGAGTATTTGTAACAAAAACTCAGTGAGTGACAAAAGAATGGGATTAGATATTAGACAGTCAGGAGAAGACAAAAGTTGTCTTCTCCTGCACTCCTTCCTTCGGAAATTTCATTGAATGAAACTCCACAGTGAAAATTATGTGCCCTAACTCCTATTAGCAAGTACACACTAAATTTTGTAAGAAAAAAAGATGAGTATATCCTAAATTTTCTTGTTATGTTGATTCACCCTTCTAAGGAAGATATTATGTCACTGTTATAAGACTCGTTGATCCACCGAACTAGGGCTAGCCTCAAGTGAAATGAGTGAAAAAAAACTCATTTTTTTTAATTAAAACATTATTTTAGGATTTTTTTTTAAAAAAAAATCAAAGCTTGAATTCAACTAAGTGAATTCACCAAACTCGCAAGCTGGACTTGAATCAGGTCGGCTCTTATATCTATGCTTTGTGTTGATTTGTGATGCCATAGCTGAAGTTACTGTGTGGATTGATATCAAAGCAAGTAAGAAAAACACAGATATACATGGGCTAACAATCCACTTGGCCTAAATTGGGATGATCTCTCTGTGGTTTTGGCACCAGCTGTGCATCGCCATGTATTCACCAGACTGATATCACGGCGAATAGCTAGCAAGTTGGAGCCTGGGTGGTTTGCAAGTTGTTGACCAGAGGAGATCCTTAAACCTAGGATTAAGTTGTTAATCTGAATTTAGATTGACCACCATGCTAAGTGTACTGCTTATAATTGTTCTCTTAATGAGGGTTTAAACAACAGAGACAGGGAGATTAGAGCTGCTATGTACAGGGGATCTTGGCTCTGATAAAAGTAGCCGAATAACATGATTGCCATGATTACCTAGCATCCCCCGCAACATCATAGCTTTGAGTGTGGTTTTGAGAATTTAATCCATCAATTAATAAAAACTCAAAATTATTTCAAGAAGATGTACAAAAGGAATATATTCATATAATAGTATATTAGAATTACATTTTAACATTACCATCATCACTCCAGATAGATCAATCAAAGAATAATTCCTTCCTTTTTCTTTCCCTACATATCCCTATAAATAAAAACAAAACTTCATTGCGTCATGTCATCGAATCTCAATAGTTAACAATGGTCTCGAAGCAGTTGAGTCCATCAAGCTCTGGTGCAAACCTTGGCACCTTCTTCTCTTGTTTCCTAGCCAACGATCTCGAGGAGCTTCCCTCTCGATTCTTGATCAACTTATCTTCTGCCTCCTTACTATTATCACCAGCAGTCAAAACCCTCTTGGTATTGCAATCCATGGTTGTAAGAGCGAGTGAAGACCTCACTTTTTGACCCAATAACTCAGCACACAAAGCATCAAAAGAACTGAACATAGAATTCATGGTCTCTTCAAGAAAATCTTGATCGCCCCAAATCTCAAGTAGTAGAAGACCCTTTGAAAGCTAGAGAGCAAGATTCTAGTTTGCTTTTCTTGCTGTGTTTAGGTATTTGACGAGGAGCAATTTCAAGAAAAACTATATATAAGGAAGGAACCTGACATCCTTTGGAGAGTGGGAAGCCTTTTAAGTTCCAAGTTGTTTCCTTTTCGCTGTAGGAATGGGTTGGGGCTCAAAGGCTGCAAGGACCGCTTCTTGTGGGGTAGCTGCTAGCCTGCTAGGGGAGACCAACTGACCATGTTCAACGATCAAAGGCGCGTGTCTTGTCAAAGTATGTTTTTTTTTTACTTGCTCGGAAAGCCGGATGCAAACAAGTCATCGTCCCCCCGGTTTACTTGCTTGGGAAGTGGAGATGCGAAGCTCAAATCTCAATTCTCAAATTATCTTTCTGACTTGGAAAATATAAAAGCTGAAAATATGTTCTTGCCACTTTTATTGGTCGAGGATTAGTTTGTTCATTATATTCTTGTTGTTGTTCTTAGGACATCGAAATCATTGCTGACAAGTTAACATAGTTTTTAAATCCTACCATGATTGACGCGGGGTAAATCAAAGATAATAAGGTAGATGGGTTTACATGAGTTAATTTCAGTCAATTTATTTTTTATTTTGTACGAAAAAATATATTGATATTATTTTGAAAAATATTTTTTTAAAAAAAAAACAATGAATTTTAATTGGGTTTTTATAATATTTTTTTTAGTTCATCATGTCTCTAGTTAACCCAAGTTTTTTTCCGGGTTAAAAAAAATAATTTCCTCTTTATATTTTCTAAAATCAGCCTGTCCTAGACCTAGAATACACATTAATACACCAATAATGATGCACGTTCTACTTATCAATAATTATGTTCACATATTTATTGATATGATAATTAATATATTGATTTTATATTATCATATTAACAAATTTGCACTCATGGACGTCTTGAAATATCTATGTCAAAACCGTAGTGTTTTAGAATCGACATCTTTAAACATTATCATTTCTTCTATTAACAGCTTTTAGTATTCGTGAGACAACTTTTCTTTATTGAAATTATTTTTTTTCCTAAATCCTTAGCAAATCATGTTTGTTGGTCGATTGTCGGTCCAAGATATCCTTTGCTTGGTTTATGGAAAGGTTAAATGATATGGGACAAATGATGGCATAAATCAGCTCGGTTGGTGGGTTGCAAGAATTTAGAGAATTAAGAATAAGATCAAATTAACTTCCAATGAAAAAAAAAATAGTATCATATATGAAGAAAATGTAAATGATTTCCTCCTACAGAATTGGAATTGATGAGGTCCTAAAAAATACAAGTAACTTAAAAGTAAAGTTTATGTGTTGGATAATATATTAATCTATTATTCTAGTAATCTGATTCATTTTTTTTTATAGCTAAGATGGCTAATACCTGTAAAAGATCTTCATGCTTAAATAAATATTTTTTTTAAAAAGAGAAAGTACAATTATATTTTAGAGAGATTGACTCTTATAATATGTATGCTAAAAATATTGAGAATGAAGAGATTATGAACCTGAAACTTGAAGGATTCATAAAGAATTTATAGCTCATGAGTCTTATCATTTTGTGTAGATGAGGGCAGAAAAGTGATTTCTTCAATATGATATTTTGAGTTGTATTTTACTCAAAATAATATTTATTAGGTTAATATAAAATATATTGAGAGACCGGCATGAAAGTCCTGAAACATTATCGAGGAAGTGTTGGACTCAGGCGAGGTAGAAAATAGGCCTAAGCACCTTGCCCAGGGCCCATGGTCATTGGTTCTAGACAGTGCCTAGATCCATTCTTTTTAGGCTATCGGGGGTTTTGAGCCCATTAAATTTGGGTTCATCAATAGCCCCCAACTTTTTGTAATTTTAATACGCAAAGACTTGTAAAAATACTCAATTACCATGATGAGTTCGTTGAATTTTCTTCTTCTAAGAAGAGGGGTGGAAATCCTGGGTAATATACCGAAGAGCTCGTGTGTTGGGGTATGCATCATGGTTGAAAAAAGAAAAGAACCATGAAAGAACTCATACTTCAAAGAAATTTCAAAAGAATAAGGTGAAACCATGAAGGAATCCATACTTAGAAAATGTTTCTAGTGGCTTGGAGGAACCTATGTGAGGAACTCATTTCATTGGAGGAACTCAATGGAGGAAACTGATGGAGAAACTAACACTGCCACAATCTTTAGATTTACGGACAGAATTTTCCGTCAGTATTTGCACTACCATTTTTTGGTAAAAAAATTACCGACAAAATCACTGACGGAAAGTCTCCGTCGGTGAATCTTTCATCGGTAATTTTTTATCCATCGATAAGTCCGTTGGTAATAAAAAAAATATTATTACCGATGGATTTACTAACGGAAAAAGAGAGCAAAAAAAATATATCATTCCGTCAGTAATTTCATCGGAAACAAACCGTATGTAATTCTATCGGTAATTATTTAAAATATTTAAATATATATATCTATTACAAAACTATAAAATAATTAAATTAATATTAATCAACACTCTACAATACTCAAAATGCTTGGAAAAAAGAAGAAGAAAATCAACTCAAAAAAATTTACAACAAATAAATAACACGAAAAAATAAATTCAACTAAAAAAATTCATATGAAAAAAAATTAAAAATCCTATAAATAAATAAACTAAAAATTGATCTCATATGAAAAAAAATTGTACAACAATATTCATACAATTATTAAGAACAAAAATAATAAAAAATAAAATAAAATAAACAAATATAGTGAAAAAAACATGAAAAAAGAAAAAAAAAATTTTCCCTTAATGTACTAATTTTTTTTACCTTAATGTGTCATGTCGTCGTGTTATGAAAGCAGTAAGCTTAGCATTTTCAAGCAACAAACATGCTCAGTGTTCCACTTACTGTTCCATCATTTTGTTCATCAATGGCTAATTATTAATATTGTGATTGTTTTGATTGTTAGAACTAATTTTCAAGCATCATGCATCCTGATGATCATCTTCTTGAAATTTCAATACTGTAGTAGGATTTGTTTTGCTTCTTTTGCGTTGTTGTTTTCTTACAAGTATGGGACTTACTAATATATGGGATTGGGATAGATTAGAGATTGTTTACCATCGATCAAACAATTTAAAACTTTGTACAAAATAAGGAATTTACCCTTCTATTATCTTTATTACAAGTTTTATCTGTCTAGGTATTATTCTTTTATGTTGATTCTCTTTTTTGTTGATTGTTAGATGTTATAATCTATGAAAAAGATGAAGAATTTCTTTTATGCTGGTTGTGAGATGCTAAAAAAAAAACACCGATGAAATATTCTTTTTATTAGCGATTTCATCAATGTTTGTTCCGTCAGCACTTTCTAATGCTAACGGATTGTTTGACAAAAAATGGATTTATTTGACAACAAAATATTCTGCCAATGATTCTGTCGGAATTAGAAATCATCGAAGAAATAAAATCACCAATGATTAACTTTTTGATGACAATATTCTGCTGACAATTCTGTCGGGAAATTCTAATACCAAAGAAATATTCCATTGTCAGTCTTCAATTTTTAGGAAGTGGAAAGAAGGCAAAAAAAAAACGGTCTGTGGGGAACGTTTGAGGAGGGTTGTTTTCATTGATATCCTTTGTAGCGTTAGACAAGATATTTCTGACGGAACTTCTGCTTGTGGTTGCCTCCGCTTTGGTAATTCATCCTACTTCTCAATTTCATCATGGATAGGGTTCATACTAAGCTGGCAACTTGGAAATAGAGAATGTTGAATAGGGCAAAGAGGGTCACACTTGTTAAATCGATGATTAATGAAGTCGCCATATGCAGATTTTGTGGCTTCCTCGAGCGATATGCAATGGCATTGATAAAATCATTCGAGATTTCATTATTTAGAGCAGCTCTGACACAGGTCGTGGTTTCAATCTTGTGAATTGGGATACTATTTAACGCCCTTATCATGGTTGTCCCTATTCCAGCTACTCCTCGTCCAGATGAAAGGATTATTTGGGAGGCTAATGATGTTGGTGTTTACAATTCTAAGTTTGCCTTCCATTGGCTACTGGACAGATCTACAACGCTGCAAGGAAATCCAATTTGGATCTAGGTTTGGAAGATAAAAGATTATGAGAAAGTTGGGATGATGTTTTGACAGATTATTCATGATCGTCTTCCTACAAATCTTTTACACTACAAACAACACATTGCTAGAATCATATGGACAAATACTCCCATCTATAGCTGCTGCAACCAGAAGGACGAAAGTGTTTTGCATTGCCTGTAGGACTATCACTTTGCTGTAATCATATGGAAAAATATGGGAATAGTAAATGCTCACGAGTTTTGGAACATAAATGTTATGGAATGGTGTAGACATATGGTTAATTTCTTCTAATGATTCGTTCCTTTTTCTTTCGGGTATTTGGTGGATCTGGAGGTGTAGCAGGAACATCATTGCTTATGGGGAGAATTGTGCAGGTAACAATTGGCTCATGAAGCAAATTCATCTTTTTAATGAGGCTCTTTGCAATGCTTGGGTGAAGCAAGCTATCAGGCTTTGGAGGAATTAGCATTAACCTGCTTTCAGAGCTTCTGGCTATTAAATATGGGTTAGTTCTAGCTTGGAACCAAGGCTATAGGAAGATCATCTGCAATTAGAACTCCATAAATGCCTTGAGACTAATTCATGATGGAACTTTCATTTTTCGTAAGCTGGGGGCTGTTATTGTGGATATCAAGGAGCTTCTTTCAAAAGAGTGGGAGGTTCATCTTCTTCATACATTGAGAGAAGCTAACTCGTGTGCTGACTTCATGGCAAAGCATGGTGCTCGAAATCTCGCTAAGATTTGTATCTGGGAGAATCCACCTCTAGGTTTAAGAGCTCTTCTTCTTGCAGATTCGACGGACACTAAAAAATCGTAGAGGAGATTAGTTTTTGTTTCTTTTATTTCCACTATACCAAAAAAACAAGCATGTAGTGATAATTATTTGGACTAATGCTAATTCATCCACCCCAAACACTCTTGGCGAGTCTTTCTCAACTTTGATATATAATCTCTTTTTATTGATTTGCATTTCAAACACTCTTATGGGTAAAGAGATAAAAAATATATATATATATATATATATATATATATATATATATATATAATTTTTTTAGCTCTTTACCCATAAGAGTGTTTGGCTAAAATATATATATATATATATATATATATATATATATATATATATATATATATATATATATAAATCGAACAACAGGAAATTGAAAAATGTGAATCTAGATTGCTTGATTAATCTTAATTTTCTGGAAGAGATGCAAATTTCAATTCCAATAGAATTTTGAATTAAAAACAATGATTATTAAAATGTGCTTAATTTATCAGTTAACTCAAGTGCTAACTAATTTTTTTTAAATTAGGTTGGAAATTAACCCAGTTAAATTTAAATAATTCGGTGAATATAAAAAAAAAACCCAAGTAAATCCTAGCAAAATGAATTATAAGAATTTTTTTAAAAAAATTCTTATCTAAAACTACATCGTTTGATATTTGAAAAGAATTATTCAAAAACATTGTTATTTTATTTGAATGATAGTCTTAGAACTATCATTGGTCGGGCTTAAAACCATGTTGAACTGCTAGAAATCCCATCTAGAAATTAATCTCAAAGAACATGTGTAATCCATCCAAGAAGGTAACAGGTGCTGGTGAAACATGCTCCTCTTTATTATTAGCCCATGGCATCATTGATGGCTTGCTGTCACCATTCTTGCTCTTGCTTGCAAGGTGACCTATCCTTTCTGAATTCTCCGACTCCTTTGCTATGTGACCACCTGTCTTCTTGATCGTGGAAGAGAGCAGAGGCACCCCATATTCATCACCAAAGTAATCAGCACAAATTGCACTTGCTGAACCAAAAACAGACGACATTATGTCACAAAAGGCTATAATTTCCAAGTTCTTCAAACAAAATTTAGCGTGAGTGACAAAACATTGGAATTATGTGACCTTATATAGAAGGTACCTTGTCCGAAAAGAAATAAGATTAATTTGCCGCAAGGGACTTAAGCTTAAGGTCGGTCATGTACTTGTCAAGCACTCTTTCTTACAATATTCCTGAATTACTTAGGAAATTTCCTTGAATGAACTTCCTGGCAAGCACATGTTTGCCAACTCGATCCCGTAGCTAATTAGAACAACCTAAATTTACTTTTATTCGTTTAGGGTTTAAAAAATTTCCCACTTGGGTATAATCAAGCAAGACTAAACTAGCAAGAAACTACAAAATTTCTCGATCTATTTAATTTAAGTCAATTCATTTTTTTAGAATGTGATTTTGCTCGTACTTGAAGAATAATAGAGATCAAACGTGAGAAGAATAATTAATCTGATGAAGAAAAAGGTTAATTTTGTGTCCAAAATAATTGATTTTAGCCTTGAAAATGGCTTGAACGTGTGGATCATGTTATTCCATGGATATCATGATGTCTTTTTCTTCCTCTTTTTTTTTGGAATCATGCTTTTCAATATTTAATATCAAAACTTTGAATTCTATAAGAGTAAAGGATGTCAAAATTGTTAACTTCGTCTCTGATTGATTGGGCCACTTTGATGGAAGCAAGCTTTTAAAAACATCATGGATGTCAAAATTATTTTTTCGTGGATATTTTACAAAATTAAAAGCTCCCTTGAAATCTTGATTTACAAATTTTTCAGGTTAACAATCCAAAACTACCACAAAAACTATGAGAAATCTCAATTTAGTTATAGATACACAATTTTTATATTTTATCAATTAGCTGTCAAACCACTGCTAGAAATTCATTTAATACCAATGGCATTACCGATGGAATAATTCTGTCGGTAATTTGCGGTCATAATTACTGACGGTATATTTTTCGTCTGTAATTCCGTCCGTATATATAAATTAGTAATTTATGTGTGATGTGTATACTTTATGCACTTGATTTATAGAAAGATTAAGAAAATAATGAGCATTGCCATCTTTTATCTAGTGTGCATTTTTACGCCCTAAAATGACCTTAATTTGAAGAGATGTGATGAAAATATTGATGAACTTTAACAACAAGACTTGTTTGAATTTTTTTTAAAAAATGATTGGTATCTAATTGACAAAATTTATAAGTTTTTGGCTCAATCATGAGTGGGGATATAGATTTCAGATTAAATTGGTATTTCTCATGAAAAACTAATGTTATTAAATTAGGTTTTTTTTAGATTTAAATCTTGAGGTGATCATCTAAAAAAAATTAAATTTCTCTAAATATACCAAATTTATATAGTGGATTCATTCTTAAAATTATTTTAAAAATATATATTTTTATTAATACACAAGCTAATCTAAAATAATTTTACAGTTAGGATAATATCCATCAAATTTTTGGATAATTTGTTGGAATACTAAATTTTGTTTGTGCATATTACTAAAAATATTGAGATATTTGGGATTGAAAGTACTTATATGGACATTGCGCGAGTCTGTTTAAAAGTGTGGTTGCGATTGCTTTTCAAAGTGTTTTTCATGCCAAAATGCATCAAAATAATATTTTTTTGTATTTTTTAAAAATTATTTTTGAGATCAGCACATAAAAACGATCCAAAATATAAAAAAAAATAATTTTTTAACAAAAAATTAATTTTTCCCAAACGGTACCTGAATTAGGCTTTTTTTTTCATTTGGCTTTTTTGGTCATTTTAATCTTTTTTAAGTTATGTTGGTTTATAATTGGACTTGGTGGTTTATTTTCAGTAGGCTTGGTATGAATCCTCACGGTATTGATAAACAAAGCTAATACTCGATTGATACTTAATTAATTTAATAAAATTAAATTAATTAATTTTATTATACAAACACACCAAGCATGTTTGTATAATAAAATATACAAATAACATACCTTTTTACCGCAGTGCATCATCGCAGTCGTTATTATATCACAGAGCTCTCCTTCCAATTAATAAAGGAAAAAAAAACTTGGAGAATCTAAATTGAACGGCATCGAGCTTCGGCAAAACCATCACCCTTTCCAACTGCCAACATGTCAGCAACCGAACCTTTCTCTCCAATCAAAGCCATCCTCCTCCTTTTAAAAAAAAAAAAAAAAAAAGCCAATAAAATCACTAACCGCCTTACTTACCCACTAATTCCCTACACCACCGAACTCTCTAATCCCTTCTCAGACCTTGAGTCGAAGACAGACCCGAGAAAGGGTCTGGAACACTGCCCGATCGTTATTGCATTTTTACCTGTTTTTGTTACTGGATTTTAAAAGTATATATAGTTTGAAAAAATATTAAAATGATAATTTTTTAAAATTTTAAATAATTTTAACAGGTTAAAAACTCAAAAAATATATTTTAATATTTTTTCAAGTGAAAATTACTTATCATTACTATATCCAATATACAATAAATTATTGAGTTAACAAGAAGGTTATTTGGTGGTTTGGATTAATTATTTTATTTTTAATTTTATTTGATACTGAACCGATTGAATTTGGATTGGATTAATTAACTGTTAATATTTGATTTGTTTTAGATTAATGTGAGTATTTGAGTCAGTTTTCGCGTATCTGGACTAATCTCACGGACTCTAAAATTAACAATCATGTAAGCCTCTAGTGACCCTGAGATTAGTGAAACTCAAACTGATAATTTCTAGAAAATAAACTTAAAACCTGATCAATTAAGCTATACCTCTAAGGGGGTTAAACAATATATGATCTTATTCACAGGAAAATTAGCCTGGATCAAACATCATCGCATTTTTTATGATGCCACGTTGACAATCTCATGGATTATGGTAGGTAGTAGGAGCAGGAGATAAGACCTATTAAAATAAGAAATTAATATTAACTTAGTGCTAATAAATTTACATTAAAAATCCACGTGAGACGGATCTTAAATCAAAATTCAATTCCATTAACCTGGGAAACCCTCCACCGCTGTATAAAAAGGCCAAAAACATGGAAAACGCAGGTCACAAAACTCAAGAAACACAATTTCTCTCGACGTCTGGTTGTGGTAGAGATCCGGCGAGAACGACTCGTCGGATTTCGCCTATTTTAAGCCTTAAAGTCTCTTCTTTACTCAAATCCCACATTAAAAAGAAAACCCATCAAGAAAACATGAAGGGTTCGTGCACTCTTGTTGCTTCTGTTCTTACTGTCTCCACTGTAGCTTTATCATCATCAGCCCCACCTTCTTCTCCTGTGGTTGAGGTTCTTTTTTCTTTTTTCTGGGTAGAAGATATTGTAGCATTTGATGGTTAACTCGATGTAAATCCTGACCGTTGACATGTTTGTTGTTTTGAAGGGTTCATCAAGATCATCCTCAATGGAGAAAAGTGGTGGGTCTAATAAGGAGAAATTTGCGCCAAGATTTGATGGATTAAGGTTTATCGAGACCCTTGTCACGGCTCACAGATAATCACTGAGTTAACCATTATAATCTCTGTTAATTTTGTTATTTTGAGGGATTAAGATGTGATTAAAGAGAGAAGGATTTTTATTTTTATTTTTTATTTTATTTTTGTGGAATGGTGTTTACTCGGTGACTTTGTGTTTTTCTCTTTAATGTCATTGTGCTCTTGTTATTTTGGATTTTTTTTTTTGTAATCTGACTTATAATTATTATTGTTTTTGTTGCTAATTTGGTATAAAAAGAATTAATCAGGGGTCTTGCGTGTTTTATTTATTTATTTATTTATTTATTTATTTATTTATTAATTATTATTATTATTATTATTATTATTTTGGGTGACCTTTATGTTTCCTGGCATTGAATTGTCGTGCATGGGAAACAGCTGCCTGTGGGTTGGGATGTGCTGTGTGTCTTAAAGAGAGTTAAACTGGTTGTTAGATTTTGTTTTGTTTATGAGCTGTCAAAATTAGGTTTTTGTAAAGAAAAAAGGATGGAGATCGGCTGTGTGTGAAATGATATGCTTTAAAGGGGAAGGAAACATTTTTTACATTGGATGGTTAAGTTTAGATTAAGAGATCGTTTGAAGTGATGCTTTTGATCTTGGAAACTTTGTTGCTTGCAAGTGTTTTGCATTGTGTTGACTTGAAAAAAATAAATGAATTGATGTTTTTTTTTTAATTTTAATTTATTGATATTAAAAAAATAAAAAATAAAATTTTTATGTGTTTTTAAATAAAAAATAATTTTAAAATATATTCAAACGCATAAATTATTGTAAATATGTGTGTTTTGCTTTTTGAAAGTTTTTTTTTAAATTAAAATATTATTTTTTAAAAAAATATTCTTTATATTTTTTTTTGTTTTGATACGTTAATATTAAAAATAAATGTAAAAAAAAATCTTGAAAAGTAATTGTTATATAATATTTAATAGATATTAATTTTGTAGGAGTTTTGTAGTTGGGTTTAAAAAATAAATTATATTTTTTTTTGTTTTTTTTAATTCGAAGTTTTTATTTTTATTTTATGGTATTAAAAAAAAGTTATAAATTTTGGTATTTTTTAATCCAAATTTTCACTGAGAAGCATAAAAATAAAAAAGCATCTCCAATACAATTAGTTTACGCAAATATTGGACGGAGAATGACCCAAAAATAGGCAATCTAACAACCAAATTTGTGATTTCAAGCTTGCTGGAAAGCTTCATCAAATTAGGCATGTCTTTGTCTTGCGGGTTCATGCTGGTGTTGGGCGGTTGCTGCTTTAGTGTGTTTTCTTATACTTGTAGAGGACATAAACAGCTGCTGCTGTGATGGATTCATGGCCATGTTTAGCCCATTGCTGTTGATATTTCTTGCTTCTTACACAAACCTTAACAAAAATGGTTAAAGTGTTGCCACGAATGGTAGACGATGAAAGAATCTATAATTGTTTGGTAAACTTGGTTAGAAAGTAATAGATCGTTAGGTACAACATGCTTGTCTTGTCTGCCTTGTGAAGGAGTACCATTCATAAATCGTTCTTATTAAACCCTAACATCTTGTCAATTTATTTATTTTTAATTAATATGGGTATTTGAATTAATTTATATAAATTTTAGCTAATATTACGGGACTTAAAATTAAAACAATTATATAAATTTTTAGTGACTATTATATTAATAACCAGATAATTCGAACCTGAAACTAGAATAAAAAAAAAACCTTTTAAATTAAATTCTTACCATGTAAACTCTTTCTTGTTTGAGTTGTTTGAGTTGAGTGAAAAAAATATAAAATTTAAGTTAATTCTCTAAGTTGATATTTAAAAAAATTAAAATAATATTATTTTAATTTAAAAAAATACTTATAATTTGAATGAGTAAACAAAACCTTTATTATGTTGCAAGTCTTTTTCATAACATGATTTAGTTTTTTTTTTATTTTAAAAATATTTGAAAAAAATTAAATTTTATTTATTTAATTTTCTACTTCAAATTAATTTTTTTAGTATTTTTATATATTTGTTAGTGTTAAAATAATTTAAAAAAATAAAAATATATATTATTATAATATATTTTTAATCAAAAAATAATTTAAAAAACATCCACTAAAAATTTGTCGGTCACATTGTCATTGTTGCAGACTGACACCGTGGTCATGCTATAACTACATCAGGAAAAAGACAGGCTGAAGATTTCCGAGCTGAGATTTTTCTTAAAATTCACCTCTGCATTTATGCCTCAAGGACATGGCATGATATTAGACCCGCGGCCCATGCTGATGTCCCCTTTGCAAGTTCGTGGTCTCACTCAGTTGATTTTATTTAATTTTTAGTAATTTAATTTAATTAACCTGTTAATCAATACTTAGGAAATTTTAAAAAAATAAAATAATGTTATTTTTAATAAAAATAATTGATTTATTACTCACAATTTGATTCAATAACTTTGTGACCCAAACTCTTTTCTAGATCAATTCAGAAATCAAATAAAATCCGAAAACTATATTTATGTGGATTGTCGTCCACCTGTGGTTTAACAGACAACAATTGACCTCAAATATGATTTTTGTAATTTGAAATAATACTGCATATTTGGGTTCATAAAATCGTACTTGATACTTCATTATCTTACAGCTGAAACTTAAATGCTAAAATTGTGGATTTTACTGTAATTTTATCACAAGCACTATTAATTTAAATAGTTTTTTTTTCAATTTATTTTTTTTAATTTTAATTTATCCTTCAACATTTGACTTATTGTAGATTGAATTTTATAATTTTTTTCAATTTATTTTTCATAAGATTATCTTAATTTTATGATCTAGACCGCGAGTTTAACCAGTCGATTCGAGTTTTTTTTCTTTCTAATTGACCTTTTTTTTTAATTTTATCGTTCTATAATGAGTTAATTGGAAATTAGACTTTGTGATTTGTTTCGGTTTGTTTTCTATAAGATTATCTTCATCTCATGATATGGATCACGAGTTTGACAAGTTAACGTTAATTGACTCGAGTCTTTTTCTTGTTATTTATTAATCGATTTTTTTAATTTCAAATGCCTCGTTTAACATTAGGTTTATTGGAGATTAAATTTCATAATTTACTTCAATTTGATTTTTATTGATTTGTCCCGGTCTCATAACTCGGGTCACGATTTGAGCGGGTTAACTCGAGTTATTTTTTTTTATCATTTTCTTAATTATTTTTTTTAATTTTATCATTCAACATTGATTTTATTAGAAATTGAGTTTTATAATTTGTTTTGATTTGATTTATACGAGGTTATCATGATTTTATGACTCGACATGCAAATTAGCAGGTTAATCTAAGTTAACCCGAATCAATCTAATTTGTTGTTGTATCAATATTTATAAAAAAATATTTGATTTTAAATATTTATTTTGAATAAAATTATATTTTTAATGATCATCAAACTTGTTTTTTATCCGTTAAGTTAATTAAATTATATCAAATCCATCTCAACACGATTTTAAATTTTTTGTCTACTAAAAAAATGTTAGGAATAATTAAATATTTTTTTATATTAAAAAAACTATTCTGTCACGCAGCTTAGCCATGCATAAATAATCTAGTCTTTACTATTTACAGTTCTTGTGTTGCCAAAGTGCCATTGCCATTCATGAATCTTGGATGCTGCAATATTTTTTAATTTTTTTTTTCTAGTTCTAAGCAAAATTCCACTGTTTTCCTGGGCAACTTGCAAGATTCATGTGAATAGTTTGGAAGTTTAGGGTTTCGGAGCTTGTAGTTGAGACACTTGCCACTCCTGTGACCGACACCGACAACATTGATTTGCTAAAAAAAAATGAGTGAATGTTATTTTAACTAGTATTTGATTTACTTCTGACTATGGAGTTTATACTTTTCTTGATCTAATTTTTCTTAATTGGTTTTAAGAACTCTTTGAAGTTAAGTTCAATATCCCAGCAATAAAATTCTATATATTTCTTTGGTTGCTAATTTGTTATAATATTCTCAAAATCTAAACTTTTCTAATTGATTGTTGTTAGGTGCCATACATAGAGAATTAGAGATGCAAAATGCCAAAATCTAGTTTTTTGTCTTGCAATTATTTGTTTTTTTTTAATCCTTAGAAGATTTAGTGGGTTTTTAACTATATTATTAGGATAATTTTTTCTCATTCTTGGAATAAATTACCATTTGATCTAAAAAATCATTCGAGATGACAAGCATCTAACCTATTATCATTTTAGCCATGTTAATATAATTATTACGCCTAATTTAAAGAATAATTTAGGAAAGAATATAATAAAATTATGAAGCTTCATTATCAAACAACTCAATATTAAAGAGTAAAACAAAAAAAATCAATTAAAAAATAAACAATGAAAAAAAACTTCATATCAAGGCAACAAAAAAAGCTACCAAGTGAAATCTTAAATCAAGGGATTAAATTGAAAAAAATATTGAGATATTAAAATTAAAAAAAATTAAAAAAAATTTTTTACCATGGAATAATGAGGGTCCCTAATGCTCACAAAAAGGCTAAGACATCAGTTCATGTAAGGGCATTTTAACAGAGACCACAATTAAACTAAGGACATTACAGCTGATACAGGCCTCAACCTGGATTCACATGGGCCCATGGAGAACAAATGGACTTCAAATCAAGCCATATGCTTGAGGCACAAATACAAGGGTGGTTTTTAAGAAAATCCCAGCTGGAAATTTTCACCTTTCCATCAGTATAGAACAATAATTTTATTAAATAATTTTGATTGATATATTTGAATTTATTACGCTAATTATCGGTTTAAATTTTATAAATATCAAGGTCACTTAAAACTTATATAGTTGTTAACTTCGGGTTCGTAGAATTAGTCAAATTTTGAGTAAACTAGATCAAACATCCATATTAATCTAAAAAATTTAATCTTATTAAATGATTATCTTCAATAAATCATCCATGTTTGTTTTATTCTGTTCTATTGTTAATTAATCTTGCATCTTCCTTCACTATTGATGAAAACAACGTATTCTTGCCTTGCAACTTATTCTTTCAAACAAACACATTGATTATTAATTGATCTCTTTGAGAAAAAAAATAAATTATGGTTCTTCTAAATGGTTAAGAACTCAAGCAACTAAAGAACTCTCTCCTCCGTTGGTTAGCCCATACATGCTTTACTTAGGTATTATTTGTATTTGCGGTTACATCATATTTTTTAATAAAATTGATTTTTTTCAAATTAATTTTTTGAATTATTTTGATGTATTGATATCAAAAATAATTTTTAAAAATTAAAAAAATATATATTATTTTAATATATTTTCAAATAAAAAATACTTTAAAAAAAGTCACCACACTAAAATACTATCTTAGATTGTTTATCTTTAACCCCTTTCTAATTATAAGATGGGTAGTGTTTGTATCAAGATGAGGATGTGAGTACTCTTTTGTAAGAATGGCCACACGAAGACGAGGAAGAAAAAAGCAAAGTAAAAGAAGCATAAATATGTGTCCTTTGAATATGTTTACGTGCATGGTGATACCTCACTTTTAAGAAGTCAGAAGACGCACACGATGATTTAGATGGGTTTGGTATTGCAATAATTGATGTGGTTGTGATTTTAAAAAAATTATTTTATAAAAAGTATTTTTAGTTAAGGTTGGATTGAAAAAATATATGTTTGGTTAAAACTGTGGTTGAAATTAAGGCTGAATAAAAAGTAGTTTAATGTATATGGTTAAAAATGTTTTTGAAATTGAGGTTATAAAATAATTTTAAAAAATATATATTAATATTTATGGTTTTTAATTTAAATATTATAGATTTAACTATTGCTATTACATCATGAAATAAATCATACTTTATATATAAAAAAATTATTGTTCCATTAAACTATCTACAATTCCATTACGTACAAAATTCATTTGATAAGAACTACAAAATTAAGTAAAATATTATCAGGAATAAAATTGTAATTACAGTACGAGCAAAATTTAATTCACTTTAAACTAATTTTTTTAAAAACAAAAAAATTATTTTCACTCGGACGCGTGAAGTGAAATCACAATATATGCTCGGTTTTTTTTAAAAACTGTTCAAATTGCCGGTTATGGGGAGCGGTTTATGCTCCCTGTTCGAAATCTTCCCCGAAGCAACAAAATGGCTCCACTGTTCATTAGAAATCTTCACGGGGACACAAAATCTTGTTCTCCAAAACCCCGGGCAGGATCGCAGATTTGTGGGTCCTACCAAGCAAAATCATTTTTTTTCTTTATCGAACGTTGATATATGTGGATGCGGGTGAACCTCTACAATTCCATTACATATAAAATTCATCCACAAGAACTACATGTAAGAATTAGGAAAGAGATTGATGGGGAATGGAATTGCGATTTTTTTAACGAGGTGTTTGGGTAAATTTAATTGAATACTCAAACAACCATATAAGTCTTGAAGTTAACGACCATTTAAGCTTCTAGTGGTCATTATATTAATAACCACAGGGTTCGAATCTGAGACCACAGGAGATCTTAAATTTTTACCACTGGATCACCTACTAGATGACTCTGATTCTTTGAAACTTGATGTTAAAGATGAACTTTTGAATAATTTTTTTGGTTCTTGTTATTTGCGAGGAAATGATTAAAGCTAGATTATTCGGATGAAGAAGATAGTTATAATCCTTGACAATGCATCATTAGCTACTTCACCAAGTGTATCAGATTTTGGAATTTTTTTTTTTTGAAGTGCATGATTTTTCTTTTTTCAATAGCTGTAGTGAAATTCTTTTTCTTGACGATGTAGCTCATAGAACATGATGTGGTCATATGCATAGTTAGAGATTTAGGTTGAAAATTGGGTGGATAACTTGCATTGCATTGACTCGGGTCTATTGAATTTTTAATGAAAATATATCTTTTTAGATAAAAAAAATAAAAATAATATTATTTTAGACAATTTTTTTTTGAAAAAAACTCAAATGATCACACGGGCTGATACATTAAGTTATTTAAGTTTAATCAAATCAATTTTACAGACATTTTAAAAATAGACCTAACTCTAGTTAAGTCAAGGGTCAGCAGGTTATTAGATAAAATCTATCCAATCGAATCAGGCGGATGAAAAACTTACTGTAATGGTAGATTTCATAATTTGTTATCATATAATCCAAACATCAAAGATTTAATTGAGTGCTTATTTAATTACAAATCATTAGAGATAAGTTATTTTGTAAAAGAAAAAACAAATCATAATATAGATTCTATATATAAAAAAATCATGAACCGTTAAATTAATCCATCCATTTATGATCCCATCATATAATGGTTCAAGAATTTATTGAATATTCAGGTTCGAACCCTGCGGTTGTTAATATGATGGTCATTAAAGACTTACATGGTCGTTAACTTCAGGGCTAATAAAATTAGTTAAGGTATACGCAAGCTGGTCCGGACACCCACATTAATAAAAAAGAAAGAATTCTATTGAACATGGAATTTAAATCCTTATAATAAATACCATTTTTTGCAGATGAAATGAAATTTAGGCCCTTACAATAAGTTAACGGATAGACTTTCTCCTAAGATACTGTTCTTCAATTCCCTTTATTACATGAATGAAATGACATATTATTTATTGTACTCCTAAGTAGACAAACAAGAATGTTTCACCTAACCGTCCATTACTCTCTAACCAAGTTTACCAGACAATTACAGATTCTTTCAATATCTACCATTCGTGGCAACACTTCAACCATTTTTGTTAAGGTTTGTGTAAGAAGAAAGAAATATTAACAGTAATGGGCTAAACATGATCATGAATCCATCACCAGCTGTTTGATCTCAGCTTGGTGGTATCTTCTTCTTTTAGGATGCTTGAGAGTTTAACCTTATTTTAGTGTAGTGTTTATAACTTGCGATAAACATTGTTTTTTTTTTTAAAATAAATCTTGTTTAAAAATTTATTAAAATTATTTTTATTTATTTTTTAAAAAATATTTTTAACAATAGCATATTAAAATAATTTAAAATTATAAAAAAATTAATTTAAAAATAATTATTTTTTAAAAATACTTTTTAAAGACAACAACAAACAAGTTTTTTATGTCACACTCCCTCCATTAATTGCCATAAACTAAATGTAACACCCAACTCAACAATCACAATTCTAAAAAACTTCTTGTTGTTCTTCACATTTATTAAAAAAGAATCCTCATGCATGCATCAAACCACAAGTCCACTTCCACAAACTACTAAATCTCGAGCCACATTGGATGCCTTAAACAGGAAAGTTAAAGGAATTGAAGCACCTAAACAACACAGCTACAGCAAACACTTGACCAACAAGCCCTTTCAACCCATTTTCGTTTTTGTTCTTTAAAACTTACCCAATTGAATCTTAATAATCTTAATCGAAACTTATTACCCATCAAATGCTAAAAAAATTCAACTTCCAGAATGTGGCCACATAAAGACTTCTCTCCTCTCTCTCTCCCTCTCTCCCCCTCTCTCCCCCCAATAACCTTTTCTCTTATTTATATTATTTTTTGAAAATTTTCAATTTGATTTTTTAATTTTTTATTTACATAATTAAGCTCTTTTAAGCCCAAATTGCAATCCAAGTACATATGTTTTGGAGGGGGGTGAATTGAAAAGCAGGAAACTGAAGTGAAAAACACGAGAACATATATGGTGACTTTGAAATTTATTTTAAAATTATATTTTCATCCCCCATCTTTTTTAGTTATTAGGTGAATTGTTCTTATAATTTTAAAAATATACATTTTGATACCAAATTTTATTTTTTTTAATCTTTTTTTGGGTAGGAGAGAGCGAATAGATCATTGAATTCTGGTTTAGAGAGAGAAAGTTGTCGTTGGGGAAAGATTTAGGCTACCAAAACAATCTATTTTTATGTCAAAATATTCCAAATAATGAGGAGGGTTAAGATTAAGTTTTTTTTTACCTTGAAAACACCTCTAAAAAAAATATCTGACCTTGAAAAGTTTTTTTAGTTTTGGGTTGATTTCGGGTTTAGGGGTGATTTTTTGATATTTTTGGAGGTCATTGATTGGTTTAACAAGGTTTCTAAAATGTTTTGGATAAAAAAACCATGTTTTTTCAGTCACACTAGTGATTATATGATTATTGATTTATTTGATTAGATACTTGAACGAGTTTTTTGATTTATACTTTAAATTAAAAAAAAAACAGCATGCTTACCCAAAATTGTTTTTGAAAAGAAAAATTTACGACCCGCAGCTGCGCGTGGATTAAATAGCTAGTAAATGACTCGTATTGTAATATTAAATATCTTAATTTACATTTATCTTTTAATTTTTTCAGTTTTTTTTGTTATTATTAACTATTTTTTTTATTTATATAAGTAATTATCAGTTTATTTAATTAGATATTTATATGAGTTTTTTAATTTATACTTTGAATTTAAAAAAAAAACAGTGCACATATCCATTGTTTTTTAAAAGAAAAATTTACAACCCATGGCGGCGCGTGGATAAAATAACTAGCGTGTGTATATATAATGTCGTTAATTTGTTAAAATATTCTCTATTGTTGTTAGGTATGAGGTACCATATATAGAGAATTCGAGATGCAAAACGTCAAAATCTAGTTTTTTTTCCCCTTTCAATTATATGTTTTCAATTCCCTTGGATTCGTTAGAAGATTGAGTGGATCTTGACATTAAAAAAAATGAAGAAAATAACTGTCAGCTAAGGCATAAAAAAAAGTTGTAACCAAAAAAACGCCAAGGAATGATTACAATCCTAACGTTAACCACATTTATTTATTTTTTCCTGTTTTTTGTATTTTTTTTCTTTTTATTTGAAGGTTTTAGCTTTGTTTATTTTTGTGTTTTATAAATATTTTTAAAAAATTAAATTTTTATTTTTTATTTTTTTAATTAATATTTTTTAAGTGTTTTTATATCATTTTAATGTATTAATATCAAAAATAATTTTTAAAAATAAAAAAATATTATTTTAATATATTTTTAAATAAAAATTATTTTAATTATTTAAAATAATCATAGAATTCTAAACAAAACCGTAACAGTTTTTCTCTTCCACTCATATATTTTTTAATTTGATTTAAGATTTAATTTCCCCCTCGATTTCTCTACCGTCCATTTCGTAATTTTTTAATACAATAAAATCTGACTGAAAGCAACATTGATGGACACGAGTTTGGAAAATGTTGACACTTGCAGGCAGAAACTGTCAGACCCACTAGCCAAGACATGACACACTTCAATGTCGTTTCTGCCACTTGATTCCAACCCTTCAAAAAAATCTAACACTGTAACCACTAAGGACCCCAATTTTGTAGCATATACTTCTTGAATCAAAATAATCATGCTTCCATGGTGGGTCCAAGTTTTCAAGTGAATTATAGACCGTGAAATCAATCTCAAGGTTCCTGGTGATTTGGAAGTGACCGTAACCAGTACCATGATGCCATGTGTCATGGCACGAGTTACTATGCAAATGCTACAAAAGCTCTTGTCTTTGGTCACTGAATATACAATGAATCACTCATTCACTTCTAAACTTAGCTGACCTTGGACCACTCTATCATTCGAGTAACAAACTTCTCTTGTTGATCTTGTAAGTTGTTAATTTGCTTAACGTTTGCATATGTTTCTGATTTTGTTAACAACTTTTTGAGATTTTTAATGAACAGGTTTTCTTATGGTTTCAAAACAAAATCAAAGTCTAGAGATTTTCTTGCTAGTTTGTTATTGTTTGATTCACAAAGGTTGTAACTTGTATGATGGCTAGTACTATATATCTTGATCATTCTTTGGCCTTAGTGTCACCATTTCTTACTTCTTTGTAATTCTTTCAGGTTTAAATTTCTTAGCTTGATCAATTTGTAGCTTTTTTTTCAAGCACCCCAGAATTGTTTTCCCTTTTGGGATGATCAACTTGGAGTGTTTAAAGAATTTGACAGGAATTTGGTTTTTGTTTTTCGGTTTGGATTTGCAGAGCAAGAGAGAACCATGGCAAGCCTGACTGCTTCACACTTTGCGCCAAGGAACTCATATGTGAGCAGCCATGGATCAGAAACAACGGAAAATTTTGGTCAAATTGGGTTAAGGAGCCAAAGCATGACTCACAGTGGTTTAAGGTCACTGAACATGGTGGACAAGCTGCAATTTAAGACTCAAGCATTTGCAAGGAAGTCTGTCAAAAAGGCCTATGCTACTGGGAATGACACTTCTGGAAAAATTGTTTGTCTACAAGGAGGAATGACTTTGGTCTTTGTTGCCACTGAGGTAGCTCCTTGGAGCAAAACTGGTGGTCTTGGTGATGTTCTTGGTGGACTTCCCCCAGCAATGGCTGTGAGTAGAGGGTTTCTGATACTTAGTTTCATCTTTGAAAAATGTCAGGCACGGCTTGTGTTTGATCAATTTTACTGTGGTATTGTTGTGCAGGCAAGAGGCCACCGGGTTATGACAATCTCTCCACGATTTGACCAGTACAAAGATGCTTGGGACACTTGTGAAGTGGCGCAGGTAATTTGTCATAGTTTTTCTGTGTTTAAGAGGGCTCATCTTTACTTTCTGTCTGTGCCTTGTCTCCTTGCCTGTGAAGATGGTAATTTTTTAGGTTGTTTACTAAAATGATGAGCTTCTTATGGGCAGATTCTAGTTGGAGACACAGTTGAAACTGTTCGGTACTTCCACTGCTACAAGCGTGGAGTTGATCGCGTGTTTGTGGATCATCCCATGTTCCTAGAGAAGGTTTCAATTTCTGCTGATTGCTGATTCTTGTGTCTAAAGGCTGTAGTTCTTGCAAATTCAGATATTTGGTTGTCTTTTCTCTTGTTTGCTGTTTCGGATTCTAAATTAACTGGATGTTTAAGGTTTGGGGCAAAACTGGATCCAAAATCTATGGTCCTGCAGCTGGAGAGGATTTCCAGGATAATCAACTGCGGTTCAGCTTGTTCTGCCTGGTAATTTTCCGTTCCTTTTTCATTTCATGTGCCTTACTGTAACTTGAAATCGTTGCATCTTGAGAAAGTATCAGAAATTTAGAAAATGGTGAAAGCAGAATTTGTTTGTCGTCTAAATCCTCTAGTTCATATGCCGCATGGTTAAAATGTTTCATAACTTGCATTATAAATATAAACTAGCACCATATCTTTCATAATTCATCTTGTTAAGCTGTGTAGAAGCTGGATAATGTGTAGACATAATCAAAGCATGTGTCTTCTAGTACAAACTTTCACCCAAGTAGACCTGACTATGTGCAAGTTTCCCCATGCTATAAAGTTATTAACAACGAGTTAAAATGAATTGCTGAACAAAATTCATGGTAGTCTCCATCTAGTAATGGTAGTTGATCAGCATCATTATTGTGATAATTTTTGTTTTAGTGGATAGGCAAGTATATCGCAAATGAATTCGTTTGATTGTTTTTCAGGCTGCTCTTGAAGCACCAAGGGTTCTGAGCTTGAACAGCAGCAAACATTTCTCTGGACCATATGGTTTGTACCTCTTTACGAAGTTGTGAGAGTTCATTTTCCTATGAAGAAATTTCTCCAATGCATGTTCTTTTCTCACATAATGCAGGAGAGGATGTTGTCTTTGTTGCCAATGATTGGCACACAGGTCTCCTCCCATGCTACTTGAAATCAATGTACCAATCCAGGGGAATTTACATGACTGCAAAGGTATGGCCATTGAATTAAGACATTTGGAGTTCTGCTTGGCTTGGATGTCCGACTGCACAGTAGCTGACTTGTTGTCAATTCAATCATGACAGGTTGCCTTATGCATCCATAACATTGCTTATCAGGGCAGATTTTCCTTCTCAGATTTCCCACTCCTAAATTTGCCAGACGAGTACAAGAGCTCTTTTGACTTCATGGATGGGTGAGGATTTTTAGCAGTTGATGCTTTTAGATGAATTGAAATGTAGTTTTATACAGGTTTTGTGTGTCTCTCCCCTTTCCAAATACTGAAGGATTTTATGTTGGCAGGTATAACAAGCCTGTGAAGGGAAGGAAAATCAATTGGTTGAAGGCTGGTATATTGGAAGCACACAGAGTTTTAACTGTAAGCCCTTACTATGCCCAGGAACTTGTTTCTGGAGTTGAAAAGGGTGTGGAATTGGATAACTACCTCCGTACAACTGGCATTACTGGGATAGTAAATGGTATGGATGTTCAAGAATGGAATCCTGCAACAGATAAATACCTAAGCACCAAATATGAGATAACAACTGTAAGTGCTTTATAATATGTTTTAATACCAAAGAATGCAAATCTGAAAGATAAAGTGGGTGATTTTCGGGATCTTCTTGTTCAGGTCTTATCTGCAAAGCCATTATTGAAGGAAGAACTTCAAGCAGAAGTTGGATTGCCTGTTGACAGAGATATTCCTGTAATAGGCTTTATTGGTAGACTGGAAGAGCAAAAAGGTTCAGATATTCTTGCTGCTGCCATTCCAATGCTGGTTAAAAACAATGTGCAGATAATAGTCCTTGTAAGTGTAAACTTCAACATCCTTTTCTCCTAATTTATGATGCTGTGATTGTCTACAATGTTTAATAATGAAATCTGTTGTTTCCTTCAGGGTACTGGCAAAAAATACATGGAAAAACAGATTGCCGAGCTTGAGAAAAAGTATCCTGATAAGGTCAGAGGAGTGGCAAAGTTCAATGTCCCCCTGGCCCATATGATCATTGCTGGTGCTGACTTTATGATGATCCCCAGTAGATTTGAACCTTGTGGTCTCATTCAGTTGCATGCTATGCGATACGGAACAGTAATTCCCTTTCTCTTTATGGAGCTACTGTCTTGATTCACTCCACAATTTTAGCATGACTTGGAAACTTCTAGCTACTTGTATTCGTGAAATATGACAGCAAATAACTGATAACTTTGCTGCAGGTATGCATTGTTTCCTCCACTGGTGGACTTGTTGACACTGTCAAAGAAGGTTACACAGGATTCCATATGGGAGCCTTCAATGTTGAGGTAAAAGCACAGTGGCAATTACTCTGTTTGATTTATTCGTTTCCTCTATCCTTGATTCTAAAACAAGATATTTTGCAGTGTGATGTAGTTGATCAAGCAGATGTGGCTGCAATTGTTAAGACTGCCGGAAGAGCTCTTGCAGTCTACGGCACTGCTGCCTTCCAAGAAATGATCAAGAATTGCATGTCCCAAGATCTTTCATGGAAGGTTAGTGACTAATAAGAATACAAGAGCCTCACTCACCTGCAACAGTAATCGTTTTTAGTTCCTGGGATCAAAATAATGAAAAAATGAATTTCGGTTTGATATATGCAGGGACCAGCCAGACTCTGGGAGAAGATTCTGTTAAACCTAAATGTTACCGGCAGCAAAGCTGGAATCGAAGGAGAGGAGATTGCTCCACTTGCCAAGGAGAATGTCGCCACTCCTTGATCAACGTGGATAATACTTAATGGTGTCTGTTTGACTACGTAAATGGATATTGATAAATTCCTACAATGTACAAGGCAGTAACAGCCATGCCAATTTAGAACTTGCTGGGATTCTAGGCAGTTTGGCAATGGATGGTTTTTTGGAAAGGCTAGATGGTGTTCGAGTCTGTATAAATAGAATTTGTAACTAACATCTGTAATGCCAGTTTGAGAAAACCAGAAAAGGTTTCTCAGGTTGCCATGCTTTATTGGGGTAAATAAATATTTTTCTGATTAAGGTGCTTTTGCTTCGGGGATAAATTGATAATGTCCACTAACAAATGTAAGCTTGTAGATCTTTCAAGTCTGGGGATTAAGTGCTTGTGGACAGAAATCTTCTTTCTGAATGTATTGCAGAAATCTAGATGAGCTGGCTGGCGAAAATTCCTGGACATGGCATGTGAATGCAACGAACCTTACGGATAAATCAGCCAATAATACAACACAAGAACATTGTATCCAGCAACAAGCCACACACTAGGCCTGGAAACTTTGGGTCTTATAGTCTAAGCTAATATAATGCCATATCATCTGAGAGGTAAATGGGATTTGTCAGCCATGGTTGATGGATAAATAGTTTACAGGCGTGAACATGTTCACATTTAGGCTTACACGGCAGAAAATGGACAAAACGATACATCCAATCTAAATTGGAGCTGTGTCTTAGCATGCAAAAAACTAGTCCAATGATGTTATTTGGCCATAAAAACTAGTAAGAAAAATTCGAATATCAGAGCAAAAGGATTAGCAGAGAGTCATAATTCCGGTCGAAGAAATTTTGCGCCATCAAAACTTTATAATGGAACTATGCATTGAATTATATCCTGTTTTATTTCCAGTGATAAATTACTGCTGCACGCAAAATTCACCAAACTTATATTACAGATGGAGAATGCAACTATGCAAGCCTGTGATTGAGAGGTTTAGAGCTAGTTCAGTTGCTTCAATATATCATTGGAACCAAGAGGTCCCAGCGGAGCGGTAGACATGCTCTCGTCGCTTACAAGGTTGGGGGTTCGACCCTCTTTTTCCTCTGCAGAAGGACGCTTGGGGAGATCTTGCCACCCAGGCCGAGAGATTAGTCTGGGCCAGCGCCTGAGATACCCTGGTTTGACCAAAAAAATTATATCATTGGAATTGCAATTCCTATTGTTAGTACAGTTGGTTACCACCCAAAGGAGGCAGATGGATATTGCAATAAGTCCTGACCAAACATATACAACTGTTGATGTCCTCTCGTGTCTTCCCATAAGTCCTTTAGCAAAAGGATAGAGGTGAGCTAAGACCCAAAAACTGAAGAACACCCCTCCTAACAATTGACCCCATTGTGGATTGGCACCATAAATAGTCCTACAAACCCCAACAGCTACGCCAATCAAGTTAAGGATGATAACTGTGATTGGTGGTATCATTAGAAATGACCATTTGATAGTGTAGAGATCGGCGAAATCATCATCTTCATCACTGGCTGATTTCGATGTCAAAGCAAAAGAGATCTCAATTCCTGCAATGACTAGTCCTTGAAGCACAGCAACTAAGTGGTAGCTTGTACCACCGATCAACCAAAACTGCTCATTTCACCACCAGTCTTGGAGTTTGATGCCTGCCCACTTGATTTCAAGCCAGGCAAGCATGTTGTGTGTAATGGCAATGACTAAAAGGTATAGTAGGAATTCTATGTTGATAGTCTTAACAATGAAGTGACCAGATAAAAGGGAAAATGCTGGAAGGAAACAGTAAGCTATAAGGAAAATGGAAGTGAAAGGGTATAGTCCAACATTGATGTAAGCTACTCTCAGCAAAAAATTCATCCTGGGACCAGCTAGTAGAGCATTGTTGCTGGAGAAGCATATCTCAACAGAACCAGTAGCCCACCTCAGAACTTGGTGTAGCCTATCAGTGAGATTAATTGTTGCTGTCCCGCGAAAGGCATCCCCGCGTTCACTTACGCAGTAGACTGATCGCCAACCTCTATTGTGCATCTTGTGGCCAGTGACTACATCTGATACATAAATGGTAAGACTAGAAAATCAATATATTGCATCAGAATTTAGCAACATATCCAATGTTTCAGAAACATTAGATATTGTATTCCAGAAATCTCAGTATCTGTAAATTTTGCATTAAAACTTGCCAAGCTTTCTTGTGCCCCACATTTGTACTGCCAAGCAAGCCTTAAATTCTTTTCTTACGAGTAAAGCATCATCATGCATGGTGATAAGAGCAGTGAAAGATACTGCTTAGATTGACTTGCTATTTGGCACACATTAAACATGTTTAGCTTTCCCTAGACATCTAACCATAGTCTGTATTGCAATATCTTCATGATTATCTAGCCATGTTGAGGCTAGCCCCAATGAAATCCCAGTTTTCCATGTCAAGATTCTGTTCTAAGTACAGCACCTCGTTCTAATAACAATTAGCTTCTAATTGCTACTCGTTGTAGGATGATTTTGTTCACGATTTGCACATATACAGACAAGTGGACCTTATCAAAATCAAACTTCATTAAGAAATCAAAATTTGAACATTAGAGGACACTAGATCATAAAAATCATATGGACAATCCTCCGCCCAAACTCTTTCCTCAAACATGTTGTGTCTAAGAGCATGTTAAACTTGTAAAGGAGCAAAATATTTTTTAGATCATCATTATTCCATGCATTTAGCATGCGAAATATGTGCCAAAGTGAGTAAACACACACATACAAAAATAAAAATCCGGCAAGCACAAATTTTTCTTTCGTATGTTAAAAAAAAAAGTCCTCCTGTTCCTCTGCAAATAAAGAGTTTTTTCTCGTATCATCACAGTAAAAAAAAAAAAAAATTTCTAAACTAGTACAATTAGAAAATATTTCTCAATCCAAAGGTTTCACTTAATTTAATTTGTGGCAGTTTGAAAAATATTTTTGTCATTATGTTAATGTGGAAAATTGTATGGTAATTAAAAATTTAACAGAATAGCATAATTGAGAAAATAATTGGTAAAAAAGCTTTATACATGTTATGGTTGAGAAAAGTTGTTTTTATTCACTATAAAGAAATCTAAAAAAATATATTAAATGGATAAGAGAGTGGAGAGGAAAAAAAAAATCTTGGAGCCAGACTGAATCTCTGATTATAACATTATTTGTATCATCAAAAAGATCTTGACAAAACAAATCTAACGACACCAAAAAAAATTATCTACAATGACTCAGGTGGACCATACTTTGCCGCAAAAAACAAGTGAGTCACTCGCCATATTTGGATGACAAGTATGATTCACTCGGGTCATCATTGATGACCTTTCTTGGTATTGTTGAATTTATCTAATCAAATATTTTTTATGTTATTGATGATGTTATAATTGAAGCTTCAATTTATATCCAAGACATTTTTTTTCTTTTTTTTCTTTGCTCTCTCCTACCCATATAATATTTTTTTAGGTCACTATTATAAATAGCGACAAACTATAAATGTTGTGTTTTCTAATCATGACATAAACAAACCATGATATTTTATTAATTTTTTTAAATTATATTATTTAATCAATATTTTTAAAAAATATGCTAATAAAAAAAAATAAAGCCTAATCTTTCCTTAAATTAAAAACTCCCCTAGTTTTCTGTTCCTTTTTTAAGTTGGTAAAGTTAAAGATTGATGTTATGCCTCTGAAATAAATTTAAGTACTTGTACAAGTACGAATAAAAATAAAATGGTCCCTCATGTTTCCTGCATAAATTTTATTATTATTATTATTATTATTATTATTTATTTGGGTTAGTTTACACATATCTCAACTAATTTTACGGGTGCTTAAATTAACGACTATGTAAGTCTCTAGTGTCGCTAAAGTTTATGAAACTCGAACTAGTAATTTTTAAAAAACAAATCTATGACATGATCAGTTAAACTACACACTTAAAAAATTATTGTTGCTATTTAATAACACATAGTAGCTCATGAATCATGAATCTAATTACAATCTAAAATGTTAGTATATTAAGATTAAGATTTTTTTAATAATAAATATGTGTTGAACAAATTATATATATTTTGGATTCGAGTATTGACGAGAAATGATTTCCTTTAGTGCTTGAATTGTACTAATGATAGCATAAAAAAAAAAGTAAACGTACTTTCCATCAAGATTAAACCCCAAAATAAGTATATTACGGAATTCATCCTATGCATAATCTAAATTGCAATTGATGTTCATGCTAATGAAAACATCAACAATTAATTATATAGGTTAATTAAGAAACCCTCTAACTAGATTAATTAATGATGACCGTACATTTTAGTTATTAATTAGACAAGTAAAATGATGGAGTTAATATTAAATTAAAGAACAATGGCATTAAAAATTAAAAAAAAAATTAAGAATAAATAACAACGAGTAGTGTCATTTGTATATATACCAATATGAACCGAGCATTGCAGCATGAATCTTTGACCTTTGAGTAAGGGGTCTCCTAGGCTTCCTACAAGAACCTGAAAACCCTTCCATGGATGTAGAAGCTGAGGTGGTGTTTACTGTATACCAAAATAAATAAATAAATAAATAAATAAATAAAATGGAGGTGCCTTGAAGATGGTTCCTAGCCCTTAACTCACAGCCTTCTGGAGAAAAAAGTTGCTCCTAATTTATATACGCACCACCGTACATTTTCTAGTATTGCTACGGTCCAAATACTTTTATGTTGGAATTCTTTTCAAAGCATGTTTACTTAATTTTATATGGTAATAAAAATCACACTCACAACAATTTTCATGCCTTGAAAGCATCGAAGAATTGTGTGTGGAGAAGAAGGAGTGTATTTAAATAGTCAATTTAAAAAAATTAGGTAAACTCGGGACTATCAACTGATAAGCCAAGTAGTTTTAATTTATAACAAAGTGGGATGTTGAAAGTTTTCTAGATATTAATTGCATTTATTAACTTAATGTTGGAAATTAATATTAAATTATTTTTAACAATTTAATTTTTTTAATATTTATTCTATTTACAATTATATGAACTCGTTATTTTATTTAAAGAGTGAGCTCGATGATAAATAGATAAAATTTAGGTAAATTCAAGAATAATAAATCAAGTAGGATTGACTTGTAAAAAAGTTGTTATAAGTGAGATGTTGAAAGTTGTCTAGGATATTGACTTGCATGAGTAAAAGTATTGATTTAATGTTAGAAAATAATATAAAATTATTTTTAAATTTTCATTTTATTTAACAATTTAATTTTTTTGAATTTGATAATTTCTTAATACTTAGTTTATCATAATTACATGAACCACTTCTTCTGCCTCTCGTAATAGTTTTGCATGACAAATATGAGAAAACCATGAGGCTTTCTTTTAAAAAACAATTAATGTAATTAAACCGGTGACATAGGCAATGTTACATCATCATTAATTTGCAATCACGAGTGGCTTTTCCCTGTGCAACCATTGATTAGGAGTAGTTTGAAAGTATGATAATGGTTATTTTTTAAAGTGTTTTTTATTTTAAAATATATTAAAATAATATTTTTTTAAAAATTATTTTTAACGTTAAAATCCAAAATAAAAACATCAAATGGCACAATATCAAAATGATCTGAAAACATTAAAAACATATTAATTTAAAGAAAAAAAAATTAAAATTTAAAATTTTTCAAAAGTACTTTTCAACTGCAATGTCAAACACTGCTTAATCAAACTACAGTAATACCTTGGATTTACAAAAATTTATTAAAATATTATTTAAACTTTAAATTTAAGCAGATCAAATAAAAATATTATTTAGGCCTTGTTTGTTTGCTGGAAAGTAGTTTTCTTTTGAAAAATGATTTTCTTGTAAAGTAAATTCCGGGAAAGTGAATTATTTTTTTATGTTTGGTAATGTCATGGAAAATAAATTAAAAAACAGTTTCCAGTGTATGGTTATGTCATGGAAAATGAGATAGAAAATAACTTATTAATGTTTTATTTTTTTTCAAGTTTATTAAAATAATGAGGAACAAATCTTACAAATTAAAAAGTTGAATGAGAATGAAATTGAACAAAATATAATTTCATAACTTATCTAAAATAAAATAAATAATAATCAAAATAATAGAGATCAATTTTAACAGATAAAATAATTGAAAGATGATAAATTTAAAATAATAATAATTATAATTTTATAAATTATTTCAAATAAAATAAGTAACAATCAAAAGATAAGGACCAAATTTGATAGATAAAAATTTTAATTAAAAAATGATAAGAGAAAAGCAAATAATAATAATAAAAATAAGTACCAAAGTTAATATAGAAATCAAATTCTAAAGGATGAAATTGAAAAAAAAAATATTCAAAACAAAATATACATAGCAATCAAAAGTTTGATGACCAAATTTGATATAATCAGTAAATAATATGACATTTCTAAATTTTTTACAACTTCTGGAAAGTGTTTTCCGCCCAAAATAAAAGAAAAACACTTTTCTGGAAGATAAGCCAAGTTTTCTTTTGACTGGAAAGTGTTTTCTGTTGACCAACTTTTCTAATAGCAAACAAATACTGGAAAGTTTGAAAAGTGATTTTCAGAAAATCACTTTCCATCAAACAAACAGCCTTTAATTAATGTTATTAATTTCTGGAGTATTAATTTATCAAAGTTATATATATATAATAACAATAATAATTGCTTTTTACAAATTCAAATACAAAACCTACCCTAACGGCCCTTTGCGACCTCAAGAAAAAGCTTACATGTTTTAATGGAGTTTTGTTAAACGAAAGAATAATCATAAGCTGAAATGTCACCTTCAATAAATTTGACTGATGAAAGCAATATTTTACCTCTCTACCACTTGTATTATTAAATAATATAATAGAGTTTACTAGCTGGTACACCTCTTATACATTATGGGGTAAGATTCCAAGTTAATTTTAAAATAATGTTTATGTTTAATAAAATAGATTGAAAATGATAAGAAATAATAAATTAAATAAGAATTGTTAAATGTGATTAAAAAGTGAAAAGTTGATTTTCTCTGTAAGAAAAAAAAATAGATACAAATGCAAATATTTCATCTAGGTTATTATTTTCATTTTTTTTAATTTATCTTTGAGGTTAATTATACTCATTAGGTATATATGATTTTTATTTTTATAAGTAAAATGTGTCAATATAACATATTTATCTAATATTTAAGATGAAAAAATTTAAAAATAAGTTAAAATAATCTTTTTAAAGTATTATAAAATAATAGAAATATATAATTGAGAATATCAATTGATATTTTTAAAAAAGTTAAACTAAACAATTTAAAGGGGGGGGGGGGTATTAATTAAAAAATAAAGTCTAAAAGAACAAATAAAAATTTAAAGAGAAAGTCATTGTCAAATGGATCTGGAAGGTCAGGCCGAAGCAATTACTTTTTTATTTGTAAGAGCGAACAAAGCGTCATTTGCTTTTTTTTTTTCTTTTTATTATTATTATTATTATTATTATTTTGTAATAGATGTCATGTTATCTAGAATGGCTGATAATTTGTCACTTCTAGCGAGACAAATTAAGGTGAAGGTATTTTGATTTCAAAAATCTATTTTTAAACTTGTTTTTATTTAAAAACATCTCAGAAATATTATAAAAACCTTAATAAATAGATATTATAGCCTAAAACACCTTTTATTCACTTTAAAAACCTAAAACTAAAGCTAATAAAAAGACTAAATATTAGCTATTTATGATGATGTTCTAAAAAATAATTTAATTTAAATATGTAAAAATATATTTGAGAATTCAAAATTTCTATATCTTTTTTTCTGTTTGTTCAATGTATTTTACTGGTGGTGATTTAGTTTATTATTGATGAACCTTTTTTTTTCCTTATCTCCCCTGTCAAAAATTATAGTTTGAATCTCTTGATTATTGGTATTTCAATTTCAGTTTTTATTATTTTGATATTTTATTTTTTATCCTGATACTTTCTTTTGTAGAAATTATTTTTTTTTTCAATTTCATCATTGAATCTCAGTTTACCAAATATTATATTCTCTAATTTGATCCTTATTCTTTGGATTTTTAATTTTTTTTCTTGGCTATTTTGTAAAAGTTTTATTGGTTTTCAATTTCATCATTCAATTCAAATTGATAGTATTATGTTTTTCAATTTGTTTGTCATTGCTTTGAATTCTAATTAGCTCTTTTGTAAAAGTTATTGTTCTTTTCAATTTCACCCTTTAATTACAATATTATTTTATTTTTTTATATCAATTTTAATCCCCATTTTTTTAGTTTTTTTCCTTTTACTAATTTTTTTTTTCAATTTCACCATTTATTTTAATATAAAATTTATTTTGTATTTTATTTTTTATTCTCATTCTTTTAATTTCTATTTTTTCAAATCCTTCTGTATAATTGAGATTTTTTTTTCAATTTCATCCTTTAATATATGATTGATTAGAAATTATACTTTATAGTTTTTTCAGATTGGGTGCTTCAAGTTTAATTATTCGAGTCAAGGGTTTGAAAAGTTAAAATGATTTTTTTATAAAAAAAGCTTTATTTCATTTTATTTTTTTATCGGGTTATTCTAATCACATAATTTGAGCAACAAATTTGATGAGATATTTTGGGTTGACTCGACTCTAATTAACATGATTACAGGTTTGTCATGACTAACTTTTATATTTTTTTTTTACCCCATTTCAAAACTAAAACATCATTTTTTACATTAAAAAAAACCTGTTCTCACAGTGAAATACGAGCATAATTACAAACTACACCAACGGTCATTTCAAAAAAATAAAAATAAAAGTGAACTGCAATCATGGAATGGTGACTAACATTGACAAGAGAAATCATTGAATTCTAGCTATAAAAATTACAGTCCACTTTGATTGTTTTATTGGACAATGCGTCACCTTGCTTTGTTTGAACTACAAGCATCGTGTAAAAAGGATAAAAATAAAGCCGAGACGGTCAGGCCATGTGAACAGCATGGATGGACACCAAAAGGCAATAATTTTTCAATTAAAGCAAGAAAAAAAGTGCTAAATAAAGAGCTAAATCCTCAAGTTCCTTTTTTTTTCAAAAAAAAAAAATAAAATTCTAACGGGCTTGGATTCTTAATGAAGCAGCAATTCAAATCCCTTAGCTCCCCACTAGATATTTCATGCTGTGACTTTTCTCCGAAATATTTTATATGTAAAAGAACAATATTAATTTAAATAGAACTTTTCTCCAATAATACAAATACAAGAGCAGCCCATTGGAGATTCTTGTCAATGAAAGCATCAAATTAATGCATGACATTAGGGTTAGGTTTACATGATTGCTCGAATCATTACATATTTTTATAGTAATAATGGCATCATAACTTGATGGCTACGCTTTTGTCTTCACTCCAATCATACAAATTCTTCGATTTCAATGATATTGGTCCATGCACAAATTGATAATCCTACACTGTAAATTATGAAAAACACAATGATGCTGTCCATCTAAAACATCTAGGGTTCCTTCTTTTTCCCAAGTTCTTTTCCTATCAATTACTATTCTTTTCTAGCCTACTTACTTTATATGAGGTTTGAAATTATAGTATAAATACCAAATTGTTTTTTTTTTTTTGGGGTGTTTCTATTTCTTTTTCCAATTCCATCTTTTAATGTGGGGTTTTTACTTATTCTTTTTCAATCTTATCCTTTGATCTTTGGTTTATTTTGAATTGGTTTTTTAATCCTACAGTGAAATAAAATAAAAATTAATTAAACACAGTGAAATTTATGACTTGGTTCATAGATTTGATAGGCTAACACAAGTTAACCTTGGTTGTGTTGTTTTTTGTTTCTTTGATTTTGGTTTTCTTTGAACCTGTCAAGTCAACAAAGTCATGTAGGAGCGACTCTCAAACAATTAAATTTGAAATTCAATTTAAAGAAAGATTCAGGTTGCAGGTGCAAATGTTGGACCTGTTAAACCAAGTTTAATGACAATACCAAAAAGTTTTCTACGAACTAGATACACTCTTTTATTTTCAAAATATATAATTTTGGTTCATTCCGCAACGTATCGCAAGAAACTAATTTAAAATAATAATCATCATAACATCCAATATTAGTTACACATTTAAGTATCTTATAAACTTTAGATTTTACTTTAATCTTTGAGAGACACTTTTCCAATAAAACCATGAATCTAAATATAAAATAACATCCCTTGAGAAATCAATAATAGCATTATATGAACATAGTTATTAAACCTAACTTGACTGTGTTGGTTGACGTAGAGCTCAATCGTTTTATTTTGAATCATCTTAGATATATATTGACTCGGTTAAATTTTAATGATTTAATGAGCTAATCCGTGACTTAGTTAATTCGATCAAATCTAGATAAGACTCGATTAAATCAACTTTAAAAGATTATAAAAATAAAAACTAAAACAATTTCATTATAGATAAAATAACTAGCCCCACACGTGATAATCCCCGCATACCTTACAATTCCCGAGCAACATCCAACAACTATGGACATGGGACAGCATCGAAAATGCATAGGGTGTTCGGTATGGGTAGGCAACATGTTACCGAGGAATAGAAGAATAGGAAAGATCCAGTCAGTAACCGAAAGGCACTAAAGAATACTTTCCATTTGCTTTGCATGCATGCATGCCAGCCATGTTATCTTCTTCCATCGTTCCTTTCCTTTGTGTGTTCTTTGCTCTTGGGGAAGAACAAGAACAAGAACAAGAACAAAAACAAGACAGGAAAATGGAGAAAAAGCTATTTGTTTTAGCTGAAAAAGGCTCACCAATTCAGAATGTTATGCATGTGAGGCCTGTCGGCCAAGCTCTCTTTGGACCCACACCCTCCCTTCCTTCATTCACAGTATCTATCAAATCATTTTGTCATACACAGTGCATTATTCCCTTGGTTTTGTTTTAAGGGTGAAGATATTTTCGGTTTGAGTTCATTTTTATCTAAAAAATAATTAAATTAATTTTATTTTTTTTAAAAAAATAAAAGCAGTTCATAATAATCGGTTTTTGCTGGATTCGATCATTTTAAAATAAAAACTAAAACTCAACCGATTGGTTTTGGTTCAGTTCGGTTATCTTATATTAAAAACCAAAAACTATATTGTTTTTTTGAGTTTTTTTTTTTGTAATTTCTAATAGGTTTGGTTTTGGTTTGGCTTGTTTTTTCGGTTCTGTTTTTTTATTAATTTCGATTTGGTTTGGTTTTCTAAATATTCTAATCGGTTTAATCGGTTTTTTTTTCAGTTTTCTTGGTTTAATTGGTTTTTTGATTTTTTTGCTTACTTCTACTTGGTTTTGAACAAACATCAAACTAGTCCCCGAATTATCTTCGTATCATCAATTAGGTACTACAACTTTCTCAATTGCATCTCCACAACTTTAATGTTTTCAATAGGGCTCCTCATGCAAAAGTGATGGCGACTTGGCTAATAATTATACTAAACAAAACTTTCATCTTTGTTTGTGCTCCAATTTAAAATTGGATATTTTTTTAATTGAATCAAAGTTTTATTATTTGGTAATTAAAAAATACATATTATTTTTAAATGTTGAGTTGAACAACCATTTGCGTGAGTCTGCCTTATCAATGTATGCTAGAGCTGTTCATCCAAAGTACGTATTTTTATCAAGGTATAGCAAGGCTGAAAAATGGCTTTTATATGAAATCAGACATGTTGCAAGTGTGCATTAATCAAAATTTGAGTGATTGTAGTAAAACCTAACATGTTCAACCTTTAGTTTTTATGACGATATGAATTTATAAAAAAATAATTTTCTTGTGATATTTTTTCAATAATTAGTTTGGTATTTCTTATCAACCTGTCTTTTATACAAAAAAAAAATATGTTGAAAATATAAAAAATAATGCTTTTCAACTTGTTTTTTTTTTTTTTAATAAAAATCTAAATTCAAACTTACATAATAATTCCAAGAATATATCCACTTATCATGTAGGCGAAACCTTACTCATTTATCATTCAAACTAAGACTTCAAGGTTGTAATGCACATATTTATAAAATAAAACAAAAATCTAATTACTCATTTATCATTCACAACTAAATGATAAGCAATACCAGATAATGTTTTTTTAGGAATGTGGTTGTGGTTGTGGTTGTTTTTTAAAGTACTTTTCGTGCTGAAATGCATTAAAATGATGTTTTTTTTATTTTTAAAAAAATTATTTTTAAGATCAGCGCATCAAAACGATCCAAAATATATAAAAAAATTAATTTTTTACAAAAAAAATTAAAATTTTTAGGAACGCAGCGTTCTTGTGATTGTTTGATATTGTGGTATATAATAGTTTTTTCACTTGAAAATGTATTACAATATTTTTTTAGATTTTTTATATTATTATATTAAAATTATTGAAAAATACTAATAAAGATTAGTTAAATATTTTATTAAAATAAATACATTTTTAAGAATAGAAAACTATTTAACTAATTTGTGGTTTCCTCTTTGATTTTTTGCCCTTCTGAATTCAAGGACAGAATCCTTAACATTTATCGCCGCCCCTAAATTGCCCACTATATAACAAGCTACTTGGACGTTAACTCCACCACTGTCTCGCAATCTTAAGCCAGGGTTGCAGACTCACTCTCCACACAAATAGCCAAAAGCTAAAGGTCCAATCTTTCGGCCACCCTGACTCACCAAGCCCATTGCTTTCACGCTTGCGTGCCACCCTAACCTCTGTCTCTTTCACTCGTTGATTAGGCCTAAAATCTCTATATATTTTTGTGGTTTGCCCTCAAAAAACAGCTTTGAACTAGCTTCTTGCATCAGGATTTCAAGCCCTTTTGAGCTCACTCGACCACTCTGGCGCGAAGTATGGAGCACAGTAGATTCTACTACCATGTTTCACTCATCCTTTCCATTTCAGGTACATTCTCTTAGATCCCATGTTTCTTAAAGGTTTCAATGCCTTCTTGTTTTTGAAATGACAACTAAAGCTTGCTTTTATATGCAGGTTTGGTGTTTCCTGTCATGGTGGGTTCTATTGGGATAAATTATGGTCAGATTGCAAACAACCTTCCAACACCAGACAATGTAATCCCTTTAGTGAAATCAATTGGGGCAACAAAAAGTGAAACTTTACGATGCAGATCCAAGAGTGCTTAAAGCATTTGCTAATACAGGGGTGGAATTCATAGTTGGTCTTGGAAATGAGTATTTGTCAAAGATGAGAGATCCAGATAAAGCACAAGCTTGGGTAAAAGCAAATGTTCAAGCTTATTTACCAGCTACAAAAATCACTTGCATCACAATTGGTAATGAAATCTTAACCTTTAATGACACAAGTCTAACAGACAATCTCCTTCCTGCAATGCAAGGCATTCAGACAGCTTTAGTGAATCTGGGACTTGATAAGCAAGTCTCGGTTACTACTGCTCATTCTTTGGCAGTTCTTGATGTGTCATTTCCACCTTCAGCTGGATCTTTTCGAAAAGATCTAGTGGGGAGCATCACCCCCATATTGAATTTCCATGCCAAGACTAATTCACCATTTTTAATCAATGCGTATCCCTTTTTTCGCATTCAAGTCTAACCCCAAACAAGTTTCTTTAGATTTTGTGTTGTTTCAGCCAAATCAAGGGGTTGTTGATCCAAAAAGCAACTTCCATTATGATAATATGCTGTTCGCTCAAATTGATGCTGTGTATTCTGCATTAGCAAGTTTAGGATACAGTAAATTGCCAGTTCACATATCAGAAACTGGCTGGCCATCAAAAGGTGATGAAGATGAAGTAGGAGCAACCCTCGAAAATGCTAAGAAATATAACGGGAACTTGTTTAAGACAATTTCTCAAAGGAAGGGAACCCCAATGAGGCCTAATACAGATTTGAACATTTATGTTTTTGCTTTGTTTAATGAAAACATGAAGCCTGGACCAACTTCTGAGAGGAATTATGGGTTGTTTAAGCCTGATGGATCGCCAGCTTATTTGCTTGGAATTAATGGAACTGATGCTATTAGCACTAACTCCACCCCCACCACCGCCACCACCACCACCACCACTCCTGCACCGCGGTCGCCGGAGAGTTCTTCAACTGGGTATTTGTCAATTTCTGCTGCTGTAAAGGTAATGTTCTGGACTTCATGGTGGTGCTTTTACTTTCGGTTCTTTTGTTGTTGTTTTGTGTACCTAACATGGGAAAGTGTTGTCGTTTGTGGCATGATTTGATTAATGCGTGAAGATAGAATGATGAAGTGTGGTTCAATATGATTGGTTACTGTTGTTTTCATTTAATCAATGATAAGGTAGTTTATTAGAATTAATTTGGCTAGCATAGTCCTTTATTATACAAGTAGCCCTAGTAGTTAAGTTTTGTTATCTATTAGGTTGTCATTGATTAGGACCGGAGTCTAATCTGAAGCCAGCGTGAATTAAGCACCGATGGTGACAACGGTTGAAAACCGTGTCGGCTCACATGTTGTAGATTAGATGAGAAATATGCTGTAGATAGCTTCAGCAACTTTCGCATGCTTAGAGTAGGTTTTTGGCGTTAGTTGCAATTGAAGCATTCGGATTGGGTGCACTTCTTGCATGCTAAGGCACATGAATAAGAACACGCACAGTACTGATGCAGGAACTGGTTCTGACATCTTGATATGAAATGTTAGCAAGCCATTCAATCCAATTGCTTTCGATTTGTTCATGTCTGGATCTACAGTAAGTTAAACAATCATGTTGTGAACTAGCTGTGATGGCCAACAAATGTAATTCCAGAAACTAAGAGAATATTGATATATCAGCTATAAGATTGTTTTAGTGTTTTCCATAAAGAGTGTTAACTCATTGATTAGCATCTTGCTGTTGTCTTTTCTTTCAGGGAAGATGGATCAGTTGCACAGGCCAGCTACTGTTTCCATTGCTGTTGTTGAGCTGCTTGGCCTTTAGACTAGCATTTTGAATCGTGCTTTGCTTTCCAAGCCCTTGGTAAAAAAAAAAAGGAATCAGCCGTTAAAGCAAAAATGGATGAAAAGCAGGGATTTGGAGAGAATAAGAGGCAACTTCGTAGCTAGGGAAAGGTGAAGTTCTGTTCCTTTGCTTGTACTCTGCAAAATGCAAAGCATCATTCTTTATCATTAGTTGACTACCACCAGCGCACAGAGTGCTAATCTTGTTGGGATAAATTCCATTCCCAATGAGCCCTAACAGCTCCTCAGCTGGGCCCTCGCTACCCACTTTTATTGATATTTTCTTAAGCTATCACTGCCACAATTGCTGGTAGAAATTTCCCATGGGCCAATGCATGGGTCCTTCACCAACTTTTTTTTATTGATCATCGTTGCATTTGTTGGAGGGGGGACTAGCTCATAGGTGTGGCTGATAATTAGGGTTACTTTCTACTCTTTTTAGTAGGCAACGAATTTTTCTTTTTTAACTTTTTGCTCTTATCTTTTACAGGGGATGATGTTTCCATGCCTCAATAATTTTAGTTTGCTAGGTTTGCTGATGGAGAGCTTGGTAGATCAGGGAGAGAGAAAGAGTGGACTGCATTTGTTGCTTCATATAGACTACTACTGATGATTAATTTGCTGTAGTTGTATTCCATCTCCTTTATTTAGTGTGGATGAGTATTTATTAAATTTTTTATGCCCAAAAGATCCTCCTTTTATTCTTAAAATATTCTTGATGTCGCAAGATCATTAAAAACCTAACACAAAAGAACCTAGCGGATCAATCTCTTATTCGATCGGATCCTAGGTTTCTCTTATTCGATCGGATCCTAGGTCTGTGCTAATAGTGAAGAGAAATGGTCAGCAATGCTCTTCTTCATGTTCCTGTTACTAGCTGATGACACCCACAATGCATGATAATGACAGCATAATCAATCAGATTTGGATCCACAAGGCAGATATTTAAGGTCTTTCGAAGGTTAAAAAAAATTATATGATAATACTGTCTAGGAGCGAAAAATACACGAGGGAAATCTTATTTCAGATTCAATGCCCTTGATCTAATTTTACAGCACTGTGAATCTACACCGGTGATTGTTTTATGCCATGTCGATAGAAACCGAAAGGCAGGGCGAGTCTTTTCGTTTTGTAATCCAATCACTAGGGGAAGTCTGGGTGTAATGCAAAAAAGGCAAGAAAAAACGGCTGCGACCGACTAATATTGATAAGAGGATGATGATCAATAAGCTGCCTAATAGAGAGCCAAAATCTCTCCCCAAGAATTAAAAAAATATGGTAAACTAATTGCCTGCTACGTTTTGCAAATTCTTTTCCTTGAAGGCAATCCATGAGTAGAGCTTCCTCTAATGGTAACTTGCAGGATTGCTTGGCGGAATTATGTCCCATGAAGCTGGCCAAAGTGGTATGGAACATTATGATCCAGACCCCAGAGTGACCGCATAGCATTTTAAGAACCAGCTTGAACTTGTGATGTCTCTCCCAATTCGGCCTTCGATTCAGTCCTGACTCTTCGGTAGAACAAGACATACGCTGCTGATGTCTTGATGTCATCTTCATTAACTGGAGAAACTCGGCTGTCGTCGAAACTGTACCATCTATTCTCATCAATCAACTGCACAGTTGGTGAACAAAAAACTTAAGAGCTCGGAGAAAATCAGTGTCTGAAAACTCATCACAGACGTGCTATAATTATGATGATGGGCCTTCTGGGTATTATATAAAATCATAGAGTAGTTTGATAGGGTCCAAGATGACTGGACTAAGGGGCAACTGCTGCACCCCGAGTCTTCATTTACCTTGGCAAATGCAGTATAGTGCCCTCCACCTAGACCACCGTAATGGTTGCTGATGGCAAATAGCTCGTACGTGAAAGAATGTCCATCCTTCTTTTTCACATATTTACTCAATTCAAGATTGTGAATAGGGAAATCCACAAAAGTATCCAGTTTGTTCTTCAGGTATCTGCTGTATGAGAACCGTTTCAAGTGAAAAACAAGAATATCTGGCAACATCCACAAGTCAAGTTTCTTGGTAGCTTGTCTATGTTCTTTACAGCTAGGACAATACCTGCACCAAAATAAAGTGCACTGTCACAAATATAGTTAAATGTGAAGTGCTTTCACCGGGTATCCAAAGAATATTCTCACAGGAAATGTAAGAACAGAGTCGTTTTTTTTTATAAAGAACCATCATACCACATGTCATCAGGCCCAAGAGGCTCTTCTGTCAAGAATGCCTCCAGGCATGAAAATAAAGAGACAGCTTCCTGTCGGGTTTTCTTTGTTGTATACCCGGTCTTGTGATAAACCTCGGGGAGATCCTTCAGATAGCTGGAATCGTATAATTTCTGTTCTTTCTCAGTCCACTCAACGACAACCTTTATTTGATTTCCAGAGTTTATGACAGAATCCTTAAAGATTGGCTTGCAGCTTGAATACCGATCATCAGTCAAAAAGAGCTGGAATGATAATTCCTGGCTAGATGTGTCCTCTAGTTCTGTGTCACCCATGGATTGGTCTCTAGGTTCACATTGACCATTGCAGCTACTTGATGTTTCAGCATTAGCCTCTGAAAGCAAACCATTCTCCTTGCCACTATGAGCCATAGTAGGGGAACATGCTCTTTTCAAAGGTGAGAGAAGTTTACAAGCAGCTAAATAGATATCAGCTCCAGTTGGTGAGTCATCATCCATGTAAGTTATCAGAGGTGTGCCAAAAGATTTCCCAACATTTCCCTTCAGTAATTCCAGAGTGGACCTGTGAAACCAGTGCATAAAACTTCATTTCAAAGAAGTGAAAGAAATGAAGAATAAGAAGAAATAGAGAGAGAAACATAAATAAACAACAGTCAAGGAAAGCATCCAGCTTCTCCCCCTGTCTACCTACTGTTGGACCCATTCCCCACTGGGAAGAACACATCCTTACTAGTTCAAAACCATAATTTAAGACATTATTTGCCTGCAATTATTTATCGGTGATGATGTGCAACACATTATGGACAGCCACTTGGAATATGAATGATCACTATCATTGCAACAAAACATATTCATGACTAATCCCGTGGCACAACTACTAACAAGTAACAACAATTATTTATCAGTTCTCTAATAAAAAAACCTAACAGCCTCTGAGGACGTAACTCACTTATCCCGATGAATAATTTCCAATTTCCTTCTTCCTGTTCCCTTTCCAGAAAATCGATAGGCCACAATACGATCTTCATCCTTTATAGAGACCAATGGTTCAAAAGGATTTTCCAGCAGACGATAAATCTTGTGATCAAATACCTGATAACAAAAGGTCTGACATTTAGCCACTTAACAGTGTAACTAGAAAGAATGAAGTTAAAGAGAAAACTTCTTACTTCTGCCAGCAGAAGGCTTTCTCCACCTTTCAAACAGCATGCAGTTCCCAGTGCCTGGCTAAGATCTCTACAATTACCATGTTTTAGCACTGAAATGGTGTATGGCATTGGAAGGCCACTTCCATCACCATAAAACACTGTTACTGTCATTGACCGAGTGACAGTTGAAGGCAGTGGCAACGACAAATACATGAAGGGGTCAAAAGTAATTGAAATTTTGCTGCAAAATGGGCAATCCAGCGTTGACTTATATTGACCCTGAGAATTATTTTCCAACATAGCCAAAAGGTCAGTGACTGAAAACAATAATCCATACTAGATTTTGAGAGCTAAACTTTGAGATGCAAAACTGAGTTACATTTAAATAACAATATTATGGGCCAATTTCTCATCACCAATTGAAGGAAACAAGTAGAAAACTAAATGATATTAAATATTCATAAGAAATGAATTGCATTCTTAAACAGGTTGGAAGTCCCACTATGTCCTTACTAATCTGAATATTGGCATAGCTGGTACTTCTAGTTCTACAGTTCAGGCATACATAAGCATCAAACAAAGACAGTAAACCAGGTTTTAGTAACTAAGATCATTGTGTGATGAGGACCTCATAATTAGATGTTATAAAAAGAGCTCAACAACAACCAAGACTCGGTCCCAAACTAGTTGGGGATATTACAAAATGAGTTCATTTATGAAAATTCTATTGACACTTATTATGCAACCATAGAAACAGACGAAAATATAACACTTCCTTACTTGGCAAACATCCACAATAACTGAGTCATTCCGCGCCTTGTGATTTCTCCAGCACTCGTCTGCAATTTCCTCGTCTGGTTCACCACTCCAATCCTTCATTTCAATGTAAGGCTTCTGCTTGACACGATTCAAATCTTCATGCAGCCCATCCAGCAAAAAAGCAAGAAGTTCCTAAAAAAGAAATGATTCCATCAACAATGGAAATTGTGAAATATCACCTATCATCATTCAAGACAATGAGAATTAACAATTAAAAAAACAAAAAAAAATCAAGTGCCAAGGCACAGCCCATCACATGTCAAGTCATCACTAGTCCGTGTGTCTAAATTATTGTACAGGTCGCTAACACATCATCTAATTAAGAACCCAGAGTTCTGAATGCATGAGAGAAAAATCGAGGATGCAATCTTTTCTCATTCATAGTTTTGATAAACTCAAGGACATGCAAACACTTGGGCCAGAAATATTTGGAGCTACTAAAGCACTTTTTTTATGCGAGAGATCCAACTTTTGTTAGAGTTTTGTGAAAGGTGGGATTAAGACTTGAGACCTCATTCCTCTTGCTTTTGCAAGAGTACTCCTGAGCTATGCCTACAAGCTCATCGGTAACAAACAGAGCATTTAAAATTTGAATTATGCTATTAATATTATTGCAGTAACATAAGAAAGTAGAAATCACAGAGTACTAACTTGAGAATCATGTTGATTATAACCACTGAATTGAGGAGCAAAAAGTGCTAGTTTTCCCTTAAATACACGCGGTGCAACGGCAGTCCGGCCTGAGGACCACAGTTTCCTCAACAAGTCACCAAATGCAAGTGCAAGTTCACCCTACACAGCTAAAACATAAGTTAGCAATTGTGTAAGAATAAAGCTAGTGTCCTTAAAAAATCAAAATGGAATAGCCAGCAGATGACAATAAATAAGCAAAGCCACCTACATGCATTCCTAAAGGATTCTGTGTGTTGATTTCCTCAGAGTAATCTTGCAAGAAATACTCAACAAGTTGAGGTGTGTGGACTAAGCATTGCAAAGCACTATTCATAAAGCAAGTATTTCCCATATTCTGCAGTCCTGCCAAACCTCCCTTCTCTACTCTCCTAACAGAGCTAGCACCAAATCCATTGTCCATATCTGTGAATGATGAGTTTAAGGCACTTCCTGGCTGTAAGTTCAAGCTATAACTACTCGAGTGACCATTTGACATGACCGGCCCCCCTGCAATCGACACGGGGGACCTTGGAGGTTCCAAGGTTACCACTGCTAACTCATTCCCTGTCGAATCCTTTCCAGATTGAGAAGGAGAACTATTTTCTTTCAGCTCCAAAAGAATCTGTGAAAAAGAAGAGGATGCATCAACCATGGTAATCAATCAACTCCCATGACCAATGGGAAGCTAATCCCACAGGACAAAAGAAGCACTAAATCACAAAAGAATTACGCATCCATGCACGGCATTACAAATGTCAAAAGTTGTGCAAGTTGGGTCATCATCAGTGAAAAGTTGGTTCCAATAGTGCGTTAGTAATCTCCATTGATGTTTTACATCACTTAGGCAATGACTAGAGGAATAAGTTGAAGTTATTAGACACGACAATAATTTTACTTAAGGAGAGACTTAAGGAGTCTCTCCTTAAGTTAATGCTTGTCTCTTTAAGAAAGCTGCAACTTGGAATTAAGACTCTCATAGTAATTATGTTGGACTTTCTAGAGCCTGGTTAGAATGTGAGTCAAGTTCTAGAACTGTTAAAATGTCTTATGAAATAGAACTAAAGTTGATCAAATTACTAAAAAGTCCAATGTGGCAAAAAATTTAAAGATGGAATGAAAATCAGAAGCATTATTAACATGCTGCCTTAGGCATTTACCAAGAACTAAAGCATTTTGTGCAATGTATAATTCCTCAAAAGATGCATGTGTGTGCTCAAGCGCATGTCTGTGTTTCAACTTTCAATTATAAGACAGCATAAAAACTCATTAGGTACTGGCCATGATAAAAGGTTTATTTTTTCTTGAAAAAAAAGATAGTGGGAAATTGCAAATTATTGTTATATAAAACCAAAAAACGAGTACCAGAATTGAAACCAGTTATCCACCATATATACAATGATACCAAACTACACACCTCTTGATCCATCTGCAAGTTTAATTCCTCCAAGGTTTGGTTTGAATCGCTCAACTGTGAAATCTTTTGCTTATTGAAGTAGTCCCATATAGAGGCCTGCTAACATGCATTAGAATCAGAAAATCAAGGGGGAAAGGTAAAAAAAGAACCAGGCCTTGAGCATCCAGAAAGAAGTAAAAGTACATAGAGCAAAAACCAAAACATAAAACAAACCTTTTCACGCTCTACTCTTCTAACTGAGCAAACCCTCTCATAGAGCTCTTGCAGAGAAGCCTAAAAAAGAAAGCAAGTTAGAACCTGGATAGTCTACAACAGATAACTTGAATAAAAGGACTTCGTCCAACATAAAGAGGACCTTGAATCAATTATTCAAAAACTGCAAAACCACACTTTCAGAGTCATTTCTGCAAATATTACAAAAACTCAAACAAATAGATCATCTATAATCAGAAATTCAGGAAGATAAAATACAAATTTGATAAACCCAGTTTTTCTACTCAGCATCATATCATAACCTTCAAAGCCAAAGACTTGGCAGATCCTTACAAAACCAAGGGTCACTCAAATATCTCCTATGCATAGAAACAATAAATTGAATCCCCACTATGATGTAATGCAAGTGTTAACGTGCACTACCTGCATGTTTGTGCACCTATTATATATGCCCTGTATCAAAGTTGATGCAATTAAACAGTTAACATGCACCAACTTCATTGTCATTGGAAGATGTCAAAAAGTGACAGTAGAAGCATGGAAAATTGAGGAGGTAATCACAATGATGTTGCAGTATGTAATATCTGAGAAGTTACTCAAACAATAAGAAATTTGGCAATCTAGTAAACCAATGAGCCAAAGACTCACCCAGCCAAAGCCATGATCTAATGAAAATTAATTAAACACATATGAACTTTATATGTGAGAAAAATGATATTTCATGCAAATAGCAACGTGTTGAACAGAACCATCTTAAATATTGTGATGATAGAGTAAAGAAAAACAAAAGGAAAAGCAAAAAGAAAATGACATTACTTTTTTGCTTATCCGTATAGTTGATTCACTATCATCTCTGGGGTCAATTAACTTGAGGCGAAGTGGATAGACCTCCACATTGAACTGCTTTCTGTTAAAAACACCCTGAGAGATCATCTTTCTTGGCAATTTTGGTCCTCCTTTATACCTAAAAGAAAGAATAAAAAAATAGGATCAGCTCACAAAGACAAATAGTTGTTTAAAAATACAGCCAAAAGAGCGTGTGTGTGTGTGTGTGTGTGTGTGTGATTGAGAGAGGGAGGGAGGGAGGGAGGGAGAGATTCAAGTTAAAATTTTAAACAATTAAGCTCATTCATAGATTCTGCATCCATTCAAAATTCAATCACTAAGTTACTTAGAGATTAATGCAGAGTGTTTCCATATAAACTAGATAGAGAAAAGAAGCACTGTCTACATTCACTTCAATGATTTAGAAAATTAATGATTTCGAACAAACTTCCAAATCACCTGTGAGCCTGCAGCTAAAAATATCAATACCAAATATTAACGTAGGCTAAGATAGCACACATTTGCGGACAAAGGATTAAAAAATGAAGTCATCATAAATTTCCAAATGTCAGACCCCAAGCCTTCAGATGGTAAGATCATAACACACATAGACCTTATCAAATTCCTACTCTACAAATGTTTGATTCAGTCACTCAAAAAGCCTAAGCCATTGGGCAGCAAGACCATAACACATAAAATCATAACAAGAATCAAGATCCCTACCTTACCAATGTGGAATTCAACCACTAACAGTAACAATCAATCCAAGTCAGCATACTTGTATGACACTCAACAATTACTACCAAGCTGTTTATAACTTCCAGAAATGTACCAAGTATACATCACTTTTTTCTACATATTTTATCACATCCAAATTAATGAATTTCCGTTTTTATTTTGGCAAGTGAAACAATCAATTCAACAAGGAAAATAAATAAGAAAAATTCCTTACCACTGGACAAGCTTCTCCCAAACTTTCTTAGGAACTAATACATAGTCCCTTCCTTCCAACAGTGCTCTAACAAGCTCCAGTTCATCACCCTCATTACCATTCCCACCCTCAATTATATCAGAGTTATCAATTGGCCCAGGTCTTTCAGCATCCAAATCCTGAGACTCCAAAGATTTCCCATTATCCAAGTTGTCAACAAAGCCTTGACCAACATATCTCTCCCATTTCAAGAACCACCTAAACAGCAAAAGAAAACCCAATCACAACCATGCAAGTTCTTAATTGAAAAAACAACTTCAATTATTAAGAAGTGAAAAGGAATCACATTATTACGGTAAGCATACCTCAAATCCCTAAGGCAATAACAATGTACCCTTATCATATTTAGGCTACCTAACTAGCCTAATTGTAGCTAAACCAGTCAAGTTTGGTAAAAAAGTAACAATGAAAAAATGAAAAGTTTCAATAAAATTGATCAACCTCAACACGAGCACAAAACATCAGCCAACTTAAATTACAGCGGTACATGACTTTCAGGCAGTAAGACAACACACACCATATCTAGCATGCCTAACTAGCCTTAATAATAGCTGAACGGGTTGACATTGTAAAATTATAAAGTTAGTTTCTATTTTAACCTAATCATTCAAAAGATCCCTTAAAATACATGCCTTACGTGCCCAATCAAGCATCACTGCAGTACCTTTCCGTAAAATTTTGCAATCATTGAACATGCCTTTTCAGGCAGCAACACAACACATTCAAAAAATAACTGAATGGATTGACATTGTAAAATTAAAAAACTTAGTTTCTTTCAAAAATTCCCTTAAAATACATGCCTTACTTGCCCAGTCAAGCATAAAAGCAATATCTTTCCATAAAATTTTGCAATCATTGCCAAAAAGGTTTTTTCTCCATTGGATAAAGAATAACCCCTCTATTCAAAGAATCTATAAAAACACATGTATTATTAGCCTAACCAACCATTATCAGCATGATTTCCATGAAACTTATCAAGCACAACACGTGCACAAATCTCATTGAAATTAAGTTAAAAAAAAAAATTAACTCACCAAGATGAGTTCGAAAAAAATAAACACATGCAGATACAAAACGCAAAAATGTAGCTAGAACTGATAATCATTGCAAAAGGGTTTTTTTTTTTTTTTGGATAACCCAGTTATTCAAAGAATCTCTTGAACACATTCGTTACCTAACCAAACAAAAATAAGATATCCACAGATTTTAAAAAAATACAGCGATTAAATCATGCAGCTCAAAATCCAGTAAGAATTACAATCAAATCTAGAAAAAGATTAAAAAAAATAAAGTTCAAAATTAAAAAATACAACGATTAAATCATGCAACTCAAAATCCAATAAGAATTACTAACAAATCAACAAAAGATACAAAAAAAGAAAGTTCAAAATTACCTAGAAGAAACAACAAAATACAAATTTCCTTCTTTCAAATCACGTTCAGCTTCACGATTCAACTCCTCAACGATCTGTTTCTCTTCTTCAGGCGTACACGGCAAACAACTTCCTCCTCCTCCTCCCCCTACTCCTCCTCCATTCTCCATTAAACAACTTGAATCAATCATCGTCATGATTTCTCTCTTAATCTTCTTAATCACTCTCTACATTCCAATAATCAAACAGTGATTAGTAATCATTAACATCTCAAGAAAAAGGAAATGGATTCGGATTTGGAATTTACGTACTTTGAAATTCAATTTCGTGGAGATCCAGTAGCGGATTTGAGAGACTGCAATTTTCTCTTCTTTTTTTTTTTTTGGGGGGGGGGGTGGATTTGAAATTCGAGAGAGAAGGAAACCCTAGATTTATGGGTTTGATTTGTTATTATTAAGAGATTATGGAGGAATTTATGAATAGCAAGAATTTAGAGAGATAAAATTGGAGAGAGAGAGGGGGGGTGTCTTTTCAACCATCTTGCTGTCTTTTTATAACTTGAGGCTGCCACGAACCGTTTTATAGAGGGGGGGAAAATTATTAATTAGCTAATTTCGAGTAAAATATTATTAAAAAAAAAACCCTTTAAAGGTAGGTTAACTTTTGGTTGGTGCTAGCTATTTAATAGCAAGAGTTCAAATTGAAACAATGTGGAAACTCTAAAGTTGATATTGAGGAAATTTAAACTATAGGGACCAAAGTGGAATATTGCAAAGTCTACAGGGATTAGAATAGTTTACCATGTGATTTTTAATTTTTTATTAAAAAACTCTAAGTTTGTTCTTGTATTATTTATTTATTTATTTATTTGTTCTGTTTAGAATTTCCTTTAAAAATGACGGGTGAGTCATTCGTTAATTCTTAAATATTTTTATTAAGAATTTAAACATGCTAAATGACCCTTGATTGATGTAATTAAATGGAATTGATGATTTTGATTTCTAAATTTTATATTATGGATTTTGTTTTTTTAATTTATGGAAGGTTAGAAAAGATAAAGTTTCAACCACCTCACGTGTGAGTGCTGAGCTCCCTTTTTGGCCGAGAGATTTCTAGTAGATTCTTTTGTGGTTTTCATGCATTTATCCATTATTATTTAATTAAGATTGACCGGACAAGTTAATTTAAAATTTAATTAATTCAGGATCTAATTTAAAATGATTTAAAAAGAAAAAAATAAGATAGTTTAAAAACTCGAGTTAATTTTTAAATCGATCAAAATCTAAATATTTTTTTAATTTATAAATCGATCAAAATCTAAATATTTTTTTAAAATAAATTAAAAATAATATTATTTTAATTTTTTTAAAATAAAAAAAATTAAAATAACTCAAATCAATTTGGTTTAATTTATTTAATTAATGCCTCAATACTCTCATGTCAAGTGGGTTTGTAAGTGGTTTTAAAAATTATGAAAAGGATTTTTTTTCTTTAAATATTCATACAAATCATAGGTTGAATGCGAAGAACTTGGACCCAATCAAAGAAACATTAAACCTAGTAAACATAGAATATTTATCAAAATTCAAATTTGGAAAGCCTCCACCATGGCCGGTCTTTGTGGGAAAAAGTAGTAGTTGATGCCAATTTTTTAGTTTTTATTTGTTGCATAGTATATGTTTTCATCCAAGTAAAAATATTTGGATTTGTTTATTTGACTAAATCCCAGTTGACACATTTAAAATCCCACATTGGACAGAACTCAAAAAATAATAAAACAAATCCCATCACAATTGTATCAAATTGAATAAAAATCACGGTTGAGCATTGAAATTGTAGTTTTCTCATTAAACCTCTGAAATTCGAACCATTTCTTTTGCAGTTTGACCAGTTTAAGGTTAAAAGGGAAGAGAGTGGCAAATTGCCCTGCAAGGAATGTTGGACAAGAAAAGAATCCGGTGACCAGAGAGTTCACATCAAGAACAAAATGATTCGCAGCTTCGCAAATCAAGCAAATCTCCACGTTACTTGTGGTTTTTGATACATGGAATCCAAAGGATTCTTTGCACCTAAGTAAACCTGCTGATTCTAAAGAAGCTTACAAACGAGCTGCTTCTTTTCTAAATTTTGCAGAATCTACTCTAATACAATGGCTGCTACGCCTCTACATAAAAGATGGCCTCTTATAACATATTGCTACAAAAGCTACAACAATTCATATGTACACTAGCATTACAAGTTTGGCTCCAGCTTTCATCTTGCACCTGCAAATTGGTGGCCAGGACAATTAATGACCAAATGTAACTCAGTAAGGTCACGGACACATATCCATTCACAAAATTACAAAAGGATTCCGAGGCATCCTCCAAAACTCAATGACGATGTGGTAGCTGCACAATATTAACCCCATGTGATGTGGTAGCTGCACAATATTAACCCCATGTTGTGGACGCAGGACTTGGCTGAAACCAAGAAGCAGCTGCTGTAAGGAGTCACTGCTATGAGGTTTCTGTATCATCTGAGCTAGCTGTGGCCTCACTTCCAGTCACACCTGCTCCATTGTCTTGACTCTCGTCCTCGCTAAACAATGTCTCGTTACTTGAATTAGAAAATAGGCCACTATCATCATCAGTGAGCATGTCTGCCTTCTGCCGTTTCCTGACATCCTTTATACCTCTTCCTTGCAGTGCCAGTCGCCCGTTTCCTTGCTTTTCGCTTGCCCTTGGGAACCTCTTCTCTTTGTGACTCAAGCCTTTTGCTTTCTCCTCCTTTGGTAGTTCTTACCTCGCCGTAGTCATTATCTTCTGATTCATCAGGATCAAACTTGCGCCGTTTTCTACTTGAATTTGTCTGGTACAGAATGATCAAAAGCCAGATTTGATTGATAATTAGGAAGTACAGCTGATCCAAGGGCACTAAGTATTAAGCAAATTCAAGGTGAAGACGATCCATAAAATCCTACTTGAAATTTGTAAATGATAACCGAATGAAAGTATCAGAATCAGTATTACAGTCATCCAGTTACCTTACTTTCCCCAATTGGCTTTTTAAAAATCCATGTGGATATATATGGATATGCAACACCACCAGCATTACTTGAAGACCAGATTTGGCCAAAACCAAGGTCAAATAAAAGCCTTCCCAATGCTCCTTAGGCACCAGTATTAGACAATCAGAAAGATCAAACCACCAAGGGTTGAAGTGACTGAAAAACATGCATTGATTGTAAACGAGAATGCATCACTAAATATCCCCACTTACAGTTTATCAAAGCATGTGGTACAATTGAATATTATCTAATTTGGTCAAAAATCATCTTTAAGTATGGGTTGATGGCATACTTTAATGGCAACTAGCATCGGAGACCTTGCGCAGTAAAACACCGTTTCATGTGATTTAAAAACAAAAAAAAAAAACAGTTTGTGTACCTTGGGACCACGATCCACCAATTGAGCCCATTCTTGTCGATTCCTCAGGCAATCAAGAACGGCCTGAGATGGACTTGAATATGCATAGCGTTCTCCATTATGCTTCCTCAAGTTATGCCAGTGCTGCAAATGGAATCACAGTGAATGAAGGAGATCTGCTTTGTTTTACTCAGGATCAAAGCTCCACGAAACAAACATGCAGAAAATAACAAGCGATTAATTAAATAAAGTAACCATACCGGTAAAACAGCATTACAGAGCTCCACATATGTCATGCGCCTGCCTTTACTCATGATCTCGTTGATTAACCCTATGGATGATGCAAGGAAAATGCAAATTAAGTTATTAACTGAGCAATTAAAAAGAAACAGCCTCATTTGTTGTTATTATATCCTTTTGGCCCTAAACTGACACAGAATTTAAATTCTAGCGTGGTAGCTACCTGGTAGAGTGCGATGAACAGGAGCCCGAACAGTGCCTGTCTCCTCATCAGAAATATTCCTGGGTGAATTACGTCTAGATGATAAATGATGGTCATTAACCTCAGTAGAGGAAGATGGGCCACTGTTAGCAGTTGAGGTGGAGGCAGGAGGGATATTGTTCTTGACAGAATGTACTGCTGTCGGAGATCCATTATCCCCTCTCTTCGACACTGAGTCAGCTTTATATCCTGTATCTTGCCTCCTCTGATCAGAAGAAGATGGTCTGTCAGTCTTTTTAGCCTCATCATCAGGCTCCTGATTACGGGGAAACCCATCTTTTGATGTATCCTTACCTTTTCTTCTAGAAGCCTGAACAATGATGAATCACAGATCATTTTCAAGCACCACTGCATAACCTTAATAAGGAAATACTAAAAGAAAGTTGTGGAAATACATCTTACCGAGCTATGATCTTTTGCTCCAGAACTAGATGTACGCTTCATCAGTGCACTTGTTGCAGTTGGAGAAGCTGAATGTGGTAAACCACCAGCATGGCGAACACGTGGAACACGAGGTACTCTAGGAGAGCTATTGAGTTCTTGATGTAAAAGCAAAGCAAGCTGTCACAAAAAGAAAAGAAAATGAAAATGAGAACAAAACCAACCATATTTAGAAGAGCATGCAATTTGTTTTCACCTCTTCATCACTTAAAGCTGCAGGAGAATTGTTAGGTGCGGAAGGATTCGTTGACAATGCATGACTTGTCTTAGAACATGACTGGCCATTAGACTGATTAAGCTTTTCAGCTCTTAGGGGTAATCCTGATGCTGTTGCCTTATTTTGTGCAAGTGAAGCGGTCTCAATTTGCAGTGATCCAACAGTATCACCAGAATTCTGTGCCAAAGATGCTTTAGGGGACGAGTGATGCATGGAATCTTTGGAATCTGAATTGGTTCTCTTAGGAACAGATGCATGCGAAATCTTGCTTGAGTGCAACAATTTTGAAGCAGAATTCATAGAGGATTTCGGACACTCTTTTACTGTTTTTGTTGACAAGTCAAGCCTTTCTCCGTCTTTCACTATCTCACTTGTAGCTCGATCTTTCTTAATGCTAGTACTGCTGTCAGGTATAACTTGTTGCTTAGTGTTAGAACTAAAATTCAAAGTATCTGGAGATCTAAAATTGCCAGAGGCAGGCATTTTGGAGTTCATCACAGTGGATGAAGTATAAGATGACTTTCCAACACAAACAACCATTTTATGGTGATTGAGTAGTGCTGGAGTGCTTGAGATAGTTTCACCTGATTTTGACAGTTCTTCAGCGGCCTCTGTACCATTTTTGGGTTCTGGAGGACATTGTTGCCTTTCCATTGAGCCTTCAGATCTTTCCAATTCTCGTTTATGCTGACAAGGATCATCAGATAACTCATTAGCTTTATCCATGTGACAAAGAGGGACTGCTTCCATATTTCTGTCAACCTCTTGAACCTTATGGTCATTTGATGAACCACCTAATGTTGCATCATTCATTTTTGAATTTTCAGATATGTTTTCATAAGATATCCTTGCATCTTTTGCATCACCATGAGGAGACTGACAATTCAAGACCCCCTTAGAGTTGTCATCATCCACTTCTACTTGAACACTAGGTTGTGCAAAACTTGGAATTGCATCACTGTTACCATTAATCTGATTGCCTTTAACTTCTGGTGAAGCCCTAGCTGGGTCTCCAACTGCAGGCACATCTCTTCCAGTGGAACCCTCCAATTTATCATCTAAATTTCCACTTAGAATGTTATTGCCCTATAGCAAGCACAGACAAAGTCATTCAAACACAGCAAGTGAAATCTAAAAGCATAGAAGTGAACGTACAATTACACCCAAGAAAAGAGCTATGTTATAGGTAAGATGTAAAAGTCAATCAATAAGGCACAAGGAGGAACCACCATATTGTAGAACAAGAGAAACTACTAATGTGCATATCTAACAGAAGAAGTAACCTGTCAAATTTAAGAGCTCAAAAAAACAGGCAAGGTGTCAAAATGTATGGTTTAAATCCGGGTTTGCTGGGGTAGGGGCCAGTTGCATGATGCAAATGGGACTGGGAATGGGGGGATTTCCACTGAAGCTTGGCTGGTGCACAGCTATCAGAGCTGAAATGTTAGCATTTCATGTGGATTTGCAGGAGGCTTGTTATAGAGACTATCATTGCATTGTGTTGGGCTTGGATTCAATGATAAGAGTTTGGTGTCTTCAAACTCGATGGTGCAACTCAGTCACAATTAAGGCTCATAATGGCCAATTTATGGATATGCTGTTAAGAGAAGGGTTTGGAAACTTAGGTATGTTATGGTTAAGGGAATAGGAGTACTGCTCTTTTAGTAACATTGGGGTTGAGGCAGATGTAATTCCTTTTTGGTTTGAGGATCTGCCAGAAGGAACGGGGCCTCTGTTGTTTGATGATTCAAACAAGGAGGGCTGTTTCCCTTGTTTAGTTTTAGTGTTTTTGTCCTCTGAACCAATTTTCATACAAAAACATAAACCCAAAAGGTTATTCAAAAGAGACATTCTTACTTCCTTCTAGCATAATGATTGATGCGCTGCATATCTTGAAAGACAACACAAATTTAAACAGTATTTCAAATCACTAGTTATGTATGCTCTGGTCAGAACTCAGCTTTTGCTAGATTCCCGCATATTGTCATTTCTCATTCCCTGTCAAGGGATTCTAAACTATTATCATCACTTACAAATGTCATTCTTGGCTTTATTCTAGTAGTCTTGTTTGTTTTCTGGATCTGTAAACTACTCCCAATAACAATCATCAAGAGACAAAGCACAGTACTATCCCAGGCAAAACCAAAAAGGAGAGAGAGCAAGGCATACCTCTTGTTTTACAGGCATTCTCCCACAAGATACATTAAACTCTTTGGGAGAACTCTCAACTGCAACCAGAACTTCATGGCTAGACTTCTCTTCCTTCAATCCAGATCCAGTTGAAGAATCAGGTCTAGATATGTCAGGTGACAGTGCTTCCAAGGGCAGCTCAACCACTGCCAAGTTATTCTTGAGCTTCTCAACACCATTTTCTACTGCTATATAACTATCTGACTTCTGTTCTTGAATATCAGAGTCCTTTAAATTCTTGTTCTTATTACTTTGAAGTTCACTCTTTAAGGACTTCAGAGCTCTGTCTTCATAAAACTCCAACGGTTTTGCGTCACTGGTGGATGTAAATGCTAGGAATAAGAATAAAAACAAGAAAGAATTGGAGTCAACAAGTGTGTGTCTACTACTACAAGATGTGACCTAATGCCTAAACTTCATGCCATTAATGTGAAATAAGTGCACTTGGACAGCTCGAAAAAGGAGAGACAGACAATACAATTAGGAAATAAAGCAAAGCAAGTCATATCCAATCACCTGATTTAAAAGCATGAAAAATCCTCTTCTTTGCCTCCATCTCCTTCTCTGCAGTTCGAGCCTTCTTCTTTACACTCCAATCTTTGGACATCCCAAGATCTTCTTTCCCCCGCTTACCTGGATTTGCAACAACCGGCTTGAGTGCACTTCTCTCCCTTCGCACTGCAAAATTAGCACCCCCAACTTCTCCATCCTCACCCTCCCACTTCTTCATCTCTCTCGAATACACCTTCCTTTCACAACCACCACCCCCATCCCTCTCTCTCATGCCATCTAACTCTGCCACCGGCATCCCAAACACGCTCTCCTTCGACAAAGAAAACAAAACCCCTGCACCCTTATCAACCATATTCTCATTCTCCTCCTCACTCCTCCTGTTCTCCACCTTCCTCTCCTTCTCATCCCAACACGGAAACTCCCTGTACTGAAAACTAAATTTCTTTGGAACATATCCAGCACGCTTCCACAACTCTGGCGTGAAAACCTTCGAAAACCCACTAAACAAAGCAGGATCCCCACCCGGAATCCCCTGCACGTGAACTCTTTCCTCCATCGGAATCTCAGTCCACAACCTCAACCCTTTCCTCGGGTGACACACATTCCCCCCACCACCATCACCACCATTCTCTAAACTAACCGTTTTCGTCGTCAATTCGACTAATAACTGCGCAACCTCAGTCTCATCACTATCATCATTATTACTACTATTACCCCCCTTCTTCCTCCTCTTACATTTATCACAAGTAAACAATTCTTCCCCCTTGACATACTTTGAACATCGCGTGTGTACCCACACGCCACAATCATCACAATTCACCATTTCCTCTCCATCATCAAAGTTTACACCACACACACAATCTACTGTCCATGACCCATCCACCCAGTCCTCATGCGGGTCATTCTGGTGGTGGGTCTGGAGCCGGTGCGATCGGCCCCCCTTCATTTTTTTATGCCCTAACCACCCCAAGAGAAAACAAAAACCTAACCCTGCCCTTAAAAAACCTAATCACATGGTAAATTTAAGAACTTTCCTGGGGAACTCGCCTGACGTTGAATTTCTCCGATGAAGCTGGTTTTTTTGAGGATGTTTTTGAAAGAAATTGGAAAATTTAAGGATTTGTTTATGTAAGGAGGGATCTGTCCGGGTGAGCACGAGGAAATGAATGATTTTATGGGCGGAACTGTGAAAGGGAAGAAAGTTGAATTTAAGGATTAGTGTTTTGTTTTTTTTGGCGTCCGGTTTTTTTTTTTTTTTTTTTTTTTCAGACAAGACTTGGGCTTGACTGAGGAATGGTATGGGTTCGAGTTGGGCTATTAAGAATGGATTACTGTCTAAAGGGTTTTAATCTTTTTAATTGATTTATTTGGAATTTCAAAAGAGTTTTGGGAAAATTAAATTTCATGTGGAGTTTTTTTTTTTAATTTGTGTAAAATAAAGGTGATCAAAAAAAATTAAAAAACTGATTAAATTGAGAAAATTAAAAAAAAGATAACTGAAAAAACCGAACCATGAAAAAAACCGATTAAACCGATTAAAATTTTGAAAAAACCGACCGGTTCGGTTCGGTTTCAGTTTTATAAACCTGAAACCAAAAACACTGAATCGAATCCAAACTGGAAAAAAAACTGAGCTAAACCAGAAAAAAACCGAGCCAAACTAAAAAATAGAACCAAACCGGAAAAAACCGAGCCAAACCGGTTGAACCGGTTTTTGTCCTAAAAAAACCAAACCAAACCAAAACTGGTCTGTTTGAACCTGTTTTGGTTTGGTTTAACTGAGATGAAACCATTTTTTTTAAAAAAAATGGTTTGGTTATTTTTTTTGATAAAAACCGAACCAAATCGAAAATGATCACCACTAGTGTAAAATTAATAAAATTATGTTATTATGATTTTAAAAGATTATGATAAATTGAAGGTGATGAAATGGTAATATATAAACGATTTTTATAGAATTTTAAGATTTTTTTTAATAAATTTATTACATGTTTTTTAGACATTATTTGGAGACTAGTTTTGTATACCTATTTAATGTTTTATTATAGTTTAATTGTATTTAATAAGTTGTATGGTTGTAATATTTTGTAGTTGAACTACCTAGTTTTATTTGGATTTGGTTAATGATGTGATGTTATGATATTACTTAGCCTTAACAAAGGTCTGTTTGGGAGTGCGATTGCAGTTGTTTTTCAAAGTGCTTTTCATGCTAATATGTATCAAAATGATTTTTATTTTATTTTTTTAAAATTATTTTTAAGATCAACGTATCAAAACAATCCAAAACACACACAAAAATTAATTTTTAGCAAAACAAAAATAATTTTTTAGGAATACGGTTTGCACGGCTTTCCCAAACGGTGCCTATATATTGAAAACTCTTGGGAAAAAAACCTCTTATAAATCCATGCATTGTATATTTTAATTACATGTGTGCTAAAAGTGTGATTTTTATCATGTTTATTGAAAATAGTTTCTTATGTATGATAGTCTTCCACCCTTTTACAAATCTAAAAATCTCTCAAATCTTTGGAGATAAATATTTTTTATAAAATTACTTTAATTATTTTCAAATTAATTTTTAATGGTATGAATTTGAGGTGGGAAATGTATTCTACTTTCCCATCTTATATAACTTTATTACAATTATAATAAAATATAAAAATTTTAGTGTATATTTGATATTGTAATAATTTTTATTATTGTGGTTTTAAAATATAGATTTATAAAATCTATAAACATAAGATATAAACACTTTAAAAATTATTATTAAATTAAAATATAATTTTAATTCCATCCCACCGTGCTCTCAATCAGACAACGAGTCAATTTTTTACAATCACTTTTATCAAAACTTTAAATCGTTCCTTAATTTTTGGGATCATGACCTATTGTCATAAATCAAAACACATCAAATCATCAAGAAAGCTTTTCCCACGAGCCCATGCCTAGATGTTTCAATTACATGAATTTCCCCAAAAAAAAATATTTTCTCCACCATTAACCAATCATTTTGTTTCCTTGGTATATTCTTCAGCAGCCTAGAAAAAATCCCTACACAAGAAAAATTGATAAAATAACATAGTATAAAAAAATATTTAGAAAACTACTACGGTTTTGAAAGTTACAAATAACATCTGTGATTTGCGATTTACGACTCTTTTAAATTGCAAATTTTGAAAGACACGTTATTCAATAAGAAGAGAAAGAGAAAAAAGAAAAGAAAAGACCTTAAAGTCACACAAAAACTCCGATGTTGATATCATTGGTAGCGTTAGAAAAATATTGACAAGACAAGTTCAACAACACCAAGAAAGGTTATCAATGGTAACCGGAGTGGGCCATATAAGCGGCCTAAAAGCAAGCGAACCCCAACATTTTTGGACAGCTCGTGTTGCCAACTTTGTTCACCATTTCTGACCTTATTTTATGTCATTTGATTCGCCTTACGAGATCTTTTCAAAGATACTAATGTTGTCATCATCAGAACTTTAGTTTGTCTCAATGATTTTTTTTTTTACTTTTCTCTCTCTCTTATCTTTTCACAAATTACAAGGAGGAGGGAGGAGGGAGGAGGGAGGAGAGAGAAAGAAATAAAGAAAAAAAATAAAATGTCCTCGGAAGCACACCGAAGTTCCGATACGATACCATTGATATTATTGGAAAGATCTCGACTAGTCCAATGACACTAAAGAAGGTCACGATCAATGAACGGATTGGACCACACAAACTGTCCAAAGGTATCGGAGCTCACTTACCTTGGAGCCGCTCATGTGACCCACTCTAGTCATCGTTGATGACCTTCCTTATTGTCGCTGAAGTCGTTTCGTTAAGATCTTTCCAACGATACCGCTGGTGTCATTATTGGAGTTTTGGTGTGTCTCTGAGGTATTTGTCATTCTTTATTTCATTTGTTCTCTCTCATTTCTCCTAATTAAACCATATGTCTTTCAAATTTTACAACTTGAAAGAGTCGCAAATGACATTTACTACTTATGAATAGTAGATATCATTTACGACTCTATAAACAATATTATTTTTCTAAATATTTTATTAAATTATATTATTTTATTATATTTTTTTCTTTTAGAATGTTCGAAACCAAAAAAACTTAAGAAAAATATCCTAGGGATGTAAGACAAGACAAGATGTCCTTTTGCTAGTTCATATTTCATAGCCAACGGTCACTTTAGTGTTAGCCACTGAACTAGTACGGTGTCAACAACCCTACCTACACGGCTACACTGTAGAAAGTAATAACTCTACTATACTAAGGTAAGAAGTTAAGAAGACAATAAAAGTGAATGCAAATAGTATCATATTTACCATTCATCCATCCCTATTTAGTCATTATATGCCACGTACAGGTTTGGTGAGACTTTGTTTTTCAATTCAACTCGATTTTGTTATGGATTTTTGTTTTTTTTCTTGATTTTATCATTTAATATTATATTAATTGAAAAATTAAGTTTCGTAATTTTTTTTATTTTTCTTTCTATAAGATTATTGCATTTTTAAAAATAATTCTGGTAGTAGGTTGATGTTCGATTTTTTGACAATTTTTTGTCATCATATAGTTATATAAAAAATAATTTTTTAAAAAATAGCTATTAATCCAAGCAAAGTCCATGACTCAATTAATGAGTTGGACGTGTTGACTTAGGCTACTTGATTTATGGGTTTTGTTCGACGAGGAGAGTCCTATCTAGATGTTATTTTCCATTCCTATCTCCTACGATGGTAGATTTATGCTTAAGATTTTTTTTCCCATATTAATTTTGGGTTTGTGGGTTATTCGAGGTCATTGATAAGTTTATTAAAGTTTATAAAATGTTTTTTAGGTGTTTTGAGATAAAAAAAAATAGGTTAAAAATCAAGCTTTTTAGTAAAAACAATCATGGCTTAGTTTATCAGCAATCCTTCAATCGCTTGAAACTAGGTGCATCAACTGCTTTTCTTGTTTTTTTCAAAAACATAAAAGGTGAACGACAAGCATATTGCATGCTTATATTGTTTTTCAAAAAATAAACGGTAGATAACAAGGGCACATACCTTTTAATAATAATAAAAAAATTCAACCCAGGCATGTTTTTTTAGTCATTTTAATTTGTTTCTTGTAATTTCATCATTAATTTGTTATTTATTTTTAAATTTTAATAAGATTTTAACAAAGTTTTATGATTTTTTTAATACAATATAATATAATTTTTATTTAGATTATGAATAAAATATTATCATTTTTTCTTATACCGGGAGGCATACTTTCAATGCAACCTTACTTCAAATTTTTTCCTTTAATTTTATTCAATTATTTGTATTTGTATTTTTTTATTGTTTCATTAAATAAAAAAATAATTTAAAGAAACAATGTTATTAAATACAAGAGTCTATGGCTGTCTTTTTGATATTAAATTTGTACAATCACATTTATTTCTTAACTTTCTAATTTTATATTTTGTTAAATATAGTTTAATTTTTATTTGGTTTTCATATAAAATTATAATATTTTTTTATAATATGTGCAATTTTACATAATATTTTTTTCATTTGATTTTTTTAATTACTTATATATATGTGTTTGTTTTTATTATCGTTTTATTCTAAAAAATAAAGTTTTTTTTTATTTAATTTAATCTCTAACTATAAATCATATTTTTTTTATGATTCATGTATAAGTTTTGGGGTTTATGATTGAATTTTTTTTATATTAAAAACATGTTGAATTATATATATATATATATATATATATATATATATATTATTTTTTGTTAAAAAAAATCCAACGGACAGGTAAGATAGGCTACTTTATATAATGCAGTGTTGCGAGTATAGGCTGACAATCGAAAGATGTGCAAAACAAAACAAAACAAAGAAGGAAGGAAAGACCAGTCTTCAACAATCAAATTCTCTCTTTCACTCACCATTTCAAGATCAAAATGTGAAGAAAACCAGATCTAAGAAACCGATAAATCAAAATACAACACAACAAGAAAACACCGACAACATTAAACACCACTGTAAGGAATTATAAAGTTTGGTTCTTTATTATTATTTTTTTTGAAGTTTTAATTTTTATTACACTTTGTTGTTGTCTCTATGATTTTTTTGAGTTGTTTTTTTTTTCCCGTAGTGATTTTGAGGTGGGTTTTGTTTCTTTTAGGTTAGTTTTGAGTCTTTGTATTTTTATAGCACTAAAAATGGTTTATTTGTTGTGTTTTTCTCGTGTTCTGTAGTTGATTTTGAGGTTTGTTAGAGAGAAAACATCATGGTTGTTAGAGAGAATGTTAGTGTTGATTTGGGGAATTTTAGGGCAGAGTCAAGTGTATCATCATCATCAAATGATCAGGATCATCACATCCACAACAACAATGTTCTGATTCAGCCTCTGTACATGAAGGTTCCCCAGGTGGGCCATCATCAGGCTCCTCCTTATAATCATCATCATCAATAGAGATCAAATGGTGGGGAGAGTTATAAGAGGGAGATTAGAGAGTTGCAGGAGTTATTCTCTAAGTTAAACCTCATGGCTGCTGAGTTTGTGCCTCTTTCACTTTCCAACAACAATAGTTTTGGTACAGTTAATGGGCTCAATGGAGTTAATGAGGGGTTTTATGGCAGTAATAGCAGCAACAACTTGGTTGTGAATGGAAATGGCTTCGACAGAAATGGACAAGTTAATGGAAATGCTGCTAGAAGAGTAAAAAATGACTACCTTTTTAGCTGATTAATTAAGTATTTTTATCATAAACTTCAAGAAAGAAAGAAAATAAAAGGAATTTTGAATGCTTTTTTGGTGTTGTGTTTTTTTGGGTTAATTGAATTGACAAGGTTTAGTTGAACTAGGACAGACCTAGTTTTGAAAAAGATGAAACTATGTGGTTCAAACGCTTGTTTTATGTTGGTTTTTATTTGTTTAGATAGTTTTTCTGGCTGCCTAAATTAGATATTTTGAACATGAAATATGGAATTGGAATCTTGTGTTTTATCGTTTTGGATTATTCAAGTAGTTTTATTATCTATTTGGTTTAGTTGAGTGAAGGTTATTGTTCAAGTGTGTCCAAAATGGTCAAATTAAAAATAAGAACTTTAATGAGAAGTTTTATTTGATTTTAAAGAGCTTTTATTATCCCTTCAGGTTAATGAACTTTAAAGGGCTTAATTTAATGCCTATGAATTCTAGAATTTGTTGATGGGTATTTTTGCTTGTTTCAGAAGAAAAATTATGGTCAAGTGAAATGTAGAATCAATAGCAGGACAAGTATTGCTTAACGGGAGGATACAGTTCGCAGGACTGTGTATGTCTCTGACATCGATCAACATGTATTTGCTTCTTTGTGATTGTTACTCTTCTTTTGATTTCTATGTTGGTTTCTACATGCATCATCTATTTGTATTAACTACTGATTTAATGGCTTCTTTCATGGAATTAGGTTACTGAAGAGCAACTAACAGCTCTATTTATTAATTGTGGACAGGTAATGGTAATCTAGCTGCTTATCTAGACAACTTTCATATAACTGTGCTTTTGAACAAGTTCCTTTCTCTTGTGCAGGTTGTGGACTGTCGTATCTGTGGCGATCCCAATTCTGTACTTCACTTTGCCTTTATTGAGTTCACTGATGAGGGTAATGCTAGTCATGTGTGCCGCAATGACTCAATGCCTACCTTAGGATTCCATCGTGTGTGTGTGTGTGTGTGTGATGGTTATGTGCTTATGTATGCTTTGGTGGTTGGTTATACAGAAGGTGCACGGGCTGCCTTGAGCCTGTCTGGGACGATGCTTGGATACTACCTTGTTAAAGTGCTACCCTCCAAAATAGCCATTGCACCAGTTAATCACACCTTTTTGCCCAGGGTGAGAATGCTTTGCTATATGGCCATTGAATCATTCCAAATTTCCGACAATAGACATTTGTGTGTTAGTTTGATTCTATATACCCTACTGATCATTTGTTTCTCTAAGTTTAGAATGATGATGAGCGTGAAATGTGTGCAAGAACTATCTACTGTACCAATATTGATAGGAATGTGAGTACCTGGATTACCATCACAAAAATAATCCCTTTTTTTTCCCGTGACAAGTATTGTAATTGATGTTAATTTCTGCGGCTAATTCGACTTAATATTCTGTAGTTTACTCAATCAGATATAAAACTCTTTTTTGAATCACTCTACGGGGAGGTTTGTTATTACACCTGGTAAACTTGAAAGCTCCTTTTCTTTTAGATGTTACAACACTGTTAGTGTGATATTTTCGGTTTGGCTTATTTGTTGCAGGTTTATCGCCTGAGGCTGCTAGGAGATCATCATCATCCAACTCGTAGTGCTTTTGTGGAGTTTGTGATGGTAATTGCTTCACTTTTTATTTCTAATGCTGAACTTTCACTCTCTTTCAACATCAAACAAATTTAGGTGGAGTTTAGTCTAGCACTTGACAAGGTAATAAAGGATTCTAGGCGACAAGGTTGTGTTTTGAGGCAGGACTCTAAGCTCTTGCAGATCCTAAAATGGCCATATGACTATTTATTAAGTAACACTCTAAAAAGTGTGGGGAAAATACTATTCCCCATTGATTAGTACTTAAAAGTGCATTTTTATCAAGGTTTTATATCATCATTTTACACTTGAAGTATTAATAACTCCTTAACTAGAGCATGTTTTATAATAATAGATCTGATATTATAAGATAGCTTTAATTTATGGTAAATGTTCATTTTAAATGCAGGCATATCTCACAATTCAAAGTATTAATTGATGTGATTAACTATTGAAAGTGAAAGGACAAAGAAACGGCTAAGATTAGAAAGGAGATACCGATTCAATTCAAATTAGAACACTGTTCAGTTATTGGGTCATATCTGGAGCTGTAGATCTTGGATTTCAGCTTAATTTATATGGATGGAAAGCTAAGAAATAGCCCTATAATGTTCATGAATAGTGTAAGACCCAAATCTGCCGTTTTCAAATTCAAAGTTTGGCCACAAAAGAGAAGTCAGAATCTGTCCTGTAATCCAGCCCAAACACTGCTTAGAAGTTTACCCATATCTAGAGTTCTAGAAGGCCATATGACGTGACATTTGGTGGATGGAAGGAAAAGACAATTTCCAACAACTTTCATGAAGAAGATTGACTCAAATTCAGATGGTAACAATGACATTTTAGCCAGACAAGAGCTTGAGGTCTATCCACCACGTCCACTAACAGCACTACTCAGTATTTTAGCCATATCTCGAGCTCTAGTGATCCAAATGCTCTGAAATTGTATGGGGAAAAAGATAAGATGATTGCCAACAACTTTCATGAGGAACACTTTGCCAAATTCTGAATGGATCAATGTCATTTCATCCAGCCAAAGTGCTTGAGTGCTGCTGTCCACCAAGTCCACTAAATCAATAGTTGGCCACTACATCAATAATCAATTACCAAATGAATAGTTCTGAATTTTAGCCTATAAAAGGAGACATTTGCCATTCATTTAAGAAGCTTGGTTCTAAGATCAAGATCATGTTCTTGCTCTCTCTTTATTGTTGTAATGCTTAAGTTTTATTTTCATTAATCTCTTGTTCATGCTTTTCATTTCCTTTACTATACTTAGTTAACTTATATCATGTTTATGTTCTTATATTGTTTATTTATGTTTTTCTTCTTCATAATGTCTAGCTAAGTTAATTATGTCAAGGTGACAAGGTTTCACTAATGGTGTTAGAATAAGTATAATATGAACTCAACATGGACTTCAATGTTTAAATCCTAAACAAGTTTGCTATTAACATGTCTTATCATTTTTATCTTATTAATCCTTAATACCTTGCTTGTTAAATGGTTAATCTAGATTTGTGTTGTATAACACATGGTACATCAAATACTTGATCCTTTATAGTTTTCGGCCGACATCGTTATTATGAGAGGAATTTGATTTGTTGTCAACATAAGTTAGCATCATGAATGCTTGATAAAATTTATAAGTATGGTGTTACGTAAATAAGATGATTAATATGATTATGTTGATAATTTATAAAGAGTTTATACTTTACTTATCTCTAATACTATTAGTGAACCCTCTAACCTTGACATTTGTTTTTATCATTGTTTAATCTTTACATTAATCTTCCATCTCAAAGTTCTCATTAATTTCTTCCTCTTCTTCTTTATTATTGTTAGTACTACTACTACTACTACTACTAATATTATTATTATTATTATTATTATTATTATTATTATGTACTTTAAGTATGCTCTGTGTTTGATTAAGGATCCCGACATTGTTGGTCTTGCCTTGTTCATTCGCATCGGAAATTTGTTTATATTATATAATATATCTCTTTGATCTTTTCATGAACTCAGTATATAGGCTGGAAACCTGTGACCCGATCTTTGAGATCATTCTCAGGTATAACAACGCCACGTACTGAGTATTATTATTATTACTATTACTATTATTGTTACTATTATTGTTGTTGTTATTATTGTTGTTGTTGTTGTTTTATTAATTATAATTTATACAATTAACCTCTCTGTGGTTCGACCCCGGTCTTGCCGGGTTATTTATTACTGTGACACTCCTGCACTTGGGATAAGACATCAACTCTTTGATCGTGTCAAGTTTTTGGCGCCGTTGCTGGGGAGGTAAATTCTTGTATAAATTATAATATTTATTTTATTTTTTTATTTTTCACTTTTCTTGTATCTAACTTTTGTTTCTTTTATTTTGTTTCTTTTTCTCTTGTTTTCTTCTTCCTTCTATTCTTTTTCTACACGTGCATGAGAGTTTGGTCACGTACATTAAGTGGTATACTTTGTAGGGTATCCTCATTATTTTCAGAAAATATGGTCAAGAAGATAACCAATCACTTCATAATGAGAATAATGAGAATAATCGAGTTAGAACACTAAGAGACCACATGAATCCAACAAGAACAAGTGCACCCTCATGTATAGTTTTTTCTCCTGATGCATCTCACTTTAATTTTAAGCCAGGCATTATTCAACTTTTACCTTCTTTTCATGGCTTAGATCTAGAAAATCCATACTTGCATTTGCGAGAATTTGAAGAAGTCTGTAATACCTATAATGACTTAAATTGTAGCATGAACACCATCAGATTAAAGCTTTTTTCTTTTTCATTAAAAGATAAAGCTAAAACATGACTACAGAATCTTAGGTCAGGATCCATTCGTGCTTGGGATGAAATGTAACAACAATTTTTAAAGAAGTTTTTTCCATCTCACAAAACAAACTCTTTCAAAAGACAAATTACCACTTTCACTCAAAAACCAGGAGAAACATTTTATCAATGTTGGGATAGGTATCGAGATTTGCTTAATACTTGCCCTCATCATGGTTTTGAAACATGGAGATTGGTTTCACATTTTTATGAAGGATTAACACCTAAAGATAGGCAAATGGTGGAATTGATGTGTAACGAAACTTTTGAAAATAAAGACCCTGATGAAGTAATGGAGTACCTAGACTTGCTAGCCGAAAATGCTCAAAATTGGGACACTACAGGTACTTATGAGGCACCAGGTAAAACTCAACCTCATACATCTAGTGGAGGTATGTACAACCTTAAGGAAGATCATGACCTCCAAGCTAAATTTGCATCTTTAGCTAGAAAAGTTGAGGCACTTGAATTTAAAAAGAATGGTCAATTAAAATCTGTTCAAGACATTGTGTGTCAAATCTGTGAAACCAATGAACATGCAACCAATGACTGTCCAACTTTGCCTTCTTTCAAGGAATGCCTCCATGAACAAGCCCATATTTTAAACAGTTTCCAAAGGCCCAGTCATAACCCATATTCACAAACATACAACCCTGGTTGGAAAAATCACCCAAATTTCAGTTGGAAGAGTGGTAACAATAATGCACAAACTTCACAGCCACCGTTTCAAACACCTCATAATTTCCAAAATTCTCATGGATATGCACCTCCTTATGCTCCACCTCCTAGAAGAAATCTTGAGGAAACATTGCATACATTCATTGAAAAGCAGGAGACAATCAACACTCAAAATGCTCAAACCATGGCAGATCTAAAAGATGCTCTTGCAAAATTCACATCTGCTCTCAGTTTTCAAGAAAAAGGTAAGTTTCCATCTCAACCACAGCAAAATTCCAAGGGGCAATACAATGCAAACGCAAGTAGTTTTGGAAGCCAACACATGGATCAAGTCAAGTCAGTCATCACTCTTCGCAGTGGTAAAGTTATTGAAAAACCCACTCTTGAACCTTGTGAGAAAGATGAGTTAATCTCCGAGGGTAAGGAAGGGGTTGAATCTGAACATTGCAAAGAAAAGACTAATTTCCCACCAGCACTTCCATTTCCTCATGCCATGACCACACAAAGAAAAGTCAATCACAACTCTAAAATCTTTGAAACTTTCAAATAGGTAAGGATCAATATTTCTTTGTTGGATGCTATTAAACAAGTACCTTCTTATGCTAAATTTTTAAAAGATCTGTGCACTGTGAAGAGAAAACTGAATGTGAAAAAGAAAGCCTTTTTAGCCAAACAAGTAAGTGCCATTCTTCAGAACAATAATGCTTTGAAGTATAAAGACCCTAGTTGTCCTACAATTTCTTGCTTTATTGGAGAACATAAAATTGAAAGAGCTTTACTTGATCTTGGAGCTAGTGTGAATTTACTTCCATATTCAGTCTTTCGAGTCTCAATCTAGGTGAGTTAAAACCAACCCCGTAACTCTTTTACTTGCCGATAGATCTGTAAAAGTGCCTAGAGGAATAGTTGAAGATGTGTTAGTTCAAGTTGATAAATTCATTTATCCTATGGATTTTATTGTCTTGGATACACAACCTGTTGAAGCATGTAATTCAATTCCTGTTATTTTAGGACGTCCATTTCTTGCAACTTCTAATGCATTGATTAATTGTAGGAATGGACTGATGAAGTTATCATTTGGAAACATGACATTGGAGATGAATATTTTCAACATTTGCAAGCAACCTGGAGATAATAATGATTTACAGGAAGTGGACTTTATTGAAAAATTAGTTCATGATCAATTTGAAACTATTTCCAATGAAATTGAGTTTAATGAATCTGAGAATTTGCAAATGATTTATTTTCAGGAAGAATCAAAGGCAAGTAATTGGAGACCACAAATTGAGAAATTGCCATCACAATCAATTGAGTCCATACCTTCCAGTGTTCAACCACCAAAACCTGATTTGAAGCCGTTACCATTCAATCTCAAATACTCATTTTTGGGAGAAAATGACACTTTTCCGGTAATAATTTCTTCCAAACTTAATGCACATCAAGAAGGTAAGTTATTACAAACTCTGAAAATGCACAAAAATGCATTAGGATGGACCATAGCTGACATAAAAGGAATTAGTCCTTTGATTTGCACACACAGGATTTATTTAGAGGAAAATGCTAAACCCTCTAGAGAAATGCAACGAAGGCTTAATCCTAATATGAAAGAAGTAGTGAGAAATGAAGTCATTAAGCTTCTTGATAATGGAATCATTTATCTTATTTCTGACAGCAAATGGGTAAGTCCTACCCAAGTTGTATCCAAGAAGTCTGGAGTCACTGTGATAACAAATGAGAAAAATGAGTTAATTCCAACTAGAACCCTTACTGGTTGGCGGATGTGCATTGACTATAGAAAACTTAATTCAATGACTAGAAAAGATCATTTCCCTTTACCTTTCATGGATCAAATCCTAGAAAGAGTTGCAGGTCATGAATTTTATTGTTTTCTAGACGGCTATTCAGGTTATAATCAAATTGAAATTGCATTGGAAGATCAAAAGAAGACTACTTTCACATGTCCATTTGGTACTTTTGCATATCGAAGGATGCCTTTTAGTTTATGTAATGCACCAGCCACGTTTCAAAGATGCATGCTTAGCATATTCAGTGATATGGTTGAACGTTTTCTTGAAATTTTTATGGATGATTTTTTCGTTTTTGGCGATTCATTTGATGATTGTCTGACTAACTTAGAAAAGGTTTTGAGCAGGTGTGAAGAGAAGAATCTTGTGCTCAATTGGGAAAAATGTCATTTTATGGTAACAAACGGCATTGTACTTGGTCACATTGTTTCATCAAAAGGAATTGAGGTTGACAAATCTAAAATTGAGTTAATTGCCAACTTACCAACACCAAAATCATTAAAGATGTTAGATCATTCTTAGGACATGCTAGTTTTTATAGAAGGTTCATCAAAGATTTTAGTGTCATATCTAAGCCATTGTGTAACCTTCTAACAAAGGAGAATGTTTTTGAATGGACTGAACAATGTGAAAAAGCCTTTGTTAAACTTAAAAACTTGCTTACTTCGCTCCTATCATTCAACCTCCCCGATTGGTCATTACATTTTGAAATAATGTGTGATGCTAGTGATTATGCAGGAGTCTTTGTCTTAGGACAAAGAAAAGATAAGAAACCATATGTGATTTACTATGCAAGTAAAACTTTAAATAGTGCTCAAATGAATTACACTACCACTGAAAAGGAATTACTTGCAGTAGTATTTGCATGTGACAAGTTCAGATCTTATATTGTTGGCTCACCTGTTGTTGTTTTTAGTGATCATGCAGCTTTGAAATATCTTCTTTCAAAAAAGGATTCTAAGGCTTGATTAGTACGATGGATTTTGTTACTTCAAGAATTTGATATCACAATAAAAGACAAGAAAGGCACCGAAAATGTTGTCGCGGATCATTTGTCAAGATTAACAACAGATTCGAGATCCGACATCACACCAATCGATGACTACTTTCCTGACGAATCTTTATTTTCTGTCTCTACAATGCCTTGGTTTGCTAATATTGTTAATTTTCTTGTTTCAGGATATTTGCCAGCTCATTGGAGCACCCAAGACAAAAGAAAGTTCTTGAACGAAGTGAAGAACTTTTATTGGGATGACCCTTATTTATTCAAATATTGTCCTAATCACATATTTCGAAGATGCATTCCTGACAATGAGGTAAGTAGTGTCATTAAGTTTTGTCATTCTAAACATATTTCGAAGATGCATTCCTGACAATGAGGTAAGTAGTGTCATTAAGTTTTGTCATTCTGAGGCATGTGGGGGTCATTTCTCATCGAAGAAGACAACTGCAAAAATCTTACAAAGTGGATTTTACTGGCCCACCATGTTCAAGGAGACGCATGCATTCTGCAAGATTTGTGAAAATTGTCAAAATTTGGGGTCTATTTCAAAACGTCACATGATGCCTTTAAATCCTATCCTTGTCATTGAAATATTTGACTGTTGGGGTATAGATTTCATGGGTCCATTTCCTCCTTCATTTGGTTTTATGTACATATTGGTCGTGATGATTTATGTTTCAAAATGGATAGAGGCAATTCCAAGTTGAAATAATGATCACAAAACAGTGATCAAGTTTTTGAAAGAAAATATCTTGAGTCGATTTGGAATTCCTCGAGCCATGCTAAGTGATGGTGGAACACATTTCTGCAACAAGTCATTTGAGTCTTTAATGAAGAAATATGGAATCATACACAAAGTTGCCACCCCTTATCACCCTCAGACAAGTGGACAAGTAGAACTTGCTAATAGGGAGATCAAACAGATCTTGGAGAAAACAGTGAACCCTAATAGGAAAGATTGGTCTTTAAGACTTAATGATGCACTTTGGGCTTATCGAACTGCTTATAAAACATCATTCGGTATGTCACCTTATAGACTAGTCTATGGAAAACCTTGTCACTTGCATGTGGAACTTGAACATAAAGCTTATTGGGCTATTAAAGCTTTCAATTCAAATCTTGATAATGCTAGTTAGCTGCGAAAATTACAAATAAATGAGCTTGAGAAAATAAGAAATGATGCATATGAAAATTCAAGAATTCATAAAGCAAGAATCAAAGAGTTTCATGACAAGAAAATACTTAGAAAAACATTCCATGTTGGTCAAAAAGTCTTGCTTTATAATTCTCGACTCCGTTTATTTCCTGGAAAACTAAGATCAAGATGGAGTGGTTCATTTATTGTGAAACATGTGTATCCATATGGGGCCTGTGATATCGAGAATCCAAAGAATGGTAGTGTTTTCAAGGTAAATGGACATTGTTTGAAAGTTTACTTTGATAATTTTTCAGTTGAAAATGACTCTATTGAATTGGGTGATCCTGTATATAAAGATTGATTCTTTTTCTCATATTGTTTTTGTGTTTCTTTTTGTGTGACTTTTGTTTTGCTAGTTCTCTCACCCCGGTCAAATGGCGGATAACGGTACTCCGTGACTCTTAAAGTCGGTTCTTTCAGTTTCCATGATAAGCGATATCCGTGTATATATTTGTGCAATTCTTTGCTGTTTCTCCTTTCTTTGCATCTCTTTTCCACTTCTCATCTAAAAAAAAAAATGGACACCACTCTTGAAAAATTGAAAAAGTATTTTCCTGCTCTTGCCTCGGAACGCGATTACAAAAATTTACCGGTGCGGATGTGCAAGATTGCGATTGTTAATGAACCATGGAATTCCCGAAGATATTCGGCTAATTGAAGCAAAGGTCCGATTATCGGTGAGTCCTCCAATTCTTTCATTTCATACATGCCCGAACAAGTAAAAGCACTTTTGCAAAGAAACATCGTGCAAAACGATTGCAAGTCTTCACGCGGATGTGCCGGATGGACTTGTAATGCAAAATGTCGTTCCTTAGGAATGGTATCCGTAAATCGTGAAGATAAAATACGGTTCATTAAGGATGGCCCGAGTAAGGAGTCTTTAGATAATCTTCTATTGACTCTTGAGACGCACCCTAGTGGAGATGTGCATCGTGCAATTCATGATTTATGGCCACAATTCCATAAAGAACATGCTCGGCATAGTCTTGGGAATCGACTAAAAAAGACCTCGTTTGTCGGTTTTTAAGAAAACTGGATGGGAAGTATATCCCCGACCCATAGAGGCGTTTAAGCCGTTCTTGGACGTAAAACCAAGGGAAGATGTGAGCCACAATCACAACTGCTTGTACATATATATTTTTAAAATAAAAAAATAAAAAAATAAAAAAATAATAATAAAGAGAGAGGCTCAAATGCCTACATATAGGTGGTATGATTGCATTTTTAATTTCTCATCTATAAATTCTTCTCTTCCTTCCCTTTATTTCTACTCAACCCACACATTCAACAGATATTGCAGTGTGTAGAAATGGCAGGTTCCTCGAGTCATCAAATAAAAAATATTTGTGTTTTCGGTGGATCTAGTCCTGGGAAAGAAATAGAGTTTTTAGAATCAGCAAATCATCTTGGTCAGGTATTAGCTGAGAGAAAGATTCATTTAGTGTATGGCGGAGGCAGCCTTGGGTTAATGGGGGGTGTGTCAATAGCTGCATTTTTAGGAGGCAGTCAAGTTTTGGGGGTCATCCCCAAAGTTTTAGCAAAAGAGGACCTCCTGGGAAAAACAATTGGAGAGGAACTACAGGTCTCCACAATGTCTGAACGATTGAATACAATGTTTAAACATGCTGATGCCTTTATTGCCTTCCCAGGTGGTCTGGGTACTTTGGAAGAGATCTTTCATATTTCCTCTTGGGCCCAACTGCACATTCACCATAAACCTATAGGTTTGTTAAATGTTAATGGTTTTTACGATAAATTGTTGTCTTTTCTTGATCAAGCTGTGGAACAGGAATTTCTAACATCTTCGGCACGACGAATCATAATCTCTGCTGCTACTACTGAATAATTGATTGACCAACTACAATCTTTCATCCCTATCATTGATCCCTCTATGAGTCGCATACATTGGTCAACTGAGAAAAGCCGTAAAAAGCTTAGATTGGATTTGAGCCTTCATTTGTGAAACCTTGTGTCTTTTGGTTTTATTAATATCTTGTTATTTTGTTTTGTTATTTCTTATATTTGTTTAAGTGTGTTTCAGGTTTGTCGGTATTCATTGTTTCAGGTGATGTCTTCTATACTCTATCTTTCTACCTTAGGACATTGAGGACAATGTCTCATTTTGGTTGGGGGGAAAGGGTAGTAGTTGATATTTAAAAAAAAAAACCTAATGTGTTTTCTTTTTCATAAACTATTTGCAAAACTATTATTAAGATGGCAGAGTAATGAGTATTGACTCTTGAGACGCATCTTAGTAAACATTCATAACAAGGTTTATTATTACACTTCTTGAAATATTCAGGTTTACAAACTCTCGCATTGTTATCACTTGACTCTGCTCATGTACTTATTTAACAAGTATTCGTAAACCTTCATTTTCACACACACACTTTAACATATGATTGTGGGTTGCATATTGGATTATTACATTATTTGTGTTCTTTTGTTAAAGGTAACAACTAAGGAAAAGGGATAGTATGCAAAAAAAAAAACAAAAAAAAAACAAAAAGTATATATAATAAAAAAAACGTAGATAAGTTTGGTTTCGTAGCCTCCCTAATCTAAGCAATTAAGCCCGAAGGGGTGTTTTAATACCTAATACCCTAAAGTCAACTGACTTGGGAGCTATTGGCCCAAAGCTTGTTACATGGGTTAAGGAGAAAAGCTTAAGGGAATCAAACATTGCACTATCTACGTATCGATGATCTGCAACCCGAGTTATTAAGCTTGAAGGGGTGTCTCAACACCTAATGCCCTAAGACCAACTGGTCTGGGAGTCATTAGCCGAAAGCTCGTTACATGGGTTAAAGCAGCATTCTGTTTTAAGTGTATAAATATAAAAAAAAAGAAAAAAAAAGAGAAGAAGATAATAATCCAAACCCAAAGAAGTTAACCTGAAACATTAGAACAAAAATCTTGTTTTCTTCCAATAAAAGCCCCATCATCTATGTTTTCATATATTGAGCACATAAAAAGGAAGGTTTATTAATATTTTGTTTAAAAGGTATTGAGTAGATATATAAATGTAATGAGAGTTTGTTTACTTGGATAGATTAATGGAAGTTAAATGATAAATGCCTTACTTTGTGGAACTTGCAAATTGTTTTTCTATTTTAACGCTTTGATTACTAGGGACTAGTAATAAGCTGGTTGGGGGGTGTGATTAGTACTTAAAAGTGCATTTTTATCAAGGTTTTATATCATCATTTTACACTTGAAGTATTAATAACTCCTTAACTAGAGCATGTTTTATAATAATAGATTTGATAATATAAGATAGCTTTAATTTATGGTAAATGTTCATTTTAAATGCAGGCATATCTCACAATTCAAAGTATTGATTGATGTTATTAACTATTGAAAGTGAAAGGACAAAGAAACGGCTAAGATTAGAAAGGAGATACCGATTCAATTCAAATTAGAACACTGTTCAGTTATTGGGTCATATCTAGAGCTGTAGATCTTGGATTTCAGCTTAATTTATATGGATGGAAAGCTAAGAAATAGGCCTACAATGTTCATGAATAGTGTAAGACCCAAATCTGCCGTTTTCAAATTCAAAGTTTGGCCACAAAAGAGAAGTCAGAATCTGTCATGTAATCCAGCCCAAACACTGCTTAGAATTTTACCCATATCTGGAGTTCTAGAAGGCCAAATGACGTGAAATTTGGTGGGTGTAAGGAAAAGACAATTTCCAACAACCTTCATGAAGAAGATTGACTTAAATTCGGATGGTAATAATGACATTTTGGCCAGACAAGAGCTTGAGGTCTATCCACCACGTCCATTAACAGCACTACTCAGTATTTTAGCCATATCTCGAGCTCTAGTGATCCAAATGCTCTGACATTTTATGGGGAAAAAGATAAGATGATTGCCAACAACTTTCATGAGGAACACTTTGCCAAATTCTGAATGGATCAATGTCATTTCATCCAGCCAAAGTGCTTGAGTGCTGCTGTCCACCAAGTCCACTAAATCAATAGTTGGCCACTACATCAATAATCAATTACCAAATGAATAGTTCTGAATTTTAGCCTATAAAAGGAGGCATTTGCCATTCATTTAAGAAGCTTGGTTCTAAGATCAAGATCATGTTCTTGCTCTCTCTTTATTGTTGTAATGCTTAAGTTTTATTTTCATTAATCTCTTGTTCATGCTTTTCATTTCCTTTACTATACTTAGTTAACTTATATCATGTTTATGTTCTTATATTGTTTATTTATGTTTTTCTTCTTCATAATGTCTAGCTAAGTTAATTATGTCAAGGTGACAAGGTTTCACTAATGGTGTTAGAATAAGTATAATATGAACTCAACATGGACTTCAATGCTTAAATCCTAAACAAGTTTGCTATTAACATGTCTTATCATTTTTATCTTATTAATCCTTAATACCTTGCTTGTTAAATGGTTAATCTAGATTTGTGTTGTATAACACATGGTACATCAAATACTTGATCCTTTATAGTTTTCGGCCGACATCGTTATTATGAGAGGAATTTGATTTGTTGTCAACATAAGTTAGCATCATGAATGCTTGATAAAATTTATAAGTATGGTGTTATGTAAATAAGATGATTAATATGATTATGTTGATAATTTATAAAGAGTTTATACTTTACTTATCTCTAATACTATTAGTGAACCCTCTAACCTTGACATTTGTTTTTATCATTGTTTAATCTTTACATTAATCTTCCATCTCAAAGTTCTCATTAATTTCTTCCTCTTCTTCTTTATTATTGTTAGTACTACTACTACTACTACTACTAATATTATTATTATTATTATTATTATTATTATGTACTTTAAGTATGCTCTGTGTTTGATTAAGGATCCCGACATTGTTGGTCTTGCCTTGTTCATTCGCATCGGAAATTTGTTTATATTATATAATATATCTCTTTGATCTTTTCATGAACTCGAGATATAGGTCGGAAACTCGTGGACTCGATCTTTGAGATCATTCTCAGGTATAACAACGCTACGTATTGAGTATTATTATTATTACTATTACTATTATTGTTACTATTATTGTTGTTGTTATTATTGTTGTTGTTGTTGTTGTTTTATTAATTATAATTTATACAATTAACCTCTCTGTGGTTCGACCCCGGTCTTGCCGGGTTATTTATTACTGTGACACTCCTGCACTTGGGATAAGACATCAACTCTTTGATCGTGTCACCCATTCACCAAGAAACCCAAGAAACAAATTACTATGGATTGTCATAGTAATTTGTATTTTTTAGCTCCTCTTTTTTTTCTTTTAATTTTAATGCACCCTTATAGACTCAAATTGATGCCCAATTAAACCATATTTATTAAGGAAGGGCAAAATTTAAAGATAGGGGATTAAAATGAAAAACACGACAAAAAGAGATGATTTTGCTAAAATTGAAGCTAAACATACAGTTTAGTTCTCAAACTTTTCAGATTATAAGCTTTCAGTCCCTAACAATTTATAACATTTAATTTTGGTCCAAAACTTCATGTTTTTTTTTGGTTTCTGGTTTGAAAAAGAGGAGGGAAAGTGGCCAAATTCTGGTGGTAGAGAGAGAAAGTCTTGGTTGAGACCGATTTTAGCCATAAAAATAGGTGATTTTGGTTTCAATAGGTTCCTTTTAATGAATAGAGTTAAACAAGGTGTTGTTTTTTCCTTAAACTTGCATGAAATGATGGATTTAAACCCAAAAATAATTTTGATTTCAGGTTGATTGTGGGTTTTAGAGATAATTTTTAGGTTGTAAAGGCTATGAATATGTTTAGAGTGTTTTTATGGTTTTTTCTTGTCGAAATATGGTTCAAAACAAGTTTTTCTTGGTCTGAAACAAACCAAACTAATTTTTTTTAAATCATTAAGGGCTCTTAAGAAAATTAAAAAGAAAAAAGCCCACAAGCTATGGGCCTTCCTAGCTCGAAAGATTGAGCCATTTTCTTTTTAAATTTTTATTATCTATTACAATTACATTTGTTTTTTTAATTTTTCTTTCTTATTTGTTTTTTTTAAATTTTATTATTTAATATTTGGTTTATTATTAATTGGATAACATAATTTGTTTCGATTTGATTTTTTTTTCCAATCATTTTGAATTTTGTTGGTTCTTAATTTAATAGGTGTCTATTTTAAATAAAAAATTATAAAAAGATAATTGTTGAACCCAATTAAGTTCATGACCTAGGTCCTGAGTTTGGTTGGTTTATTTTGGTTGGGTAGGGATCAGGCTTGATAATTTTTTTATTGTATAGATAATTTTCAATTTATTTAATTAGATGCATGTATAAATTTTTGAATCTTGCTTAAGATTTTTTTTTGGATAAAAAATATCATAAATAGCTAGTATAGATCAAAACTAGATTGGTGGCTCGTTCGACGCCGCGTACCAGACCCATTTTTTAATAAAAAAAAGTTAAAGAGACATATTTTTAAAGAAATAAGAGAAATTTGATAATCAGGTTAAATTTGATTAATTTGATAATATTATAAAAATATGAGGCAACAACAAAAAAAGAAAAAAGTAAAAACAATATTGAACAATGATATTGAAAAAAAAAATGATAAATATATTTCAATCCCTTCCAACTTTTTAAACATTGACCCAAGTTATCAGACTGAAACTACTATACATAAAAAAAATTATAAGGGTTAAAATTACACAAAAAAACCCCATAAAAAATCCAAAATAAAAAATAATAATTAAAAGAATGAAGGTTAAGATCACAAAAAATATAAAATAAATCAGAGAGCAATAATAAATTTTCAATTTAAGAGATAAATTGTAAAGAATAAAAACATTAACAAAAGGATAAAAATCAAAAGAATGAAGATTAAAATAAAAAAATACACTATAAACTTGGATTGAAAGGTGAAATTAAAAACAATGAAACTTCTATAAAAGAATCAAGGAAAAAAAAATCAGAAATCATAAGAATAAGGATCAAATCTAAAACATCAAAACATAATAAAAAATTGAACATGCAAAATTTTTCAACCTTTTTTTTTTACATATAAAAAGTCCTAGATGTAAATTGAAAAGTTTATGCACGGATCTAATTAAATAAATCAATAACCATTGTGTAAAGAAATAATAAAAAAAACAGTCATCAACAATAAACAAAAACGAAATTAAAAAAAATCTATGTTTCGTTCACCCCAATCATTTAAAAAAAAGATGTGTCGCCTACATCAATAGACGGTGTGTTGTTTATGAATCCCTAGAAGCCGGCCACTATGGTGGCTAGAAAAACAAGGTCCCAAAGTTTTTGATAAATAAAACTATTTTCAAACCCATTTTCACCCAAAATACCTTGAAGCACTTTAGGAACTTTGCTAAACCAATCCATAGCTTTGAAAAGCATAAAAAACCAATTTAAAACCTAAAATCAACCCGAAAACCAAAATTTTTCCAAGCTCAGATCTGAGTCAAGGAACCAGTTGACACAAAGAACGACTATTTTGGTGGCTGAAATTGTTACCAACAACTTTCTCTCTCTACACCAGAATTCGACGACTCTCTCTCTTCTCCCTCCAAAAAGGGATTGAAAAATGAGAAAAATGAGGTTTGGTAACAAAATTGAATTCTAAAAATTATAGGAACTGATTAACCTAATAGCTCAAAAAGATAGAAGATGAACATGAACTTTTAATACAAATTTCAAATCCATATCCTAGTCAATTTGTCTTTTTCACTTCAGTTCCCTATCTTTCAATTCAACCCTCCCTCTTTTTCCTACTTTGTCTAGTTTCACGACTAGAAAGATTAGGTTTGTTTCACTTGGCTGAGGAGGCGCCAATGTAGAGACTACAAAACACTTTGTTGGTAAAGTCAATAGGTGTTGGTCCCTCTCAAGAGACAACATGTCATGATTCAATTAGCTTCTAACCCCCACCATCATTAATCCTTGCCCTCTCAGCATCAGAAGGTTCAATTGTTTTTGCAGTAACCTGTAGTTTTAACCGGTCTATTGAATCCTCTAGAGTTTGAACTGGTCGACCTTTTTCAAGGATAATAGCTCTTGGGACCTTTGTTGTGTTCAACCGGTCGTCCGGTTCATGGGGCGGTTGAACTAATCAACTAGTTCCACCTAATATGTCTGTCTGGGTTAATGATTTTGCTGCAACATTAGCAATCAAAGAAGATGTAGCCCCTTTAGTCATAATAATTAGGGAGCTACAAACATGGAGAGCATCCCCTCCATTTTTTTTTTATCTTGAGCATGTCTTCCACCAACACGGTTGGGACCTCAACCAATGCCTTGCATAAGTGGCCACTGACTTTACAAATTTCAAAAGCTATTGGTTTCTATTCATAATCAACCATAATTGTGATGGGCTCTATAGATAACCTACATCGAAGTTGAAAAACATGAATCATAGGTAGTGAAGCATCCAATTCCACTCAAAATCTTACATAATCAAATCAGGTGCCACTAAGACTGTTCATCACAAGCCAAAGGGGGAAAGGTAATCCCTGAAGGTGAACCTATATTGACACTTTCGTGATTTTGTTTTTGTTAAGAACATAGTGTGGGTGCCACAGTTGGAGAATAATAGATCACTCCTTAAACATCCATGATTCCTTTTTCATAACTTAGTTAGCATCATCCTCCCTTTTAAAACAAAAGATCAAGAAACCTTATTGTGTCGTTATGACACTCTTAAGACCATAATTCTTCCATACTCAAAATGCAATAGAATTGGCTGCATGATACGACATCTTATAACCCGGGAAGAATCCTACTAAGCATTGATTCCATATGGATGTGCTCTCATCAATGACATTATTCGGAATGTCCAAAATGGTGCCCATCTCTTGCCGTGGAAAAGAGGCTATCTTGGCACGGGTTATAGCATTTGAGACCTTTACTTTATCCGTCCATGAAGTATTTTGGGCTAAGTTAGCGGTGGTTGTGTTTTTGTGGGTCGTGGTGGTATTTTGTGTAGGGATAATTTGGTTTTTCTTTTTGTGGGGTTGTTTAAGGTTGGTCTTGGTATTTTGATGTGGTTGGTGAGTGGTTTTTCTTGTGGTTATGGTGTTTGTATTGCTGTGTTTGTGGAGGTGTTAAAGGGATTTTAATGGCTATGACTGGGTTGACAGCAGGTTGTTTGGTGAACCGGTCAATATGGATGATTTGTATCCACGTCTGGGCAGTAACTATTAAACAACACCACATATAATAGAGATAAAAGTAGCTAAAATTCAATGGTTTAGCTCAAGATAAGCAGATATAGTATAACATATCAAAGAGTGATCCAACAACTAGATTAAATGCAATCTACAAAGAGACGATTAGATTCGAAAATTGACTGGAGGTACTCCGAGGAGTAAAAAACTTTCTAGGAATGTTGGAATCTGATCTCCACCATTTAGACCTGAGAGGACCTCTTGGCGAACCTTTGGGTGAAAAATTGGATTTGATCCAACAATGAGCCTAGGCGAACCAAGTTGGTGAATAAGGCTGATCGGAATCCAGTTTCCCAAAAAACACTTGCGACGACTATAACTCTCAAGTGACACCAAATAAACCAAATCCGTTCAGTGAGCTTATAAAGTAGGGTATTATGCACAACACATACAAATTTGAGCAAGATTTAACGGTGGCTGAAGTACTAATATCTTTAGCAGCCCATTCTCTCTCTTATCTCTCTTTCAGACCTTCTCTCTCTTCTGCCCTTGTTTTTTCGCACTTGAGGTAAAAATCAAGAGTGGTCCCTTTAGTTTGGCTTTTGGTCAAATCTCCCCCTCTACCATGAAACAAGGATGAAACTAGGTGTTATAGACTTTAACTTTTATTAATTGGTCATGCGTGGTGCCTCTAACTTGATTACAAGTAAAGTAAAAATGGATGGTGTATTCACTACATGTGGGTGGTGGTGATTACTAGACTTGTTAAAAAATAGAAATAAATGCACTCAATTACCAATTCAAAGTATTTTAAATATTTTAATATGTATTGTTACATTAATATATACTATTGAAAAACAAATAAAAGAAATATTGTTTCTTCCCAAACCCTGAAAAAAATGTTTTCCCCAAATTAACTTATATTATTATTATAATATTTTTTTGATATTTCTACTGAAATTTGTCTCTCCCACATGGCCACTCCGTGGCGCCAGTGATATTTTTTGCACTATTTTTGTTATTTGTCTGCCTCCTTATGCTTGCTAGCTAAGATACTATCCGGTATCAGAATGGTTTCATTATTAGTTCAGTGATATGCGGACGCATTTTGTGCTTGTAAATTGGCAATCTGTATGAATGAATCTGTAATTTAATCACTCTTTACTCCTCTGCAGGCTGAAAGTGCAATAGCTGCTCTCAACTGTAGTGGTGCTGTTATAGGTTCATTGCCAATAAGGTCAGATAGCAAGCTGTTCCTCTTCCCTCGAGTATTCTGAATCTCTATGACAGAAAACTGATAAATGCTTTGGTTGACCTCTGGTGTTTCTATTTTCAGGGTGAGCCCATCAAAAACACCTGTGCGGCCCCGTGGTCCTCGTGTTTCTGTGCTTTGAAGTGCTCGTGTTTCTGTGCTTTGTAGTGCTTGGTGCTCCAGTCGACTTTAAAGCCAGCTTTTATATATTTAGTAACGTACACCTGACCAATGTAAGGATGAACCCTTGTTTATATACTTCATGGCTCCATCCTTGCCTCCTTTGGCCTTAAACGTTATTATCATATGAGTTATCTTTTGGTTATTCTATCAATATATAGAGTTGGATGGAACTTCAAGGCTCTAGGAAGATTTAATGTATTATTCCTCTCAAATGTGGATTGGACTCGCCTTGAAGGTTGAACTTCGTCGAGCAGTTTCTGAAACTTAAAAGACTTGTTATTATGAAAAATCAAATGGTTCCTGGAAAGGGTTGGGATTTTAACTCAGTTCCAACTTCACCTTGTTGATCTTTGAAATGGCTGTTTTCAGTTGATTGGGTTTATGTGGTATTTGTGCTTGACTGTTTTCGTTCCTTTTTTCATATTATTCTTCCGCCTCGAGTTCTCTATAACAGTTGATATTGGAACCTCAGGATAGTGGCTGTATTTGTTCATATCGAACCTCGATTTCTCTAGACATTGCCATGTTAATCCAAAAGTCATTTTAGAGGGTGGCAAGACCAGATGATTATGGAAATTGTAGTTTTGCTGCCCAAACATAGAATCACAACGCAAACGGTGATATTATTGTCCGAAACTAGTAAATGAACTACAATTTAGTTCTGTCTGAGCAGAAGAAATCAGCAAGAACTTCAACTTGCTCCCAGTGCTTCCCTGTGAGACCTCAAACGTGCAGAAGACATCTCAATGCCTTCCCATCACTGAGCAGCTTGAATGCTTCGTTTATCTTCTCGAACAGAAGTTCATGCGTGATGAAGCCATCTAGATTCACAACCTGGAAGCAAATTCAAGGATGAAATTCCATGATTTTGGTATCTTCAATGTACAAACTACTTGCTTGCTAATGAACATAAATATGATGTATTGAACTGACCCCATTCATGCAGGCTTTGGCAAGCTCAGGCAGTTGGCTCTTCCCCTTGAAGTCGCCAAAGATTGTACCGATGATGCTCCGACCATCAAACAACTCCATTGGATGGAGAGGCAGCATTTCCGGGGTTGGATAAATTCCTACCACCACTGTCTTTCCCCAGCCCTGCCATGTGCAAAATCATACATGTCAGCATTATTGCCTCCTAATTCTGCTTTCCATTTTTGGGTTGAAATCTGTCTTTTTTCCCTATACAAGGACTTGAATCTGAAACGTCTCGATAAAGCGTTAAGATGTATCACCAGAGACAAGCATTGGTGGTCGGGTGATGCGCGCAAATTGATTCGAGAATACATTTGATTTTAACAGTTACACACAGACACCCCCACACACAAAAGAAGAAGAAGAAGAAGAAGAAAAGAATCGAAAATATAGCAATGAAATGCCATTTAGGACTTACATCATGAGTGGACAAGAAGGCCTCTCGGAGAACCTCTAGATCCCCCACACACTCAATGCTGTAATCTACACCCCCACCAGTCATTTCCCTGATTCTCTGGAACCATTTGCTAGAATGGTTAATGCTTAGTAGTCACAAAATCAGCAATCAGACTTGGAGAAAATTCCATGCATATTGGTTGCTAACCTGGTGCACTGGCTTTGAACCATCTTTTGGGTTTACGAAGCCAGTCATTCCCATTGCTCTGGCTGCCACCAGAACAAAAGAGATTGCCATAAACTAGGCTTGTTAGCTTTTCCCCAGCACATTTCCCATTTAGAAGCATTTTTTTTTTCTGGTTGGAATTATTGGATGTATCATGAAGAGCCTAAAAAAAGAGAGGAAAGGATACCTTTATTGAACTTTTCTTGGTTGGTATCAACACCTATTATTTTAGATGCTCCTCTGGCTCGTGCTCCTTCTGAAGCCTGTGAGAGTTGAATGAAAACATGTTTTAATAGTTAATAAAAAGAATTAATGAGATATTGTATAGAAACTTAATTATTAAATCCGGACTCGAATCTTGTACCGGTTTAGGTTTTATAAAAAATAAAAAAAAAATTAATCCAGTGTGACCTAATAAAAAAACTAAGTAGAAATAAGTAAAATTCGGTCAAAATCCATTTTTTTTATTTCTGTAAAATGATATTATTTTATATTTTAAAAAATTAAATTAAGTTGAGTTAAATAACTTTACCCATTAATCATTCCTTCCTTTTAAGTTTTAAGTAAAGTTTAATCATGACCAGAACTCTTTGAAAGTAAATTTAATTCTCAAATAAATTAGAAGGTGAATTATTTTGAAATGACACCAGAATCTGAAGTAAACATGGCCAAAAATTTGACAGACTTGCATGCCCCAGCAATACTTCATGAGGGGCTAAAATAGAAAAAGAAGCAGATGAATGGAAATGAACTTACAGCAAGCCCCACCGCCCCCAAACCAAAAATTGCTACACTTGATCCAGGTTGCACATTGGCAGTGTTCCACGCAGCTCCCATTCCTGATCAGGTTCACCATCATTTTCAGATGTCCAAGATCCGAAAATACACCTCCAAAGTGAGCCTCAAGAATTTTGTTGTCTTACAAAAAAGAAAAATTAAAACTAAAATGCTAATGAATGCTACTTAGGTTGCATTCAAAGAGTAGATGAGACTGGACTAGATTGGACGGGACTGAACGGAAATGGAGGGAGGTGGGGGGTGGTAATTTGGCTATAAGATTAATAATCTTGGTATCTTACCAGTAGAGATGCCACAGCTTAACAAGGTCATCTTCTTGAGGGGGAGCATTTGGATCAATCTTGACAACACAGGCAGAATCAAGCACAGTATACTCAGTGAAAGTTGATGTGTTGAGAAAATGGAATATGGGTTCTCCATCCTTGGTTGAGAACCTACACTTTCCATCATGTTCCATCACACTCTTGAATGGGTTCACACGATAAGTTTGGCAGAGATTACTAGTCTTAGTTTTGCAGTAGGAACAATGGCCACATTCTCCATTGAAGATTGGAATCACATGGTCTCCTGCTTTCACGTCTGTGACACCTTCACCTACACTCTCAACCAGGCTGCAAGATTTATCCACATCCCATTAGAATGGATATCAAATATAGAAAACACAACATTGAATGATCAAACAACACTAGGAACATGTCTTACCCAACAGCTTCATGTCCTAGAATTCGCGGAAACGCTTGCTGAGCTTCATTCTTTAGAAATTTTGTTGTGATTAGTTCTACAGGAACATAAATTCAACCAAAGTGGATTAAGATTAAGGTTGTTTGGTGTCATGTTACCTCGCCTTTCCAAGCGCCTAGATCGGTATGGCAGATTGAAGTGTAGAGGATCTTGATTCTGACCTCCATCTTCTTTGGGGGATCGACTCGAATCGTTTCCATAAGAAAAGGTTGTCTCGGACCACGGATAATGGCAGCTTGATCACCATAACAACCGATGACATAAATGAATCAATGAAGCAAATTCGAATCATGAGATCACACACAAGGTTGCAATACTTACCATTGCAAGTGATGACCTTTCCTGACGTCTCATTCGGATTGAACAACTTTCTTTTCGTCACATTATCGTGCAAGCCATGCGTCGATCCTAGTAACTTAACAAAGGTTTGAGGTGATTTTGAGTTATATCTAGGCAGAGTTTGTGTCAATACTCTTCTTGCTTGCAGTAGCATTGCCATGTTTTGATGAATCTTGAAATGTTCGAAACTAGCTATAACATGGATGTGTTTACGGGCATATATAATTATAATTTTACTGTTTTTTGCATAATCAAGATTAATACAGTCAAAAGTCCTTTCCATGGACGAGGACAGAGTTCAACTTGCATAATACAGGAAAATTATTTATTTTGAGAATGACAGAATACTAGCATTAATTGGGTTGACTACTATAATATCTGACTTTTATTTATATAGTATCTCTTCACAAAAGAAGATAGAAGAGACACCTTGGATAAGGAAAACTATCCAATATAGCTTCTAAATAGTATTTTATGTTAATTTATAATATAAGAAAAACAATACTTTTATGTTATGGATGTATTTTCTATTATAATAATTTTTTTAATTAAAGAATGGAAAGATAATTTTTGTTTAATAAAATAAATCGAAAAACATATTAACTGTTAAATCAAAAAAAAGTTTTTAATGCTAATTAAATATCAAAGTGAAAAGCTAATCTTCCTTGTAAAAAGTAATTAATATAGACGCGAATGCAATTATTTTATCTCGGTTAATATTTTTGGAATTTGATCGGCAAAATATTTTTTCTCTCCTTTCCCTTTCGTGGCAACTCTCTCTCCTCCCTCGATATTCAAGAGTTAAAACATAATAAGAATACAGTTTTAGATCAAAACAAAAAAAGACTTAGACAATAAGGACTTAATATGCATAATTTTAAACTATAAGGATTAAATTGAAGTTTTTCATGCGTGTTAACAATTAAACTGAAAAACATTTATGTTTTTAATTGATGTTAATTTTGGTTCTTGTATTTTTAATTTTCTTTTAACCATAAACTAAAATTATATTTTATAAAATAAATCTTTAGTTTAACTTTAGAATATTATATATATGACATATTGGATAAATGAGATAAATCAATCTTTAATTCAAGGCCGGCCCATTAGACTTTTCATTGATAATAAAAATTTAAAGAAACTTGTAAAATTTTTATATAAAGGAACATGAAAAAAGGGCTGGCTTTGGAACTGCTTGACAGGAGCAAGTTTCTGATAAATATTTTTTAAAATTTTTAATTTTTTTAATGATTTTGAATTATTTTAATGAATTCATGTTAAAAATAATTTTTTAAAAATAAAAAAATATTATTTTAATATATTTCTAAAAAAAAATATTTTAAAATATAATTACTACTAGAATCCTAAATATGCTATCCCTATGATTTTTAGCCGATTCATTTAGGGGTGTTCACGATTCGGTTTGGTTTAGACTAAAAAAACCAACCGAACTGAATTTCAGTATTTTTGATAAATATTAACCGAACCGGACCGGAAACTGGTTCAAACAAAACCGGTCCAGTCCGGTTAAATCCGGTTTTTTTGGAAAAAACCGGGAAACCTAATCCCTTCTTCATATATGGATTTTGTTTTTGGTTTTTTTTTTAAAAAAAATTGGCTTAGCTTTACATTAAAATACGCAGCAACCTGATGTTCAGTTAAAATCTGGACATGAATTAAATCAGATGCAAATTGGCTGACTTTTAGTTTTAATATACTTCCCAAAGTAATAAATCAATGCAAGATGCACGATCAAATTTAAACATCTCAAATTAAAAGTTTGTTCGCATTAGAAAAGTAAAAATTAACAAGCGAATACATTAACAACCAACAATAAATTATCATAAACATCCGGCATAGTTTGAAGAAAAAAACCCAAAGAACACCAAAGATCCAAAAATTCCAACAATAGCAAAGATCCAAATTCCAAAGAACGATAATGCTATAAAAAAACACTAGCAAATTAGTAACATATTAGAGTTCAACTATTGAAAGAATTAAGTATGCAAAATGTTAAGGGGAATTAACAAGGTAAAGTAAATTAATTACCCAAAACAATTATATTCCAAGATTGCACCAAGCCACCAATACTACTTACAAACAATCAGGTTGAGATTTTTAAACTTTCACCAAATTCTACAAAAACATAAATTAAAATGTTAGATTAAACATATGTAAATAAACAATATTATAAAATAACTATATTTAAATTTGTAAGAGAAATTACCCGATTCAATCATCTCAGAATTTTCAATATAATCCATGAAGGTTCTAATGTTGATTGGAATTGGTGCTAAACTCAACCAATTCTGACAACAAACAAGTGCTTACATTGTCGATGGAGATAAAGAGCTTCGAAATAGATCTAATATACGACCGCCAGTACTGAATGCTGCTTCAGAAACAACTGTAGATATCGGGATAACTAACACGTGTTGTGTCACCTTAGAAAGAATCTTGTATTTTGTAGCATTACACCTCCACCAACCTAAAATATCTAATTTAAAATCATTAGGATCCTCACAATCATCACCCAAATACCTCTCAACCTCATTTTTTTTGGACACAACCTTCTTTCTCTAAATGTTTTTTGAATTGAGAAGCTAAGTCATCTAACATATCATCATTTACCACCATTAAATCAATATTAACATTTTCATTTATACTAGTTCCAACAGTAGGAACAACCTCAACATTCTCATCAACATTCATATAATGCTCAAACAACCTAAGCAAAGTATCTTTAACCTTAATTGTAAAATTTTCAGCCTCTTCAACATCATACAATCTTTCAAAACAAAATCTCACATACTTCAATTTGAAACGTTGATCTAACACAACAGCCACATATAACAAAAAGTTTTGTGTATCTTGATCCCCCCAATATCTTTTATACTTTGCCATCATATTCTTGGCCATGTTACTTACATAAACATCTTCACTTCTACAAAGTTGAGATATGCTTGTGTGCATGGAAATCAATTTATGGAAGAAAGAATTAGATGTCACATACAATGAGCCAGAAAATCTCAATGTAACTGTCTAAAATAGTTTCAAGAACTTGATAAAAGATTTAGCCTTTTTCAATCTTCTAAAGCAAGAGGATCTAAGTATTTTTGTTTCCCGTTTGAATCAATCTCAAAGTAACTCAAATACTTAGGATCGGTTTCTTCTAACCTCATAAAAACCACATCAAATTTATCAGTCGCATCTAGCATCATATAAGTAGAGTTCCATCTAGTTGCAACATCTAAATAAACAGATTTTTTACTCTCAATTTTCAACCTCTCTGCACATTGGTTAAAAACAAGTTGTCTAAAGGAGAAGATCTAACAAACCTTGCTGTATTTCTAATTTTAACCACTGAATTATCAATATCTTTCAATCCCGCACATGCAATAAGATTAACAACATGTGCACAACATTTAACATGTATAAAGTCATTTGACAATATATTAGTTGCTTACCTAATTGTTACCCTTTTTAAATATTTTATTGTCAAATTATTTGAACTTGTATTGTCTACCGTAACTATTAAAATCTTATCAATTCCCCTCTTCATTGATGAATCATTCATTAGTCAGCAAAGTTCTTGAATGTTCATGGTCCACCAATAATGGAGACGGGAGTCATGGGACAGCAAGAAATTAATAGCTGGGGTCTCCATTTATGAAGAGGGATAACTAAACTGGAAATTGTTTAGGGGACACAACAGCTTTCATCACCAATATTTCTTTTTTTTTTTTTTGAATCCTGTACGTAAGGACATTTGTCCTTGTACTGGTATATTGTCTTTTTATTAAGAAAAAAAATCAGAAAATGCTCGTGAAGTTAATATTTTATTAGTTATTTTTTATATTTATTTTGAAAAAAATTATAAACATAACTAATAACTAATATAATACTATAACTAATATTACTGAACACTATAAAATTACTGGAAAAATCCGGGGATGCTGGATTAGAAATCCAAAATTTAGAGACCAACTGATCTGGTACCATGAGAGCAATTATGTTAATCCAAAAAAACATTATGTCATAATATTTTTTTAATGGGATGCAATTTAATAGATGAGGTTTTTAGTTTGTTTTTCAGAGATTCTCAGTTTGAGTTACACAAACTTCAGGACAACTAGAAATTTACATGATTATTAATTTCAAGACCTGTTAGATTAGTCGGGTGTGCACAAATTAGCCCGACAATCCATATTAATAAATAAATAAATTATGTCATCATATTGTTAATCATTGAATTATTGTTGGGACATTGGCAATTAACAGTAAGGTTCGCAGCCATCATCAATCATGTTATCTTGGAGAAAACTCGAATCAGCTAGAGCAATTAATTTTAATATTAATTGAGTAATTACTTTTGTAATTATATTATTTTTATCTGAAAACATAATTAATAATCAACATTAATTCTTTTAGGAAAATCTGGATATGGCTTTCAACATTACATTTAGGGATGCATGATATTAGTAAGGATTTTATATTTTGATGTTTAAACCTTATAAAGAAGAACTGTTTTATAAATTTACAATATAGGCAAGAAGAAAATTTTATTTATTACCTAAAAAAACTTATCCGATTGTTTCACATGAGAGGTGTCAGGAGGTTCCTTATAGCATGAATTTCATAGTAACAAAAATAAAAATCTCAAACAAATTAGTGAGTGCCTTATCCACCTTGAGGATAATGTTGAGAAAATATTCATTCAGGTCTTGTGATTCATTTACAAAATAAAAAAATATCAAAATTAAATTTTAAAAAATAAAAAAATATTATTTTGATATATTTATAAATAAAAAATATTTTAAAAAACAACCGCTTTCAAGTAAATGTTTAGAATTGTGGTAGCTTCTATTTTATTTTTGTTTCAAAAGTATTAAATTAATTTTTTTAATATTTTTTTAATTTTATTGATGTGTTAATGTAAAAAAAAATATATATAAAAAATTATTTTAATATATTTTTAAATTAAAAATAATTTTAAAAAATACATTGGATCATGGTAAAAAAACTCAGTGCTTATCACATTACTCTGGTGACAATAATACCTCCAGAAAAAAAAAAAAATCAAATCATAACACCTAATTAGTGTAAATAAAATTAATATATTGAATAATAGAATGAAAAATAAAGTGAAAAAAAGAAGAGATACGAATATTTTTTTTTATATATAAAAAAAACGATCGAACTCGAGATATATAAAGTGGAAAACAAATATCAGTTGAGTTACAACTCATTAATAAATAAAGACTCAGGCACCTGGCCAATACTTTTTTGTCTGATGAATGGGTCAACATATTGGGACAGGAGTCCTAGACAAAGTTTTGACCTAGAAGTAGATGATGAATGGAAGCCAACATTTATGTCAGCATGGGTCTCCATGTGAAGCAACTGTTTATATCAAGTTGGTTCGTGCCTGGAGATGAGATGATGGATGCGGCCCCTGGACAGTAGATAGCATTAAATTGTAAGCAGAAGCGGGGCTTGGACACCATGAATGGACATGCAAATGATTTTCAACGTGAATATCTAGCCATGATACTTCTTCGCCGCCGCTCCAAATTTTGGATTTTAACGTGCCAGCGATTAAATCATAAAAAAAATATTAATTTAAAAAAATCTAGAAAAAAAAGCAAAGGTTGGTTATTGCAGGCCTAGCAAAGTAGACTAGTTAATTTAGTCTATTTTGTTAGGATCCGTATTGTTGTACGTGTGTGGCATCGCAGCGAAAACATCGACTCTCAAATTCTATCTAATGTCTATGTGATGAGATAAGGAATTTTTATCTTTTATTAATGAAAAAATTAGAATGAGAGTCGCCACCTAGTATTTTAGTCACTAAAAACCCTAACTGGTCATAGAGATCAGGTACGGGGATTGGTTGTGTAAAGAAAAGGTTTTATCACCTCAAATACGCCCTACCTAAGGTAGGCTGCATTGTTTTATTGTCTGATAAAATTTAAAGTCTTGTTGTGTTTTCTAGTTGTTGGTCCGTTTCCGGTTGAAGAAAAATTCTCTTCAATAAAGAAATCTTTATCTTATCGAGTAAAACCTAACTGTTCTAACATCAACAAAAGAATTTAATATCAAAAATATATCTTACGTATAAGGTCGTACTCCAGATACTAAAAGAAAACAAAATAATTTCTCTGTTCTGTTTTTTCTGTGTTCCTTCTTCTCCCCGCTTCTGTCTCCTGTTTCTCCTTTTCTGCTTCTGCTTCTAATGGTGGAGATGTCGTTGTTGATGGTGGCTTAAGGTGACACTGGTGGCTGCAGACGATGGCTCTTGTCTGCGGTGGCGGGCAGTGTTTGCTGCTGTTCTTCCCGTCGGTGCAGAGGCGCAGGCTTCTTCTTCTTCTTCACGAACGTTGCAGCAGGGGGAGGAAGATGGTGAGAAGCTGACGGTGGCGTTGTTGTTGCGGCAGCCGGTTGTGGTGGCAGACGTTGCTTCTCTTTCTTCTCACCTCTGCTTCGCCGTGCTGCTTGTTTCCTCTGTATTTTGTTTCTCCCGTCAACAGCCTTCTTGCCTCTCTGCAGTGGCTTTGTGGAGGTGCTGCTGGTGCTAGCGGTGCTGCTGGTTGCGGTGAAGAGGAAGACGGGTGGTGGTAAGCGGGGGGACGCTTTTTCGGTTTTTTCTGTACTTTCTTCTTCTTCCTCCTGCCTTCTGCGTGCTTCTGTTTCTCCTCACGTACTGCTCGCTATGCCTCCTCTGTCTTTCTTTCTTTTTTTTTTCTGTCGCGTCTTCTCTCCTTTTCCTTTTTTTTTTTTCCAGCTCCTCCCTGTTCTCCCTTTTATAGCCAAAACTGCATGCGTTTTTTTATAATGAAAACGTTCAAGACCATTATTGCAGTGGTAACGGTAGAGAAATAGCAGCTGTGAAACGTTCCCATAATCCGTGGCATTTGTTGCTGAAAACGGTTCCTGTCTGCTGAAACGGCTGCTTTGAAGATGGTGATGAATAGTGTCTAAGGAAACGGCGCGGTTTCACAATTCAAATGAATATTTTCGATTCGGTCCCTGGTTGTTTTGACAATTTTATAATCAAGCCCCTGGATGAATTGCAATTGGATCCCTTGATTTTAGCTCTTTTTTTGGTTTAGTCCTTGGTTTTGAATTGTTTCAATCAAGTCCCTAATTGCCCATCAAACTTCAAGAATTATGTAATTAAACCCATGATTTGACTAAATCAATTCTTAAAAATTGTAATTTAACCATAGAACTTTAATTTAATAAATTTTTCTTGCAATCAAACACTCCATAAATTCAATTAAACCTTAGATAAAATTTAATTGAGTCCATAAACATCTGATTTTGAATATATTTTTTAAAAATTAAGTTTTTTTTGTCAACAAGGCTCTCATCAGTCAAAAATATACTGTCAAATTTCACCATTTTGTATTTTTGAACCTCCTCAACCAATTTTGACTATTTTTCAGCATTTCAGTATCATTTTCTCGCTCATATTATTTTTTAGATTTCTTTTGAATATTTTTTTGATATATCTTTTTTGTATTTTTTTTTCATTTTTGTATAGGAACCCAAAAGTAGGTAACAACACGTATGATTGAGCTTTTAATTTTCTTATTTGTTATTAGGATGGATGATCTATCATCCGTCCCAAATTTTTTTGAAAAAAATAATTAGCCAACGCTTAAAAGCGGGCGACAAGTCGTCTGATTTACTCAGATTCTAGCCACTGTGGTGGTTGGAAAATCAGAGTTAAAGTTTTTTCACCCAAAACGTATTTTGACCAAAAACATTTTTAAAACACTATAAAAACAGTGATAAACTTATCTATGACCTAAAAAAGCGCATAAAACCTATTATTACCTATTTTTTTAGGTCCACACATGAAAAAAGAGAGGGGGGGGATACAAAAAAATTAAAAAAATGTTGGAAGAAAATAAAAAATATATCAGTAAGAAAAGTATACCAGAACGCCCAGAAAATCGCTAGAGATTGGTTGAGCAATCGCTAGAGATTGGTTGAGCAAGATCAAATGTGCAAGAATTTAATAGTATATTTTTAACTGATAAAGGCCTTATTGACAGAGAATTCATTTTATAGGAGAAATTCAAAATTGGATGTGAAAAGGCTCAATTAGAATTTTTCCAAGTTTAATTGAATTTATTGAGGGTTTAATTGCGAGAAATTTAATTTTTTAAGTCAACATAGGCTTTAATTAGAAGAAATTAAAATCTAGGGGTCGAATTGAAATTTTTGAGAGTTAATTTGGTCAAATAAGGAGTTTAATAGCTTAAATATTAAAGTTTGATAGGCAATTAGAGACTTAATTAATGAAATCCAAAACTAAGGACCAAACTAGAAAATGAGTGTGAATATAAGGATTGAAATCATTGAAATAAAAGGCCAAATTGAAGAAAAATGAAGTAAAAATATTAAAAAAATCACATGGTATTTCCATATGAAAATTAAAAAAAAACATATTTGCATGTATTTTTTTGATTTAATAACTAGTTTATTAAAACCATGAGAACTAGGTCTATATTTTCAAAATACCAAAAATTATTTTGTTTTTTTGTTAGTATCTAAGATTATGAACTTATACGCAAGACATATTTTCGATATTAAATAGAAAGATAGTTTCGTTTATTTTTGTTTTGGTATTACAATGATTATGAATTTAACATGATAAGATAATTATTTTCTTACCGAGAAGAAGTTTTCTTAAACTTTAGACAAACCAATGATTAGAAAACACAACAATACCTTAATTTATATCAGACAAATAAACAATATCGTTTACCTTAGGTAAGACGTATTAGAGGTGCTAATATTTTTCTTTCACGCAATCAATCTTTTTTCCCATAATCTGAGTCCAACTAGGATTCTTAATGACCAAAATACCAAGTGGCAACTTCCATTTTCCTATTCTACTGATAAAGGACATGAATTCATTGTCCTTTCATTCTCGACCATTCTTGATTCAGGAAAATGATTGCCACATGTGCGACAAAATCACGCTAAAAATCAAAATCAATCCGAATCTAAAAATCAACCCGAGCTCAAATATATTTTTTCACGAACTTTAAAGGTAAAAAACACCTAATATGAACTCCACTAATCAAATGAAACCATTTGGCATAAATACCGTCTCACTACTAGAAATTCAACATATACAAACGGAATTACCAATGGTTTTTTTTCGTCAGTATTTTACGATGAAATTTACGAACAAAACCTTTTCCATCGCTAACTTCGTCTGTATATACCGACAGAAACAATCCGTCGGTATATACCAAGGGAATCTTAGATGGAATATAAATAATAAAAATAAAACAAACTGTGCGATGACATGTAAATTTATATGAATGATTTTATCGACGGAATTACAGTCGGATTCAAACTAGGCTGTCCATATACTGACGTGTCAAAAACACCAAAAAAATTATTGATAGGGTGATAGACAGAATTATTCCATAGGTAATGCCTCGGTAATATGTCCAGGCCATCGACCTTCCCCTCCCGTATTTCTTCTTTCCCCCCTGCATCTAAAACCCCCCTCCCCCAACATTAACAACCATCAACCAACTCTCCACCCCCAAACACCCCCCTTTGTCTTAACAAAATCTTTTCTAGTCTCAACATCTATGTTTTGATTTATTGCAGATTTTTTATTTTTAGTAAGTAAATCTATCTTTTTTTTTTTAATTTTAATACAATTTTAAAATGTCAATTTTATTATTGAATTTTTTTAGTAAATGTATTTTGTTTGGGTGTTGTTTTATTATTTTTTCTCAAATAAACATTTAGTATGGATTTATAATTTCATACTTTTTTGTTTTAGATTTTATAAAATTATATTTGTTTGTAAATTGTTGAAACTTATGTCAATTTACCGACTTAGGTGTGTTGTGATAAAATAAATAATGACTTATTTAACAAGTCCGTTTTAATTTTTATTAATTTTATTACCGAGTTATAATTTTTAAAATTAATGTATATAAATTTGTATGTACATACGTAGATAATTGATAATGAATATTTAAGAGAAGTTTGAAAGTAAGTTGGATAATCTTGAGCTAAATCAATATTTTTGCAAACTTATTTACTTAACATAGTTAATTAATACATGTTGTCATCATTGTTTTATAAAGGTTTGATAAAAGTCATGGATATATCGAGATTCACATTAAAGATTGTAAAGGATGAATTATTGTAATGGGGTTCAGAGTTTTATTAATTTCACAATATTTATTCCGAGAAATTTTAGTGGAGGTAGTATTAGGTTTCCTTCCAGGAGGTGTAAGAATAAAACATTTCTTCATCAAGATGTTGTAATGATGTATTTTCTACGCAAAGGGTTTATGGAGGATTACTTGCATTGGTATGCACACAAAGAATTATTTGTGAGTAACGAGAGCATGGTAGGAAGGATGGGCGTGTCAACTTTTAGTGCTAGTAACATGCATGATGTTATAGATGACAACTGTAATCCTTACAGGGATAAGGTTATGGATGCAATGAGAATGAACTAAGATAATACTAGTCAATGCCCAATCATAGAAGAAGAACCTAATGCAGACGCGACCAGGTTTTTTGATATGTCAAAAGATTCTGATGAAGCTTTATAGGATGGATACATAAATCACAGTAAATTATCGGCTGGTGCATAGGTGTTCACCATCAAGTCGTATTATTGGTTGAGTGAGGTCGGTTATGATAGAATTGTCGAATGGGCAAGAAGTATTTTACCTGAAGGGAACATGTTGAAAGAGAACTTCTATGCAGCTAAGTCTATGATGAAACCCCTCGGTCTAAGATACCAAAAAATCTGACATCTGTCTAAGCTTCTGCATGTTGTACTACCTTGAAAATGCTGAGCTGACCGAGTGTATGACATGTGGGCATTCTCGTTACAAACCCAGAACTGGCATGAGAAAGACTCTTGTAGTATATAAAAAAATTAGACATTTCCTAATCACACCTAAGCTGCAAAGGTTATTCATGGCACCAAAAACTACTGAGCACATGACATGACACTAATCACATGATGTGGTTGATGGAGTGATGGTGCATCTTTCTGACGGTGAAGCATGGAAACACTTTAACAATGTGCATCCTCACTTTTCAGCTGAATCAATGAATGCGTATCTTGGGTTGTGTATAGACAGATTCAACCCTTTCAGGTCATTTGCTGCTTTTTATTCTTGTTGGCCGGTTATACTTACGGTTTACAACTTGCCATTGGGGATGTGTATGAGGTCGAGTTCATGTTTTTATCTACCGTCATACCCGATCCTAATAGTCTGAGCTAGAATATATATGTTTGTCTGTGATCATTGATTGATGAGTTGATGTAGTAGTGGTCCCCCAGGGCTTTGATTTATGATGCATCGAGAATTTTTTTTTTCTTATGAGGGCAGTTTTGATGTGGACTATCAATGATTTTTCAGCTTATGGAATGGTTTCTAGTTGAAGCACACATGGAAAATAAGCATGTCCATACTGCATGGAAAACAACAAGGCATTCACGCTAACAAACAGGGATAAAACATCTCTTTTTAACTGCCACTAACGTTTCTTGCCAACAGATCACAGGTACAGAAAGAACAAAATGAATTTTTTTTATAGAGTTGAAAAGGATGTTACACCCCCACGTCTTTCTGGTGAAGAATTGCATGACTGTGATGTTAGAGTACGATGATATTGTGTTTCGTTTCCAGTCCAGTAAGCAGAAGTTTCCTGATTTTGGTTTAACCCATAACTAGGTAAGCGAAGTATTTTCTAGGAGCCTTATTATTAGAAGACCAATCTCCTCCGCCATAACCTTGATGTCATGCATATAGAAATGAACGTGTTTGAGAATATTTTCAACACAGTTATGGAAGTGAAGGGAAAGACAAATGACAATCAAGGCTAGAATGGATATAACATCGTATTGTAACCATAAAAATATAAAATTGGTTTTGGATGGGTTACGGGTTGCAAAGCCCAGAGTAAGCTTTGCCTTAGAGAAGAATACATAACTACTAGTTTATCAATGGCTTAAGAGTCTGTGTTTTCCCAATAAACATATCTCGAACATATCAAGGTTGGTTAATCTGGAGGAATGCAGATTGTATGGAATGAAAAGCCATGACTGCCACGTGTTTATGCTAACACTAATTCCATTAGCTTATTGTGATTTGTTGCCAAAGGGGATATGAGATGCACTCACAGAGATTAGTCATTTCTTTAGAGATATATGCTCCAGCAAGTTGCAGACACATCACATTGAGAGTCTTAAAACAAATATCATCGAAACAATATGCAAACTTGAGATGATATTCCCTCTGTTATTTTTTACAACGTAATTATTAATGTATTTTTATTGTTTTTGTTAATTAAAAATATATTTTTTAAATTCGATGTAAGTACTTGTTCAATCTTAAGGAAAAGGTTAAGAAAAAGGTGCATGTTGAGGCTTCGATACTTGAGGCTTATATTGTTGAGGAGATCTCAACATTTATATCGTACTATTTTGAGCCTCATATGAGAACGAGAATCAACCGCGTTCCACGACATGATGATGGTGATGAAGTGCTTTTGAGTGGAAACTTGTCAGTATTCTCCAATCCTGGACGACCCATATCTAAAAATATTATAAGGGGAAGATATTTGTCTGAAATAGAATTCAAACAAACACATAATTATGTGCTATTTAACTGCAATGAACTGAAACCTTTTATTCAGTAAGTATATATACTACTTAAACTTTGTTGTAAATTGACTATTTATCTATTGCAATATCATAAACTCATAGATTTTTTGAAAACCTCATAGGCAACAACGATAATATTTATTGTCTAATAACTCATAGCTGACAGAATCCCAAATCTTTCGATTACAAGATGAACAATTTGCCACGTGGTTCAAAGCACATGTAAATACTATCACAAACTCATCATGTATCATTGTATTTAATTTTGTTACAGAATTCACATTTACTGTTCATTGTTGTACTTGATGTACAAGGTTTATCAATTGGGAAGGAATGCTAATGCTTCATTGTCTTTACTAAGCCTGGATCCTGAACGAAAAGTGAAGTGCTACAATGAGTATTTTGTCAATGGATATGTGTTTCATACTGAAGAATACGAGCATGGAAGAAAGACATATAACAGGGGTGTTTGTGTTAAGGGATCGACTAGTAGTGAGTTTGAAGTTGACTATTATGGTAAATTAGAAGTTATCATTAAATTGCAATGTCATAACAGGCATAATAGAGTGTTTTTATTCAAATGCTATTGATATGACACCATTGACAGAGGAATCATAGCAGATCCCCACTATGGTCTGTTCGAAATTAACTCAAAATCTAAACTCTACAACGTAAACGATATCTTTGTTTTCGCTAAGCAATGCCAACAAATTTATTACATACCCTTCCTTTAGAAAGGATTGTTTAAGAGTTGATTGGTTATCTATTTTAAAAACAAAACCCATGGGTCGTGTAAAAGTTGTTAAGGATGAGAACGAAGACATATGTATGAGAGATGATGTCTTTCAAGTTAGTGAGTTGGTTAAATCATATCAAGTTGCTCCATCAATTGACTTAGAAAAAAATTCAAATTTTCACATCTTCGATAATAGTCTTGTTGATGCTGAGGAGTTAAATGTTGTTCTAAACTCCAAAGGAAAAGCACAAATCAATGAAGATGATGATACCAATGTTATCATTTCTCAACTCGCTAGCTTTACTGATTACCACTTCTCCCCTTTTGTACAATTTCCTAACCTCCCATTGCTAGTGTTTCCTAAATCTTTCCACACACACACACACACAATAAATTAGCCACAAATTAATGTGAAACTGTATTGAACAAGGTATGATGTAAATATGGAGGGATGTGCAAATGAGCAAAGCCAAAAGACGCGACCATCGCTTGCATTGCAAGCTTGGTGACAAAATTCTCCCCCTTCTTGTATTATACACATTTCATACAACGATTTTCTTTAGTCCCACACTTCCATGCATTACGCTACTAGTTTCCAGTTTGTCTATCCAAATTAACACCCTTTCAAAACAGAAAGTAACATGCCCACTTACAAATCCTTAACAAATGAACAACCTTTTCATCTACAAAACGTTTGACGTAACAATATTTCACATCTCCCCTTAAAACTTCTCGCTCTCTTCCCCATCACACAAAGTTTTATCTCTGTCCTCTCCATTACACCACCTCTTTGAACAACAATGGGCAATTGCTTTGCTTTGCACCAACTCACCAAGAGAAAGTCTTGCTCTCAATCAACCACAACTAGGCATGAAGATGTTTTAAGGGTCATGAAGACTAACGGAGAGATTTTGGATTATACGAGGTCTATATTCATCAAGGGCTATGGAAATAATGATCATCATTGTTTTCCCATATGGAACTTGGGCAGGCCTTTTAGAGTTTCTGGCGATCATTCTCCTACTTTAGTAAGCATGGATAACACAAGTGGTTCAAAGAGAGTTAAAATGATTCTAACAAAGCAACAGCTTCAAGAATTGCTATCCAAGAAGAAGATAGCAGTCGAAGATATATGCTTATTGGGCATGCAAAGTGTTGCTCTGTGTGGAGTCAACTCTTCATCAAGGTGGCAGCCAGGGCTTGAAACCATCCTTGAAGAAAGTGAGTAGTGTTTTGTTGAGTGTAGGAAATTAATAAATGTATATCATGTAGCTAGTCATAAAAGAAATTGATTCCTGTGTAAAGGTATAGTAGGAAAAAATGGAAAGTGAAGTCAATTTTCTTTTCAGCTGAAGAAAATAATGGGAATTAAACTGAATTTCAAACAAAATTAATTAGTCAAGAGAGACAAAAAGTTGAGCAAGTTGACATATATATATTTCCTTGTTCGTATCGCATTAGTAAGATAGAACTGTAGATCATATATTGCTTGACATGGAAATATGTGACAGATTTCCCAGCTCAAAAGGTTATTATATGTGATAAACCCTACAATACTCTTTTTTTTTTTTTGTTGGTGCTTTGATTCAAAATATTTTTCAAAAAAATATTTTTAAATTATTTTAATATGTTGGAAATCTTTTTTTGTTTTTTTATTTGTTTTAAAATAATCTTTTTATATTTTTAAATTATTTTAATATGTTAACATCAAAAATAAATTTTAAAAGATAACTACTACAATAATACCGAGCAAAATCTTTTTCTACCTCAATCACAGACCACAGGGACTTCTTTGTCTTGAATTGAAAGAGAGGGCCAGCAGAAGTGAACCTTCTCTGTTCAAAAAGTTACAAGATTTTCAGTATCTTTTATGCTTGAATCACGTCCTAGTTAGTGCTGTACAGTCTCTATCAATTCGTTGAAGTTAAAACCATCTGTGTGGAATGGTCTTCCTGTACATTCTTAGATGGCATTCAAAATCAAACAAAAGAAGAAAAAATAAAATGAAAGGTTTCAAATGCTTTCTTGTGTAATTTTAAAAAAGAAAAGCTACTAAATTATTATTAAACTAATGTAATAATTACATTATTCTGAATTTAACTTCGTCAATCTTAAATGGAATATCCTTTTTTTTTCCGGATTTTTTTAATTTGATTTAATAATTAAATTATTGTTATATGTTCAAAGGAGATCCATGATTTTATAACATATTTTGTGCCTAAAATTATCCTTTATGTTTTAAGGATAATTTTAGATTTCAAGAAAATTAGGGAAGAACACTTGTTAAGAATTATTAATTATGCCTCATAAACTCAAATTATGTATTAAATATATTGAAAAATGTATATTTAATGCTCTCTTATTTCGAATGACTCATGAATGAACAAGCAATTATTGAAATTTAAAATCCTAACCTTATGTTGAATGCTAATTTACCATATTAATTGTTTAATAACAAGTGTTCCCGATACTACTTAGCTAAATCCCAGAAGAAAATATTTAAGAATTCTTCAATTACAAACTCGAGAATTTCTAAAATAATTAATGGGAGAGTGAAGCTCTTTCGAGTTTCGACTTTCCTGGATTTCAGTAGTGTTCCACTTATATGTCTTTGTTTCTTTTTATTTTTTTTACCAGACACTTATATTTTCCTTTAATTCGAATCTCTTTTTGGTCTTATGTGAATACACTAAATTCCACTAAATTGAACAGAAAATAGAATTTGAAGACACCATCCCAGGCGATGATGGATGCCCCTTGTTGAAGGAGATGCATCCCTTCACTTTGGTGACGAAAATCTCTCTTATGGGACCAAGTTTTGATAAAGAGAAAGTACAAAAGATGATAGTTCCCTTGGCTTTCCTCCATTGACCCTTTATGAATGTTGACTGAAAGGGCCCCCTCTCTAAGATCAAAAGGAAATTGTCACATTGCTAGTAATGTGAACATGGCATACAATCCATCATGCCAAAAACTAAATAAAAATCATTTCTTTCCGTGTATGAACGTATAGTTGAACTGTAAATTACACGTCAATAAATTTCTAATAGTAATGCCGGTGATGGTGGTCACATTTTCTCCTTCTTTTTCAATCTGTTCTTTTTGTTTCTTTAGTGGGATTGACTGAGGAACTCCCAAAGAATAATCCTACCGACGATTGTCTTTCTCTTTGTCTTCACACTTTCCCTCCTTTAGGCTTCAATTCCCACCACCAAGCTAGAGCTATAAGAGAAGGGTAATGTTTTCTTTCAACTATCTTTTCTTGTTCAAATAGAATAATTTTCTTTTTCTTTTTTTTTTCACTAAACCATAGAAGTTTCATTTACCTTGAAACTAAATCCATTTCGAAAAGCTATTTCTTCTTCTTCTTGTTTTTTTAGGCATGGGAAATTGTATATTTGGAGGCCTAGGAGTGGCAGAAGGAGTGATAAAGGTGATAACATCTAATGGTGGAATCTTAGAGTTTACCACACCAATAACAACAAGATCCATCACCAACGAGTTTCCAGGCCATGCTATTTTTCCAAGCCATGATCTTTTTTGGAGACCACTTTCTCTACAAGAAGAGCTTCATGGAGGTCAGTCTTACTATTTACTCCCACTCAACAACTCAAAAATTGGTGGCCAAATAGTGAGAGAAGGTCATGTTAGATCAAAAAGTATACCAGCTGCTGCTGCTACATCAAATATTGCTGCACCTTATAGGATGTCCTTAGATTATCAAGGCATGTTAAAGAGGTCATACACTGAAGTTTTCTCTAGGCACAGCAGCAGCAGCAGCAGCAAAAATAATTACAACAAAAGTAATGATGGGTTTTGGAAAGTGAAGGTTGTGATTAGTCCAGAGCAGCTAGTAGAGATTTTGTCCCAAGAGGCTAGCACTGAAGAGTTAATTGAGAATGTGAGAGCTGTAGCCAAATGTGGAAATGGGTTCTCATCATCAGCATCTTCTGTTGACTTTTCAGATTCTTGGAGTCTCTCTAGCAGCAGGACTGCTACTTGTAAGAAAGATAGTTTAGTTGATATTTAGTGTGAATCAATACAGCGTGCTTGAAATCTCTCTCTTATGTTATAATTAAGTTTTTAGTCTCAGAAAAGATTAGCATATTCTCTTATATATATATATATATGTTGCCATTGTCCACTGATCATTACAGTGTAGATTCTCAAGAAAAATATTAAACAAGTCTTTGCCAAACATGATTACTCACATATGAAAAATTAGATGTTAGAATTGAGAATAGATTTTTGTCAACTCATACTTGGATCGGCAGTCATGGGCCAACAACTGGAAGGAGAACAGAGAATTCAGTGCAATCAGACTCGGAAAAGGTGCTAATGTTGACATGCTGGCAGTTTGGTTGAATTGTAGAATCAAGCAACCAGAAATCTTACAAGGTGTGGGGTGAAAGTATGTGATCAGGAAAATGGGTGGCAATTTCATAGGGTGGTGCAAAATGT